>LPNX011154815.1:0-333932 GCA_001517045.1 Pseudotsuga menziesii | reverse complement strand
AATGTATGAGATCAGAGGGGTTATACGATGGCTGAAATACATTATAAGTCCATCCCAGAAGTGGAGTGATGAAGGATCCCAAATGGAAGACCATCCACCCAATCAACATAGTACAATAATACAACTCTGCATATAAATGCAAGTACATATAGCAGTCCCGGATACATAAAAGTACAATGGCCATGAATAGGCATGATACATGATGTCACATATGTGGTCATAGCCACATACAATATACATAGATCAGAATCTCCATGATGAAGATATACAAAGGACCATGATCTCCAAAATGGCTGAAGATATATAATAGATCAAGATCTCCATAGTGGCTGGAAATGTCTGACATATACTGGAATCAAGTCACGAGAGCTGAAATCTCATGAACACTTGCACAATCAAGGAGGTATCATATAAGAGATGCCACCAATCTGGAAAGTCTTCTACACAAACCACTACGAGTACATGTCATACTATGCAAATAGAGGTGTCGAGGTCAAACATAGTAGTCCATCGTCTGATTACTAGTCATTAATGTATACCGTTAGCAGATGCGAGATCACCCACCAATGATGAAAATGGGAATCAAGGTACTAGAGTGCAAACTAACAAGTGTGAATAAATGTGTTGAGGTAAAACAATTGAGAGGATCCATTGATCAGGGGACATTGATGTATTCCCAAGAAACTGTCAATGGCGAGAGAACCTGCCACTGATGACTGCAAGTCTCAAGGCACTCAAAATGACTCTAGACTCCAATCCCAGAATAAATGATCTAAATTCGATGGGATGAAATCCGCTAGAAGGAGGGCATTAAGGAATCCCCCATCATCCAACACGAGGTACTCAGCAAAGTTGTATAATGTTGAAGGACTCGATCATAAGGTGCATAAACCAGTAATTGTACCAGGAATGGCCGACATGCAAAGTCAAGATAACTGAGGAATGGCTGACTCAGGTTTCCAGGTATTTACTCATACTCTCCTCTGGTTGGTGAATTTTTAGCAGCCTTCTAATGGAAAAAAGTTTATGGGAAATTTCCAATCCCCTGCAATTAAGGGATAATATTTTCCTTGAGAAAACCCCTCCGGGACTTTCATTGCTATAATCCCCCCCAATATGGTTTTCTATTTTCCATTTTCCTATTACTCTAAATATTTATTTTTTTCCAAGGAGAAGTGTGAAGGTCTCCTGCATCCTTTTCCATTTATGGAGACATGACTTTATTTCCATAATCCTTCATCGTGTAAATGGTGGTCCGACTGCTTAGGTATGTTTCTAGTTCTTAGATGAAAACATATAGGTGGGATTGTAGAGAGAAGTGAGGAATCCAAGTATGATGGTGTAGGGCAGGAGGAGGAGATTGAGTTAAGATTTGGGGAGGTTGATTCCCAAGTCCCATGTGGGAGTTAAAATGGAGGAGAGGAAGAGAAAATTGGTGTATTGTGTGAAGTGGAGGTATTATTCTCTACAAAAGTTTGCTCAAAACTCAAAGCATTTAGAAATTTTTTGAGAGAATAAATGTTATTAGGTAAGTTTGCTTTCTTGCTCGAAGTTTTTCTCCCATCTGAACTTGGTTGGTGCAAGAATTATTCCCTTTCTTTGACCCGGTATGTTGCAGGTAGTTGTTGTTCCCACTCCTCATGAGTTGGCATGTCCAAAAATGAGTTTAATTGCACTTCCTATATTGGGGAAGCTGAATCATGATTAAGGTTTTGTTCCTTTCGTCCCTTTTTAAGTTTAGCCTCTTCTAGCCTCAAGGCTCAACTCACTCCCCACCACTTTCTTGGAGGGTTTTTTGAGGTATTAATCTTGTATTTCCTATATAGATGTGCATGCTTGTGGAATATATGAAAATGAAAAGGGATTCCTTCATAATCTAACTTCTTCATTCACCTTTTGGTTCCCCATATTATGTTCAGATCCTCTCTGATCCCAATTCTTACATTTAGGGAAACTAAGGTGTGGGCCATTGATATTCTTCTGGTGGTTTTAAATGACACATCAACATCAATGAAAAACCTAGGGAATTCCTAATATCCCTGAAGGAATCAATGTTCCATAATTCCCATGGGATCCCTAGTAGACGAACCCAAACTGGTTTCATGTTCGATATTTTGTAGTCGAAATCAAACATTAGACTCCACTCTTTGAAAAGGACGGGAGTGGCATCAGGACTCATTCTCATTGGGTCTATAGAACTATATGTGCATCGCTTATGCTTTTTAATTTTAATATGAACCAAACTTTTTCCATCACACTAATCCCAGGAACATATTTTATCAGTTGTGCCGATTTTATTCTAGCCTAGTCCTCCAACACTTCAAGGATATGGTATCTTCCTCTAACTTTTCCCACTACTATCATTTATTCCATATCCATGGTTGGGGCCACTGTAACATTCACCCCCACAAACTAAATTGAGAGGGGTCTCTGGGATGTTTGAACACTTGTTCTTTCTTAGTTTCTACCAGATACCCCAGGAGTTCCTTTACTGCTTCTTGAACCTGTTCTTCCCACGTTGTTGCTTTTGTTCAAGCTCAATGCAATGGGGTTTCCTTGATGATCCAATGGTCAGAGGAAAGAAGAGATAAACCCTTCTGATATTTGTTGGAGATATTCCTCCAAAAAATTTCATTGTTGGTCATATCTTGATTTCCCAACCCAGGGCCAACCAGTGAAGTGGGAGGGGTCCATAAAAATCCACTCCTATAGGGTCATGTCTATAAAAAATTACTCCTCCGGGGTTGGGTCCATGAAAAATTATTGTTGTGGGGTTGGGTCCAAAAAACTATCTGTGTATAGAAGGGTTGATTCAATCAAAGTCACAAACCCTAAACTAGGTGTTCGCTATGTTAAAAACAAAGTGATCAACCTTCCTCCCAAAACCAGGTCTATATGTCTAGCAACCAGGGAAAACAATGGGTCTGTAATATTCATCACGGTAGGTTGGTCATGTGAAGGTGAAATTCAGAATGGTTCCATTTTTCTCAGGAAAATTTTTGGAACCCTAGTTGTCACCCTGGAGAAATACCAAGTATGGCTCACTGACTTAGGGTTTTCAGATATCCCAAGCTTCCCTCTAATGGAATTTCCAAAAATTTGTAGATCTTTGAGAGGGTCCTCTGTATAATCGAATTCCTCTTCTTCATATGTTCGATACGTGGAATCGTACATCTAATAGCTTGATATTTATTTATTTAATCATATATGTAGTAATTACGTACTGTATGTTCAATCCATTAGGTAAGTACCAAGTTAAATATATGAATGTATATCTTGAGCCTCTTATTGATGAGGTACTAGATTTATGGAGCGGTATCACTATGTATGATATATTTAAATCATTTTATGATATAAAAATGAAATTTGAATTCCATGCAATGCTTGTATGAACAATTCACGATGCCCTAAGGATAACACATTTCTGCGGTATGTTAAAATGTTATATTGCACTTTAGTATTGTTTAATTTCATGAAATTCATATCATGCATGTTTTTAAAATAATCCCTTCATTACACATTCTTCAAATAATTCATATACAAATTCCTCCATCTCTTGCAGGTATTCAAACAAAGGGTAAATTTGCATGTCCAGTTTGTGGTCCCAAGATGAAATCTCGCCATTCGTGAAGTTTACGAAAGGAAGTGTTTGATGAGTATAGGAACTTCCTCTCTAAGAACCATAGGTATCAGACTACCGAAATCTATATTTTCAATGAGAAAGAAGAGATTGGATTAAAACCTCAAAGAATGACACCTCATCTATGGAAGTCGAAATATAATAGATCAAGTCATCAAGGTATGGATCAAATTTTCTATTTACCATATACATAAAATGTTTGGATTATTTTATATTTTTATTGCATTTTGACCACTTCACTAATTTTCAAGTACTGTTGTAATATTTTAATTATCCTTGATATTGAAGTTCGTGATCAAAGAATGAATAATGAGTTGGTTCCATGAGGAATAAAAAGTTATCCCAGGAAATTTAGTAGACTCCCCTACTATGAGCATCTAAAAATTGTTCATTTTTTTTATACAATGCACATTTGAAAGAATGTAACAGAAATGTTATGGCGAATATTAGATGGAAGGAGTGACAAAGAAAAAATGTTAGCATTTGTAATGACATTAAGGAATCCATTCATGCAATGCAGTGTGATTCATTCAAATGGCAATGAATACCAAAATATAAGTGTCATTCCATGGTTATTAACGGAGGAGAAAATCAAGGATGTAAAAGAGGTTATTGGAAAAATTAAATTTCCCAATGGATTTTCTTCAAACATAAATAAAATCCTAACAAAGAAAGGTGAATTAAGTGGGGTAAAAAATCATGATAGGCATACCTTCATGAAGGTAATTATTTTGCTGTATATCTTTGTATATTGGTGAAACATATTGTTAGTGTTTATTTCTCTACTTTGGGAATACCTAATGATGCATTTTTGCTAAGAAAGGACGTTGATCGTCACTTGATTTCCTCCCCAATTGTTGTTTTCTCTTTTCTTTCTATATTTTCTTCTGTAAATATTGTCTTGGTATTGTAAATATGTTCTACTATCATAAATTTTTCCTTATGATGCAATAAGAATATTGTAAATTTGTTCTATTACAGAAAAAATACTTACTTTGTATTTCAAGTATAAAATTAGTACATTCCATGGCACCGATTTCTCACAAAGTGACTTGTGAATGGGGCCAACGTTGAATTTTTTTCATTTTTTGCTTTTTTTTGAATTGAAATTTGATATGGTTAGAGTAGATTCACAAGATAACAATATGGGAGGATTTGTAGACTCAAATAGGACTCACACCAATAATTTGACAATCAAACGACAAAAGTATAACATAATTCTAAAATAGATCAAATAATAATTTTTTATGCGAGTCACAAATCCCTATAGTCATAGTTTTTAGCTTGAAAATACATTTCTTGAAGCGTACATGAATGAGTATTAGATTTTCATAAAATTCCTCTTGGTCCTCCCAAAGGTGACTCACCTTCCGAGGCACCATAAAAATAGGCCCAAGGATTTGTCCTATCAATAATTTCTTCACATATCTAGCATTGAATATTTGGTTATGTTGTTTGTTTGTAATAGAATAAGATACTTACGCACCATCACTCTCCAAATTTAAAGCCTTCAATGCCCTTCAGAACCTATTTGACCTTTCATAGAAGAGCACAACAATTTTTTCCATGCAAAAGAAATTTAATTTTTCATTAGTCTCTTCGATAATGAAACAGAATCCTCCAAAACCATGGTTGCAAAGCCATGTGTAATTTATTGTATTAAAAAAATATCACTTGTTAGAGGGGACGTGTGCTATAATGTAAGGTGGTTGTGCTACTAGCCATGGATTCATGATTTCATCAACTTTGGCTAGTTTGAGATATTGGAGGCTTGGAACATAATTGGATGAGACTATACATTAAAATATTAATGGAGGAGATTGGTAAAACAAGATTGCAAAACTTAACAAAGTGTGTGTGTGATTGATAATCACCTTAAGTGC
Organism: Pseudotsuga menziesii; assembly: GCA_001517045.1. NCBI lineage: Eukaryota > Viridiplantae > Streptophyta > Pinopsida > Pinales > Pinaceae > Pseudotsuga > Pseudotsuga menziesii. The sequence continues at coordinate 328,409 of LPNX011154815.1, read as the reverse complement.
CAAGAATTAAGTGATAATCACCTCAAGTAAGCTGGTAGCTTGGTAGCAAATAAAGTATTAATTAAAAAATATGTTGTGGTAAGCTAATAGTCTAGTAGAAACTAAATTCATTAATGATGATTACATTTTGGTAGGATATCACAATTGAAATCAATTGGAAACATGATTCAAACAATTAATGTAGATTTACAACAATTCATTCTCATTCTTCACCCTCAATTAATGCTTCAAACTCTTCACCCTTGCTTAGGTTGATTTAACTATTGAGTTGAACCATTTTTCAGGTTATTTTTACTATCACCATCGACCCTTTATTAGGCTAATTCTACCCTTTCTTTCCCTATTAATTCATAAGGTATATGCTACCCTCTTCAGACCCCAAGGTTTTTTCCTGAGCAAACTAAGTACACATCCGCCCCAGCAACACTAGTCCACCACCAATTTGCATAAGTGAACATATCCACTAGAGAGAGAAAATATACCTTTGCCAATGATTATTTCCTATAGCAGAGTATGTCTCTCATTTGAGTCGTAGACTTGAAAGGACATAAACATATATAAAGAGATTTCTTTCCTCAAGGGATCTCAATATTGGTTAATTTGTTCCTGTAACTGAATGTTTTTTAGGTATGTGCATCATCAGAGTAGTTTTTTTTGTTGTGTTATTTTATAGGTATTTATTTGCTTCTTATTGGAAAGGAGTGAAGTTTTTTATTCAATATAATAGTTTTGGTATTCATGAACATATTTTTTAGGTTCACTTTATCTTTTGTATTTATCAATCTCTATGTTTAATTGACATTGTTTAGATTGTTTTTCATTTTCATCCAACCTTGATTTTTCTAGTATAATTTTTACTACTTACCAAGTGAATATTGATTGGTTATAAATGTTTTTCATCTAATTTCTTTATATTATTGGGTAATTTTTATGTTTGTAAAATTTCTCTATATGGTTTCTTGGGTTAGACATTACTTATTAAAAACCATAGAGTGGAACAATGAAAATTTTGTCGCTATATTGGGGAATTTGATTACATTTCTTTTCATATACAATGAAATTTTCATGTATTACTACATTTTCAAATGAAAGGAACGATTTACTTTAACATTTCATCGTTGAAGGGATGAATATATCATATCCCTTAAAAGTGAAATAGGACCATACTATTCAAATTTGATCCTTGTGCACCGTACAACACAAAAAAAATCATCATCATTATCGTTGTCATCCTCATCCTTATCATCATATTCATCATCATTGTCGTCATAATCATCATCATCATCATCAATGTCATGATGGTCCTCATCATTGTCGTCATGATAATCACCATCATCAATGTCATCATCGTCGTCATCATCACCATCACCATCGACATTGTCGTCATTGCAGTCTAGACTCAATGTTGCTGCATCCTTTGATTGATGAAAGTTTTCTTCAAGATTAAGTGTATATTAATATTAAATATTGAAAATAAATATAGTACAAATTGTAGATTACATAATATAATATTTAATATAATATATAATATCATATAATATTTAATATAATATAAAAATTAAAAGAAACAAAATAAAAAATAAATTAAAATTTTTTCGAACTAATATATATATAACATTATCGATTCATGTTCTAACTACATGAGCACGTTTTTTTTTTAATTTGATACTATCACCAAGCGCAACCATTGATTTCCATTGGATAGCTTGTTGAAGCTCATTCTCGCCAAGTACAACAAAATTCGGTGACCCCATGAACCCTCGTGGTCACTAATGCACAATGATTCTCAGTGGTAGATAGGGCAGGATACATAACGACCACACAAATATGGTAAGTCTTCTTAGAATTTTGAGGGGTTTTGTTTTGCTTGACTTGACTGGAAGAGGAACAAACCAACATTGTTTTCCTGTTACTATTCAACCCATTCCTAATGCCTCTCATTTTCACTTTTTTTGCATTCAAAGTTTTAATAATAAGGAGTTATTACACCCCAAAATACTCCTGACCATCCCAAAAAGAAGGTAACCGTTTCTTGATGAGATTGGAAAATTTGGTTTTGAAACCATTTACTTTCAATTAAATAGTAAAAGATAAAAAAAATCACATAGTAAAGACACAAACTTCAAAACATTATCACACAACTCTTTGGTAGAAATAACTCTATACTTCTGCACATATATTTTATTAATTCCCCAAAAAAATATTTACAATCACAGTGCATCTTTCTCTCACAAACTTCCAACTCTTCCATTATTTACAGATTACAAATATATACAAAAGTGCTATAAGAGACAACTTCTAAAGTTAATAATGATGCGTTAGGAAACACATCCAAAAATTTGACTACATTCTAATCTCTCATTAAGGGTCTCTTTAAGAGAGATTCATTATCAATTACACATTTATGTAAATCCTTGACTACTACATCCTTCTTTTCTTCCATAATATCTAAATATTCTATGAATTTGGTGAGCTCAGTTGTTAATGAGTCCCAGAGGAAATTTTTTTCTCCTTGTAATGGACCTCCCCCCTTTAATTTCAAGTCAAAGGTTGGCAACTTTTTCCTATAAAAAACTAATATATTTCTAAACTTGATCATTTTTCTCTTTCAGCTCCTTGATTTTAGCATCTTTGAGATTAATTTGATACATAGAGATTGTGTGATTTCAAAATAAGAACCAATCACCAACGTTTTGTGTATGCACTAAACTGCAAATTATTTTTTCAGCTCATTTGTAATCCTACACGAAATGCTCGCATAGCTCACAAAAATGCACGCCACATGGGCGCATTTGATTGATTTGAGATCAAATTTGACACATGGGTTCCTTAGACCATAAAAAATTCCCCTGTGATGAATATTTCTTGAACTGAAGTTTCCTTGGGAATATTAATGTTCTCCAAACTAATATTTTTGTACTTTTACAAGAAATGCCAGCTCAAGCCACCAAAATGCAAGCCATGGGTGTAGTTTTGATTCGTTTTGGAACAAAATTGACACATGTGTTCCTTTGACCATAATGCACATCCATGTTCTCATACTTTCCTCAATTGCAATAATCTTAGGTAGATTTAGGGTTTTCCAAATTGGTCTTTTATTCTTACAACCATCATAGATTTCATGTGCAGTCAATATGTAAATGCATGCGATCATGTTTGCATTATCAAATACTGTGAACACTTTATCAACCTGATGTTCTCATGGTGCTTCAGTATTTATTAACACAATTATTTCTCTTAATTCTAACACAAATAGTATTCCTCATAGAATTCAACAATACTCACATAGTCACGTCATAGATACCTTTTGGCATCAATTATTGTTACCCTTTAACATCGATATTCCTTTGTCATATCCATGCCATTGCTTGACTATCCATGCTAGTTTGTTTCACGTTTCCATCAATAACTATAGGGAAAGAGTTTCCGATTGATTCAAATTTGAATTGAATAGATACAAACATTGATATAATGGGGATGGTACACATACTATTTTACACAACCTGTAAGCAATGACTATTATATTTTATTATTATCATTTACTATAAATGATATTTTCATGCATTTTGTAAGTTAAGCAAACATTTGAATATGTCATGGTTCCTCCTTAGCTACAATAGAAAAGTGCAAAGTGCAGGACATGGGAAAACCCTGAATATGTGAATGATTCATAGGAGCATACTTTGCAATTGAATTCATCTTTGAAAACAATATATTTTCAATTAGTTGAAATTGATCCAGAATTTCAAAGTATTTAGTCAATTTTTCAATGATGTATTTTCCTATTAGTCCTTTGGTCATGTATTCAAAATTTGATCACCGAGGAAGAATCATCACCGTTCACACCAAGAGCAGAAAGCAACGCCTTCCTTTGCGAAGGACAAGTCTGAAGCACTTCCAATGCAGACATCGCACAAGGAGTGTGGCCCAAATCCTGGACAACTGAATAATTCTAGGAGGCTCGGGCATTTGGATTATGCCCTGAATGCTTAAGGACTCCCTTAGGAATGCGAGGTGCAGCCTTAGGTTTATCCGTAGGTTTCTCAATGCACAAAGGAGTTCCTGGTGGATCAGGCTCTCTTCCTGGGCTGGGTTGTGATGAACTATAGTCTTTCGCACAAGTCACAACCTTGGTAGCATGGACCATGTTAATGCACCCATGACCAGTACCCTCTGGTGGATCATCATCACTAGACTGGTCATGGGACTTCGAGTTCATTTTCTGGTTATGTGGTAAAGGGTTCGTTACCACAGCTGGGCCTTGTGCTAAGAATCTCGAAGCTTCGTCAATCTGAGGGCACAAGTAAGTGAGGTGATCGTCCTTACGTAAATTGCAAGGGAACTTAACCTTACATTTAACTTGCTTGTCCCCCCCAGCATTTTTACCATTCTTGTCATTATTGTTAGCATTCTCATTCTTATTCCCACCCTTTTGATTATTATTTTTACTCTTCTTTCTATTCCGTCCGTGCTGCTAGTTACCCTTCTGGTCCGACGATTGCACAGAAAGTACATTCGCCATTTGGGTGGGTTGAGACAAACCCGTAGCTTGTCCCGAAGCAGATTGGTTGATTGACAATTTACTAGCTTGTTTTGCAACCGAATCCATAGGTTTCACACTTCCACAACCCACAATGCCATCGACATGTGGTCCAGGTTTGACTTTGGGATCGAAACTAGAACGAGGAGCGTTGGGAATAATCTCATACAACAAACCGGACTGAGCGTAGATCAAGTCCAGTTCCTGCGCCCTAAAAATTGCTTGTTCCTCATTCTGCACTCCGGATGTGGAAACATCCTTCGCTATATACGGCAATAACGACTTGAGGAACCACTCAAGAAGGAACTCCGGTGGTATAAAGGCTTTAATCAATTTCTTCTGTCTACGCCACTCTTGAATATGATCAAAAATATGGGTGGCTTTATCTTGCTGAAATGTCAACAAGAGTTCAGTACCAACATCATAGCACACTGGTAGCTGGAAGTGATTAAGAAAAGTCATCGCAAGGTCGTCGAACAAAGTAAAAGCGCCGCTAGGTAACTCTATATACCATTTCGCAGCAGGCCCTGTGAGGGTGCGTCGAAATAGTCTCAAACAGACTAAGTCCTGATGTAATGAATTTGAAGAGCACCATAGGTGAAACTTAGTAACGTGTTAGCTCGGATCCTCTCCCGGTTTTCCTTCGAACTTAGCTATGTCCGAAGGAATCTTGGTAGGGATAGCCGGCCAAGCCGGGTCATGAGCCACAAGATCGTTTGTAAGTCTCGATAAGTCAGGAAGATTAAGCGTCGCAAGGAAAGGGAGCCTAGGATGATGAGGTCGATGGACCACTCCTTGGTTCATATAGGGTTGATTACCACCATGGCCTTGGCCATAGTGTCCTCCTCCTATCTGACCCGTATAGGGTGGCGTGGAAGTACCATAGTATGGCGGACCTTAACTAGTAGGAGCTACAAAGCCGTAATTAGGAGAGTAAGCAGGTTGTTGATACCTGCCTCCATAAGGTGAGGAAACCTGTCCATACTACGTCCCATGATAAGGTCCATATGTCATTGCATGCGATGCCCCATGAGACACTCCGTAGGTAGGAAGATACGCTCCGGATGTAGGGATATATGCCTCGGAAGTAGCAAGATGACCTCTAGAAGCATGAAAATAACCTCCCGACGCAAAGGGCGGCATGTGGACTTGAGACACAACTGGTCTAGTAACCGCAGTACAGACCTGACTCGTAGCCATATATCAGCTTGAAGGACCACGTGAATAAGGTGGAGGATGAACATTTGAAGAACTAGGGGCCAACGATGAAGGAATCTGAGTAATAAGATATGTATTACCGCCTATCGTCACTCGTCTCGGATTTGGTATCCTAATCGGATCGCTAACCCTAGACCTAGGAGGGATATATGATGTAGCTTCCACCACTAGGACGGAAGGTGCAATGTGACTAGTACTCCCAAACCTCTCCGCATGGTAAGGAATGAGAGTGCCCCCAGGCATAGTGTTAGGCTGAAAATTGGATTCGACATGAAATGTCAAATCATGTATAGGGAAACCAGACGTATCATAACTACCGTAGCTAGTAGTGGCGGGTTCAAAATGAGTCTCGGCATACTCTGGCATGCCATACCGGTAACGCGTTAATGGGGAATCAGCCCTAGAGTGAGTAGGTCGATCATGCATGGATCCTATCTCAAAAATCATAGGACCTAATTCTGCTAAGTCGGGTGAAGGATCATAAGTAGGTGTAAATTCCCCATCGTCTACACGAATGGGAGGAGGTGGTTTAGGAATACCTTCTGAAGAATCCCCCATGGTGTGTGAATCAATGTGTGACATAGTCTACCTAGACTGTCTAGGTCTCTCTCCCAAAGGAGGAGGAGAAGTAGAAGGCGGAAGTCCTGCTAAACGACGAGAATGGCGCGAAACCGCACTCGAATCCACAATGACTCAAAAAATAGCAAAGACTCTCTATTTACATAAACCCTAGGCCAACTATCATGCATAGAGCAATCACTAATAAAATCTAAATCCAAATGCAAGCAAACAAGGGCTGGATAAGTGAGCTCCCAAATGAAGCAGGTATGTCTCGCCTAGGAGAGGCTTGAGACTCCCATACACAACAAGCAGAGGTACGTAACCAATTATTGTGGCCCTCAGCTTCAACGCGTAAAGTGATTTTGTTGTCCGACCCCAAACTGGCTAGGACACCTGTAGAATAACCTACAATTACCCCCTCGATATCCTAGGTAAGGCCACTAAGGTCACCTCAATATACTCAATGCTCAAGCGGACAGTCATAGGCAAGATTGACCGTATGGGCAGGGTAGCAAAGCCCGAAACTCTCAAAAGAGCCCCCAGATACGAATACAATCCTGGAAATATCTTCGGTGCTACTCAGTTATGACTAGGGGTCATCCCAATCAATAATCGCTCACACTGCCTCGTGCTTAACTCCCTTTTGAGAGGAGGATCCTGAGAACACTGGTTATACCAAGGATTTCACACACTCACCCTGACAGACACCTAGATGTTGTTTTTTAGTGATCTTGGAGAATTGACTTACAATGAACTATTCCAAGATCCTAAAATCTAAGCTTGTTGGTGCACCCTAGAAAAGAAAAGAGTGTAGTTCATTTTAATTTAGCGTTGATTTTAGTTGTCTTTATTACTCAAAAATAGGATATGGTCGTGCAACTAGTGGTGTTATGACGCAACAAGAAGTAAAATGCACACCTAACAATCAATGCAAATGCATTGTGTCCATGAAAACAGGGTATGCTACTACGTGAAATGCACAATTTTTCTTCAAATGATGAATGCAACTTTTCCTATATGAAGTCCTAACTAGTACTCCAAAGCAAATCTATCTAGTGCAAGTACAATGCAAAGTGCAAAATGCAATGCATGATGATAAGCAAATGTTTTTGGATTTTTTGAAAATAAAAGAGATGCAAAAAGAAAAAGAATGATTCTACGACCCCTAGACTCTGCAAGCACACGCAAACAGCACTCAAGCAAAGCACTAAGGTAAAAGAACTCTAATGCACTAATCTCAAACAAAAAATTGAAAATGCCATGACAAGAACTTTCCTATAAAAAAATTAGCCTAAAAAAAACGTTTCTGTTCAGAAACAGAGGTCTAAACAGACTCAGGTAGTGTCAAAGGAGACTCAGCAAATATCAGAATTCACCCAGCAACCAATTATCTTCCGCCAAAAGCTGAAATCAAAGTTATACATGACTGTTCGCAGTAAACCCGTGTGTATACGAGGAAATCACAGAGGAAACCGCGTGTATACGTTACTGTAAATCAAAAACCCGTGTATAGGAAGAAAAGGTGCATAAAATCAAGGCAAACAGACAGGCTGAGACAAACTTCACACCAATCAGACTCTACTAGGCATACATGCCCCCATACCCGACATAGAAACAAGAGATAAAGAGCAATTCAAATACATTGAATGCCGAGAAAACAGTATGTTTTATAAGTTTATATGCATGTTACTCTGAATCTTTGTGTATGTGCTAATCGGATCTCACAAGTATTTCGAAAAGTTTTTTCATTTTTGGCTGAGCTGAATGTTCCTAGATTGGAGAGGATGCTGATCTATTTTGCTTCTTCACTCTCTCCAAAACCTTCCAAAGGCATAGTCCCTCGACACTCCACCTGAAAGCTCCACGGTGGATCTTCAAGGCTACCAGCATTTCTCTCCTCCTCTTCCTCCTTCAAAATCAATTCTTTTACCTGGTTACTTTGTTCATAGATTTGATATTTTTTAGATATATTATCTTAAATTAAATTTAACATAGATATATCTTCTCAAATCCCATAATATAGATCTTGTTCTTAAAAGGTTTCATAAGGATTCTAGATCTAGCTTTAGGGAAATCGTCCTTTTTGCATGGAATTTTAAAGAGAATTTGTAGCTTGCATGCATTAGATTTATGTTTTCTGTTATAAAATATAAATATAGAAATCAGTGCACATCATATTGGCTTCCTAAAATGCAAGCCAATATCCCAAGGAAAGCTTGCTTTCCTTGGTTCCCTTTTTACCTTTTTTAACTAGTTTTAACTTAGCTTTTTTTTGTTAAAAGTAAGCTAACTCAAAGGTACTTTTAGAGTGATTTTGGGAATATTTCAGTCTAATAATATTTCTAGTTTTTAGCAGGTATAACAAAAAATAGGAGGAGCTTCTGTTCGAAAGTGACTTTTGGGCCTTCTGAATCCCCCCAGGGGTCTCCCTTTTTTACTGAAATCTTTAATTTTTGCACTTTGTAAGCTATTGGTTTTATTCTATATAATAATCAAGAGGAATCATATCAATTTTATGATATTGTAACTGCTGTTAATATTGAATATTTCTGAATAGGCTCTTTCGAGCCCATTCCCCATCCCCCCCGGGGGGATTTGCGTCCGTGTCTTTTTTTGCTTTTCGTTCATCTTTTTTCAATATAGCATAGTACTAAACTGTAGGGTAGTATAATTTGATTTAAAATAAAGTCCATATTCCATTTCTATTGGTTTCAAAGTAACTTTAATACTTACCCCACGAGCCTCCTTTTGAACCGAAAGGTGAAGAAAGGTTCGTGGTAGTCTAATTAGAAAATTGTGGTTTGCTTATATTTTTATGTTTCATTTTCTATCATCATTTTTTTCAGTAACCATAATAAAATCAACCCCTCCTTGATTCCCTGATTGAGGTCCACTTGGACCGAAAGAGGTTCCTGGAGGGTTTTCTTTTTAACAAGAACATCCATCTCAAAATTTACTAAAATTCACAAGACTCCGGTGTGTATGCTCTGCACTTGGATGCGGTTCATCCGATCAGTCAAGCTATATCAAAAGCACTTGAGTGACTAGTATAATTAGGATTCACTCTCCCAAATTGACAAACCATCAGGTGAAAATCCAACACCTAGATCAAACCATTATGGTGGAAAAATACCCAAAGGAAGCGGAAAATTCTGAAAAGTGACCTTGGGGCACCGATCTCTGTCACACCCTAATGGGTGCGTTATGAACAATATCCCCAGATACTCCATTCATCCCACATATTCCTTTCCCATAGCCATGAAGGTTTAGTTTTGGACATACTCCAAGCACTCTCGGGTATATCTGGAGTCCACCCCTTCGCCTAATTTTATTCAACTCATATCTCACATTAACTTAAAACGTACCAAGAGGCAATTGCAAAACATTCACTCCAAGCACATTCAAGTACATTGATTTTATTTTGACTCCATTTTAAGGCACTGGTTATTTTCTTGCTATATATATATATATATATATTGTGTCTTAGCATTTTGCTTTCGTGCGCTCATTTTGTATCTTGTCATCTATGGTTGTTTATGGTTAATTTTCAAACTCCTAAGTAATTCATTCAGTTTAACATCACCATACTAATTAATTAGCCTTAGTAACTTAATAGGGTCTACCTGCCTTGGCTTCGTTAGGAGTTGAGCCTAAACGGAGGAATCAAGAACAAGGTGACATCCTTGACTCGAGACTTGCCCCCAAGGACACACCGAGTGGCTTGAAAATTTCTGCCACGTGACCCAGGTGTGTGAAAGGTGGCAACATTTTTTTTGGCACCGTTTCTGGGGATAAATCGTTTTATTCCTGAGAACGACTTAGCTTAACTTTTTTCTAAACAACTAAAAACATAAAAACTTTTGATTGATCTAGTCTTTGAAAAACATAAAAATTAAAACTCGATCCATCTGGTGACTCCACTATCTAACATCCCTTCAAGAATTTCTACCCGAAGAAACCTCCGAAAATTATTCAATTCTCTCCCTGATCCCGAAAGGTTTATTAGGGAAAGATTGAATAGGCATACTTCTCGTAGAAACCTTGAAAATTTAGGAGACCAATCCCTCTCAGATATCCATTACATATTTGTAGAGAGTCATGTTCACCAATCTCAAGAAATGACAGAATTATTCAAACCCCTTGACTTTCCTCAGATAGAAGGTGCTCCCCATGCCATTCCAAAAGATGCTATCAAGAAGCTCCCCATATTTTAGGGCAATAATGCCATCACTGCCAAGTCTCACCTTCGAAAGTTTGAAAAGCACCTGGTCAGTTATTGCAATGATGCTACCCATGACCATGACGATGTCAAAATGAAGCTCTTTGCTTTATCCTTAGAAGATGATGCTGAAGAATGGTACTTCGACCTAGATGATGATTCATATAAAACTCATAGTGAATTCCTAGAGGGTTTTAAGAAGAAATGGGGAGAAAAGAAAGAACCAAGGAATCTACTTGCTGCCCTTCATAACATTAAGAAGATGGAGAATGAAACCATGGATGAATTTAACACTAAGTTCATGCATGTGGTTGCGGACCTCCCTAACAAAATAAAGCCAAAGGATGCCTCCATATTCATATCTTACATCGAAGCTTTCACTAGTGATTTGAGGTACTAGTTAAGAGACAAAGAGCCGACCAATCTAAAAAATGCTCAGGAATTGGCCGAGAAAATAGAAAAGAATATGCAGTCTTCAGGAAATTTCAACATTCTAGGTTACACTAGGGAAAACACTTCATACAACAAAGAAAAGGGAAAAGTCGTTGAATCAAAAGAAAATGGAGCCTCTAAAGATCCCATGGAAAAGGTAACATACATAATAAAAGACTTGGTTACTAGTCAAAACCAACTAATGGCCAATCATTTTGCACACTTGAATCACATTCATAATAGATTGATCACAATGGAAAGGAATAATGGACCTAGGAACTTGCAGCCCAAGCAAAATCAGATGTATCAAGATAATTTTCCTCAACAGGAGCCTAGGATTCCAAACCAGTTAGACTCAGCTAACATGGTAGAAGAAGTAATTCCATGGTGTAGACCCTGTGAACAATTCCACCAAGAAAGCACTTGTTATGTTGCAAATCAAGTCATGGAACATGGACTTCCCGAGGTCAGTAATCAGGAAATAACTTCAAGTGATCCTGATCATATATACATGGTAGGCCAGGCCTACCTTTTGTCACCAGCTAAACAGTACACACCTAAGGATGAAACCATTGCAGAATCTTATAGTGAAACTTATGATGAAAACTGAAATGTACATGATGGGACTCCTATGTGTTCTCCATCTAATGATGACCGTCTGGAAGGTTTACTGCCTTGTGAACTTTTCTCTGAAGATGATGAGTATGAAAATGAGGACAAGTATAGCTTGGAGCATGATACAAATGACGAAGACTCCCTTATCCCCGACAAAGATATTGATGAGGAGTCCTCGACATTCATGGAAAATCCATTCTATGACATGAATAAAGAGGAAAATAATGAACCGGAAACTTTTGATGGTTTTGTTGCTTTTTCTATCTATGGCATATCTAAAGGAGAGAGCATGGACCATGTGGCCTTGGGAAACTTTGATATGAAAAAAAAACATGGAGTTTATCCACATGATCAGTATAAACCATATATTAGTATCAGTAATGAAGACAAAGAAAACTTGATATCGGAACCTGATATCAGCAATGGGGAATCCATCACATCTAACATAGATGATGGTGATGACTATTGGGATTTTTGTGGATATCTTATTAAGAATCCTATCTATGCTATATCTAGCAATGCGAGTGTCTATTTAGAAATTTGTGGAAGTCCAATCTACTATACTTCCATAGAGGGAAGCATGGATCTGGAGACCTTGGAAAACGTTAGTATGGAAGAGGAGCATGTTTTTCATGTGATCATTCAGATTCATATCATGCAGAGCCGCACAAGGGTATCAGTAATGAAGACATTGAGAAGCAGTGTTGTGAAAATTCAGATGTGATGCAATCGTTGGAATATCAATCTCAGCCATATTTTTCACATATAGAGGTTCCTTATGATTTGCAGCTACTTGGGGAATGTGCAACAAGTTATCATTTGATAAGCCCCGGTGATCAATATGATTATGTAGTCAACTGCCTCATCATTCTGATTGGTATATTAGTCCTATCTAGTCATGGATAGAAGCAACCTACATGAGCACATACAAGTTGGGGAAGAATTTTTATGACATTATTCATGCCTATGATCTCCCATCCATCCCGCCCATTCTGAATCATCATGCAGGTTTGCATTTTCTAAATAAGGTATCCTTACTTTGGCTGGTAACCAAAGACAAGGAATTTTTTTTATGTTAATAAAATGCTTAGGTGGTTACATTGGATTTTTTATTACACTTAACCCTTTTTATATCATGCTTAGAGTAGGAAAATAATCTCCTTGAAAGAGAGCATTTACTTTCTGCATTTCTATTTTATACTTAGCTATAATCAAACATTTTGGTTTTCATTAGTTAGTTACATTTATTTTGTTTGAATAAATCAGCTTAATGGTTCATTTGGTTTTTCATGTAAAGCTTGTGCTACTGAGGTTTTCTTGTCAAGTTGAGATGTTTTTACAGGGTGTATAAACTAGAGATTATGGTGTTCTCATATCCTCTCCTTGTCTTATGACTAGATCAAGCACACATCCCATAGTTGGAGCCAGATGTTACCACCTAAGTTGTACTTAGTGGTTTTTTATCAAGTGAGCCTGGTAAACTGGACAAGGATAACTTGTTCGGACTTCAAAAGACCTTCAGTCTTACTTCAGGGAAGCTTTGTTGTACTATATCACATGTTCATACCCCATGGGGAATTGTAATAAATGTTCTAGCATGATAGTGTCTGTAAAAGATTCAATCTCTTAGACTTTATTTGTCAATCTGATCAGCCCAGGGTGTTTTTTTCCTTATGGACCCTCTTTTTCCTAGTTTTGAGTGATTTTCCATCACTCAGGTCAGAAAGCCCCAAAAATCAATTATTGATTATTTTAATTAATGAATTGATGAATAATGGAGCAAATCCAAAATCATAGATTAGTGGATTCTTAGCCGATTTGATTGAAATCAATCAGATATGAACCAAATTGACTGGATCTGACAAATCCTTGACTGAAGGAGGTGATCAAATCAGATCTAGAGTTGATCTTCAATTGTCTTTATGGGGAATTGTGCCCTCTCTCTCTCCTCCACACATGTGGACTCTCCTGAATTCTCTGTGGACTGATGTGTCGATTTATGGGTTGATGTGTCAGCTCAATCAACTCCCCGGTTGACACGTAGGCTCAGTTTAGCTTCAAATCTGCATTGATTTACTCTCCATCAGCTGATTTGATCCGTCTCCTTGGGATTTGCACCCCCCTGGGCTGGATCTCCTGCTTTTTGTATAAATCCAAGCACAAGCTCCCTCTTCCAAGATAGTTAGAACTGGGATTGAGGTGTTGTTGCTATTGTACTGTTGTTATTGTTCATTTGAAATAAATAGAAGCTTTGGAGGAAAGATGGTGTTATTCCATTGTATGTGTGGATGATCATTGCCATTTTTTACTGAGGTAACCTGTATCTATGTTCATAATTTGCTGATTGCTTGTGGATTCATTGCTAAGATTGATAATAAGCTTATTATAATCTTGATAGGAAAGGTGCTTTTCAATAATTTTAATGTCCATATCTTTCCTTTGGTGCATGTTTAGAGATCTAGATTCAGCATGTTTTATAAGTTTATATGCATGTTACTCTGAATCTTTGTGTATGTACTAATCGGATCTCACAAGTATTTCGGCAAGTTTTTTTGTTTTCAGCTGAGCTACAGGTTCCTAGATTGGAGAGGATTCTGATCTATTTTGCTTCTTCACTCTCTCCGAAACCTTCCAAAGGCATAGTCCCTCGACATTCCACCTGAAAGCTCCACGGTGGATCTTCAAGGCTACCAGCATTTCTCTCCTCCTCTTCCTCCTTCAAAATCAATTCTTTTACCTGGTTACTTTGTTCACAGCTTTGATATTTTTTAGATCTATTATCTTAAAGTAAATTTAACATATATCTATCTTCTCAAAGCCCATAACCTATATCTTGTTCTTAAAAGGTTTCATAAGAATTCTAGATCTAGCTTTAGGGAAATTGTCCTTTTTGCATGGAATTTTAAAGAGAATTTGTAGCTTGCATGCATTAGATTTATGTTTTCTATTATAGAATATAAATCTAGCAATCATTGGACATCATATTGGCTTCCTAAAAGGCAATCCAAGATCCCAAGCAAAGCTTTCTTTCCTTGGTTCCCTTTTTACCTTTTTTAACTAGTTTTAACTTAGCTTTTTTTGTTAAACGTAAGCTGACTCAAAGGTACTTTCAGAGTGCTTTTGGGAATATTTAAGTCTAATATGCTTGCTTTTTTTTATCAGGTATAACACAAAAGAGGAGGAGCTTCTTTTTGAAAGTGACTTTTGGGCCTTCTGAATCCCCCCAAGGGTCTCCCTTTTTGACTGAAATCTTTAATTTTTGCACTTTGTAAGCTCTTGGTTTCATTCTGTATAAGAATCAAGAGGAATCATATCAGTTTTCTAATATTGTAACTGCTGGTAATAAAAATATTTCTGAATATCCTCTTTCGAGCCCATTCCCCATCCCCCCTGTGGGGATTTGCATCCGTGTCTTTTTTTGCTTTTCGTTCATCTTTTTTCAATCTAGCGTAGCAATAAACTGCAGGGTAGTATACTTTGATTTAAAATCAATTCCATATTCCATTTCTATTGGTTTCAAAGTAACTTTAATACTTACCCCACATGCCTCCTTTTGAACCGAAAGGTGAAGAAAGGTTCATGGTAGTCTAATTAGAAAATTGTGGTTTGCTTATCTTTTTATGTTTCATTTGCTATCATCATTTGTTTCAGTAACCATAATAAAATCAACCCCTCCTTGATTCCCTGATTGAGGCCCACTTGGACCGAAAGAGGTTTCTTGGAGGGTTTTCCTTTTAACAAGAACATCCATCTCAAAATTTACTAAAATTCACAAGACTTCGGCGTGTATGCTCTGCACTTGGCTGCGGTTCATCCGATAAGTCAAGCTGTATCAAAATCACTTGATTGACTAGTATAATTAGGATTCACTCTCCCAAATTGACAAACCATCAGGTGAAAATCCAACACCTAGATCAAACCATTACGGTGGAAAAATACCCAAAGGAAGCGGGAACTTCTAAAAAGTGACCTTGGGGTGTCGATCTCTGTCATACCCTAATGGGTGCATTATGAACAATATCCCCAGAGACTCCATTCATCCCACATATTCCTTGTGGGTAGCCGTGAAGGTTTAGTTTTGGACTTACTCCAAGTACTCTCGGGTATATCTGGAGTCCACCCTTTCGCCTAATTTTAATCAACTCATATCTCACATTAACTTAAAACGTACCAAGAGGCAATTGCAAAACATTCACTCCAAGCACATGCAAGTACATTGATTTTATTTTGACTCCATTTTAAGGCACTGGTTATTTTCTTGCTATATATATATATATTGTGTCTCAACATTGTGCTTTCGTACGCTCATTTTGTATCTTGTCATCTATGGTTGTTTATGGTTAATTTTCAAAATCCTAAGTAATTCATTCAGTTTAACATCACCATACTAAGTAATTAGCCTTAGTAACTTAATAGGGTCTACCCCCCTTGGCTTCATTAGGAGTTGAGCCTAAACGGAGGAGTCAAGAACAAGGTGATAGCCTTGACTCGAGACTTGCCCCAAGGACACACCGAGTGGCTTGAAGATTTCTGCCACGTCACCTAGGTGTGTGAAAGGCGGCAACACCGATCACTTGGAATTCCAACATTGTCTTTTCTTTCCTTTGACCCCACCAATTCTCTTATATCATTTTATCTTAAGCTTTCGGTCATAGCTATTTGTCAACCTGTGCAATTTTTAACTTAGGCTCCTTCATTCAACTCTTACTTTTCAACCCAATAGTGTCAAAGTATTTTGAACCTCCCAAAATTTGTATGTGCTAACATATTTAATTGCTATGAAATTAGATCATTAATCATGGATGAATTCTGATAATATATTTTCCAATTAAATATTGAAGATTACACACTCAAAATGGAAACTTAGTTAAGGAAACATACACAAAGGAAAATTACAAACTTCAAGACATCATTAGAGGAATATCTGGTAGGAAAAATATGTACTTATGCACTGAAATTTTATTAATTATTAGCAAAAGAAGTTTTACAAGCCAATGAATATCTATCTTAAGAAACTTCAAACCCTCTATTATTTACAGATTACAAAATATATACAAAAATGCTCCTAGAGAAAGTTTCTAACAAATTTTACAAATATAGAAAAATATAAGAAAATTTATGCCATAATTATTAGAATTCCTTCATATTCTGTTGATTTCTTTACTATGTTCGAGAGGTATATTTTCTCTTCAAATATTTTCTCTAAATATAGTGCATGATCTTTACTAATTTTTTTATTTTTTCTTGATCCCTTATACCTTCTTGGGATATGCACCAACTGCTATAAGGATACTTGACTCTCACCTGAGATTTGAATACCACGACTTGCTATTGCTCAAATATGTTAGGGATGAGCCCTATGAGTCAATCTCGAGGGGGGTTGGTGCCCCAATTCGGTGGATTCCTCAACCCTGGGTGAGTGGGTTAGATAAATCTAGATTTTTGGGGCTCATCAATATGCCTCATTTTGGGTGATTGAATGAATCCCATGCGTGTGTGAAGCAACTATTGGCTTGTTTTCATAGAGGGACGATTTGGTTGAATACGCTGATCCTTGTTACAGTAGATTTGATCGCAAGCATCACAGGCTTGTCGAAGACCGAGGAAGATCCAACGCAGTATATCCATGGGAGGGATACTAACAAAAGGCTTGCCAAGCAGCTGAAGGAGCATTTTAGTTTACAGTGTGATGGTCGTGCTTATCACATCGATAGCATTAACTCATAGGAGGTGCACATTGGCACAAGGATTCTGGCGAGCAAGGTCATTCGGGCAAACCAACCAGTCCAATGCAATTTGGGTGTTTTCGCCTACACCCAGAAGTGTGATGAGGGGGTGAAAATGAATTGGTCTATGTTTTTGCTGAATCAGTTTCTCGAAGACACGCTTGCTGCTCAGGCTGGGTGGTCATTTTTGTATAGTTGGTTGTTGATCCTTATTGCACTAGTTTCTTGGATGGAATTGGAATACTATCAACCGATGATAGTTGATGTGACAAAGGTGTGCTGAGGTGCAAGGTATCAAAAATTATGGTGGGTTGAAGAGCCCAGTCGACAGATGGACTGTGCCATTCACTTTTGGGTTTATTGGGAAGCATTGCAAGCCACGTTCATTGTCATTCCCTGTGTCTCTCCTTATGCCACGGCCAAGTATCAGTGGATCCTTTGGTTTGCCATCAGGCCCCACTCTATCTATATTCAAGTGCGGCAGGACCCTGATCGGTGGCTACCTTTACCTTACAAAGTCACGAAAGAAGAATTGGATGCCATTGTCCAAGAGTGGTCGATGGAGTGGCAAAAATGGGTGAGTCATGAGGAATTTTCTAAAGAGCAGCCACTGGATGCCCTAGAAGAGCTTGCCTAGAAGGAGCTGAGCACTCATGACTCTGACAATGAGTCATCAATGGAACCTGAGGATGAAACACAGTGCATGCAGGAGGATACTCGCACCAAATGGCGCCAGGAATATGAGGCAGGCAGTGGTACCAGGTCAAGGATGGAGAACCAATTGCAGCGGCTTATCAAAGTGGTCACTGACTCATCCGCAGATGCGACAAAGGCGATCCAAGAGTCAAACCATGAAGAATTCAATGTGGTAAGAGATCGATTAGATTCATTTTTTAGGTATTGTTTATAGGTAGACATCTGTGAGACCCATGATGAAGGAAATCCTGTCGATTAGCACTGAACCCCAGGCCAGGAATGTGAAAGTTCCCCACGCAGAAATGAGGAAGGTCACCAGTTGCTGTGACTGATCCAAAGTGTGGCTTTGGACCTAAACAAGTTGTCCTCTATGGCGTTAGTGGAGTTGCAGCACGTTGCCACCCTCGAATTGGTGGAACAACAGAAAGAACTGACATCATCATCATGTGTTTCCAGGTATTTCTTGTTTTTGGGGTAGCGAGGTCCGTCAAAAGTATGCCGAGTGGGTACACGTTGGATACGGAATTTGATTCCATATCCAACAAGCTCTCCCGATCGAAATTTGAGTAAAAACACGGGGAGATATGTCGAAAATACAAACAAAAAGTAGTTTTTTTCTTTTCTTCCTCCAAAATTAATAAATATTATTTTATTATTTTAACTATAATTTTATTAAAAAAATTTAGGAGGCCCATTTTTAGTTGAAATTTCCTCTAATGGGGGCCCACTCAAGCTAGAACTCTTATGTTAAATGGCATCCTCCTCTTGCAATCTAAAATATATGGGAAGCCTAATGTTCTTGGATGGATTATAAGGTTAATGTAATTGTCCATATACTTCATAGGTCGAATTTGGGATGAATTGTAACTTACATGGGGAGAGGACGATCCAAATGGGAGTTTCATGGACACTTGGCTAGATTCCCCTTACATTTATGACATATATGACACTAATGATGGATATCCTATGACATTTATGACACAAGTCATATATCAAGGTTGAAATCTGACATATATAACATTTCAGGTCAAAATATACCATCCAATAGAGCTCTCATGTGATTTTGGGAAGCTCAATGGGCTCCTACTCAAATTTGGGGAAGGTGGAAGGCTAGGAAAAAAGGGACACATGTCAATTCATGAGCACACACCCTAATTCAACTTGGATTTATTTTTTGGATTGATTGGGAACCTTAGAAGGCTAAGGAATTTTATAAAATATAGTAAGCAACCAATAGAATGGCCTTTTGATCATTTATGAAATTTCTTGTTGTGAAGAAAGAGAGCTAGTGGATGGCTAGTTCATGCCTTAGCCAATTTCGAGGGTGAAAGATTCCCATCCTAGTTGGTGTTGGGAGAGGCCACTCCAGTATTCCAAGGAGATTCAATGGATTCTTATTTATAGGTTCAAGCTACAAAATCTCATGGACACATCAAATTTCATCTTTTTCTTCCTCTCATCTCAAGTTTTCTCACCATATTTCAACTCTATGGAGTGAGGCGCACTTGGTGAGCTATTCATGTATTTGAGGGAGCTTATCTTGCTCAAGTATTTTGTATTCTGATTTAAATGATATTTTATTTAATTTCAAAAATATATCATGTCAAAATTCCAATAAATCTCATGTATTATTGCTCAATAATGAAGAAATAGTGCCATTTCCCCACTACCTTGTTGTAAACTCTTGTAATCTTGATGAATTCGAATGGATGTGTAAAATATTGATGATTTATGAATGAATGGACTGTATTAAAGAATATTATTGGTTTCATGTTCATTAACTAATAATTTGTGTCCTTTGGGTCGAATTGCATAGCCATTGGAGCAAACTACACCTCATTTCCCCAAGGGTCCAAAACTAGTTCTTTATATCTGATTGAAATAAGTGATAACAGCCATGGGAGGTCGATTGGTTATGAATATGAGTCTCTTATAATGTATTATACACATAATATTCTTTAATTTCATAATTATATTGGTTTTATGCACATTTGGGAATCCATTTCTACCACTTACCAGGGGGGATTTGAGCCCAAAATTGCCAATAAAATCCTCTATCTTGTTTAGAATTTAGTACAGAATTGCAAAAGTGTTTGGAGGGCCATAATAAATACCTGAACATAATAATTAATTTATTATATAATTCATACACATTCTATGAATATTTTGAATCAATTGGGCTGATTTGGAGACCAAGACACTAAAACTAGTCAAGAGCCAAAATTGTGAAAAAATTGAAAAATTGGGCATTTTGGTAAAAAAATTAAGAAAAGGTCATTACAAGTGGTATCAGAGCATGATCTTGGCACCTGATGTGGTATTATATTTTTTAGGACAATAATTCACGTACCACCATTATATATTGAAACCCAAAAGTGCTTTTGTTGAAGAGGAAACTATGACTTGGGATGAAAAGGGAACCTCATATGATGGTGAGGAGCTTATAAAATTATGGAACCTATATTTAAAGACATGAATAAGAATATTATTAAAGGATTCGAATTATTGGCTATCTAAATTTGGGAAAAATATATTTATTTTAAGAAAACCAAGGGAGGAAATGCATCAGCTTGCTTGAAGGAGAAAAGGGAGAAAATGCATCAGCTTGCTTGTTACTTTATGATGATACACATCTACATGGATGTACCTATGATATGCATTTGAGTCCCTTGAAGACTCATGGTTTCTCTTGCTCAACACTTGGTTCATTTGATGTTGGAGGAACTTCATCCAACATTGGGGTGAATAGATTTATGATTGGAGAACATTTTTGTTTCCAAACACATACTTTGTTATATATTTATGATCCTCTCATTCATGGATGTATGGGTAAGACTTCTTTGAGTCATTTGAAGTCTCCTTGTTTCTCTTTCTCATTATTTGGTTCAGATTTTAGTGGAGATCATTCATTCACTTCTTGGATGAAAGAATACATGGCTGAATATTTGTATGCCTATCACATCCTTTTGGAGCAGAATTATAGGACATGGGATCCTCGCCTATGTCATTGGAGCAGATTTGATTGGTCACTTGAATCTTGTATGCACATTTGAAAATGGTGGTCTACTTACTTGGAGGTATAAGCACTTGCATGAATTTTTTATTACGCACCTCCTTGATGTACTTTTTTATTATGTTGTTATGTAATTTGATGATTTATATTATGTACTCATGATTTTTGGAAGAATGCATACAAGAAAATGGGATCCTGGAATTCTCTTTCCAAATGGTATGGGTTGGAGAGCACTCTTAAATGTTGGAGTGCAATACAAGCAACACCTAGAGATTGTGTTGAAAACTTCGCAAGAATAGTGTTTGTATGCTAAGATGTCTAAATGTGAATTTGGGATGAAAGAACTATTATATCTTGGTCACATTATTGGGAAATATGGAGTGAAAGTGCACATGGAAGATATCAGGGCTATCTTAGAATGGCCATCACCAAAAAACATCATAGAAGTAAGAGACTTCATTGGAATATGTACATACTACAGGAATTTTGTGAAAGGGTTCTCCAAGTTGACTTCTCCACTCACTGATTTGACTAAGAAGGATGTTTTCAAGTGGAATGAAGAGGCTGAAAAGGACTTCCAAAAAATGAAATAGGTAATGAGTAGTTGTCCCATACTTGCATTACCTGATTTTTTCTAAGCCTTTTGTTGTTGAATGTGATGCCTCAGGTGGAGGATTAGGGGATGTACTCAAGAAAGGACAACACCCTATAGCCTTTGAGAGAAGAAATTTGAAGCCTCATGAAAATATTTACTCCATATATGACAAATATATGTTGGCCATCATGCATGCCTTGGCCAAATTCTGACAATACTTGGTAGGGAACGAGTCTGTGGTGAAAACTAACCACAATAGTCTAAGGCACTTCCTTACCCAAAAGGATCTAAATGAAAGGAAACAAAAGTGGGTAAGAAATATCCAAGATTATGATTTTGATTTTGAATATGTGAAAGGAAAGAATAACATTGTAGCAAATGCATTATCTCGAAGACCTTATTTTTCTCTCATGGACATTGCTAAAAATTGGAAAGACATGCTACTAGTTGAATATGCCAAAGATAAGTTTCCTTGTGATGAATTAGATGGACTCATGGGAGATGATAACTATAGAATTTTAAATGGGCTGATATATACTATAAGGGAATAATTTATTTGGTTTTATATTCAGAGCTGAAGTACAAAGTTTTGCAGGAAGCACATGATTCCCCACTAGTAGGCCATCTGGGGATCTTCAAAACCTATAGGAAACTAAGGAAAAGGTTCTATTGGAAGGGGCTGAAGGAATATGTTCAGAATTATTTGAATGAATGTAAGGTATGTCAGCAAAACAAATCAGAACTCACATACCCACCTGGTTTATTACAACCATTTCCCATTCCAGAGAAAAAATTGAACAGTATATCGATGGATTTCATCACCGGTTTCCCAAATATTTGGGCAAGGATTGCATATATGTGGTAGTGGATATATTGACTAAGTTTGCTCATTTATTTGTTGTTACGTCCTCTTTTAGTGATGCACAAGTGGGGGACCATTTTTTAAAAGAAATATTCAGATTGCATGGGCTCCCCAAGAGCATTGTGAGTGAAAGAGATGGTAGATCCATGAGTGCTTTTTGGCAAGAAATTTTCAGATTGGTGGGAACCCAGTTGACTCCAAGTACAACCTACCATCCCAAACTGATGGAAAAATAGACAGGGTGAATAAATGGTTGGAAGGGTACCTACGAAACTATGTGGGAGAACAATAAAAAACTTGGACAAAATGGCTACACGTGGGTGAGTTTTGCTACAACACCACCTTTCACATGTCAATAGGGATTTATCCTTTCAGAGAATTATATTTTTATGATTCAATTACATTTTCTGATATGATATTTAGTGATATTATATCTGTAAAAGCTAAATATTGGGTGGAAGAAAGCCAAGAAATTTTAAAGCTTTTAAAAGATAATTTGCAGGTTGCCCAAAATCAGCAAAAACAATATGCAAATAAACATAGAGAGGAAAGGACCTTTCAGGTTGATGATTTAGTGTATTTTAGGTTTCATCCATACAAACAAACATCTCTCAAAATAAATGGAGCAGAAAATCTAAATCCAAGATATTATGGGCTCTACAAGGTAATCTGGAAGATTGGAGAAGTAGCATATAAGTTGGAACGTCTGGAAGGGAGTAAAATTCAAAATGTATTTCATGGTTCTTGTCTCAAGAAATACATTTTTCAGAAATATTTCATTTCAGATACACTCCCTCCTTTGGATGATGAAGGATATCTCACACTTATTCCGGAAAAGGTTTTGAAGACAAGGGAGAGAAAATTGAGGAGCAGAACAATCAAAGAATACTTGGTGCAGTGGAAGGATCTACCAAGTGAAGATGCCACATGGGAAGAGGAGAATATTTTGCAGCATCCAAATCTGAAATTTCTTGAGGACAAGCAATATTGGGTGGGGAGGACTGTAATGTCCCCATTTTAAATAATTCCATAGCAGGAAAATTCCATCAATCCTACTAGTTCCCTAGGTTGGGTAGAAACATTGCAAAGTTAATAAGGGAGATAATAAATGGTGTTTATACATTAGAAGGAATAAATATTTATTTAATGGAGTTAATTAAATGAATGCAAGTGAAAAATTAAATGGCTATGGAGAATGGAGACACGTGGAGACTATGGGGCCCACTCAAGCTAGAATTCCTATGTTAAATGGCATCCTCCTCTTGCAATCTCAAATCTATGAGAAGCCTAATGTTTTTGGATGGATTATAAGGTTAATATAATTGTCCATATACTTCATAGGTCTAATTTTGGATTAATTATAACTTACATGGGGAGAGGAAGAGCCAAATGGGAGTTTCATGGACACTTGGCTAGATTCCCCTTACATTTATGACATCTATGACACCAATGATGGATATTCTATGGCAGTTATGACACAAGTGTTGATGTATATGTAACTTCGGAATGTATTTCACTTGTATTTCTTATATATTGTAACCCGATGTTTATTCTAGGGTGTACTTGAGTCATGTCATGCCCCGATGTTCCTATCAGGAAGTTCTATAATGTAAACAAGCCATGTCAAGTCATTGTGGGTAACCCTCCTATTGGATAAGGGTTAAAATCCCCGCAGTTTCGAGGCACTAGGGTTATTAGACTCTCCTAGAGAGGTCGGCCCTAGTAGGGTTTATTCAAGTCAGAAATTAGTATAAATAGAGGGCTGGCCTCTCTATTTATCACAAATCTCATACACACTCAAGTGTAGCACATAGTTGAGGAAGGAGAAGACATTGGGGCTAGACAGAAAGAAGGTTACTGTTGTAGTGTGATCACCTTACTGTTTTGGGTTCTATTTTTGGTGTTGATTCTATCTTTGAGGAAGTTGCAGGGTTTTCACCATTTATGGTTTCCCCAAGGATAAACACTATGTTCATTGTCTCTTGTGTTTTATTGTTGTGATTGTTATTCTCTCAGTTAAAGATCCTAATGTATTGCTAGCTTAATGATAAAAATCTAACATGGTATTAGAGCTAACCTGAGAAGAAGACACTATGCAGCTATGGGAACTAGGGCTTCATACTTTGTCGATCTTCCTCCACATATTTTCAGCAAAAGAAGGATGGATTAACTCTCCTCCTTAGGGCACATCTTTCTGTCGAAGCAGAATCCAGTTTTGAGGTTTTTCAGTTTTGGACCCAACACTGCTGCCGAAAATTAGGGCTTTTCACAGAAGAAGAATTTTTCTATGAGCCCAAGCCTGTATTGATCTCCTCCCCAAAATCAAAGTTAGGGATCAAATTCAAATCATTTGGCCGGACAAAACTCTGGAAAATCAAAACCCTAATCTGCTACTGAACCAACACTGTAGGATTTCAGCTCCAGAACCAGATTCGACATCTTGACCTGGTAAGATCTAAATATTTTGTATTTCCATTTGAGGTTCTCAGTTAAGATGTCTCATCATACCAAGCTTGATGAAAATATTGAGGGACCTGATAACTTTTGAGCCTGGAAGTATAGGATCTCCCTGGTCCTGGAAGAAAATGAGTTACACTCCTATATCAATGAGGAGGTTCTAGTTCTAGAGGGAGATGAGGCTAAGGCCTTACATAAGAAGAGGTTGGTTATGGAAAAGAGGATTATTGTTGATTCAATCAAGGATCACCTCATACCACAGGTATCCTCCCTCAAGACACCTAAATCTATGTTTGATGCCCTAACCAAATTGTTTGAAGGGAAGAACATAAACCGGAGGATGACTCTAATAAACCAATTGAAGAATGTAAAGATCCATAATGCTGAGACCATCTAGTCTTACTTTAAAAGGGTATCTCAGATCAAGGAACAGATGGAAGTAGTAGATGAAGAAGTGGAAAATGCAGAGATTGTGATGACCACCTTGAATGGTCTCCCTAGATCATGGGACTCTTTTATTCAAGGGATCTGTGCCAAAAAGAAGTTAGTCAAGTTCATCAGACTATGGGAAGAATGCTCTCAAGAAGAATCTCGGATAGCAGCTCGAGAAGAAAAGATGGGAAGTGAAGATCAATCTCTCACAACCCACACCAATAAAACCAGAAGGAACCATCATCACTCCAAAGGTAAGATCTCACACTCTAGAAGAGATCTGTCTACCATTAGATGTTACACATGTGATGAGAAAGGTCACATATCTAAATTCTTCCCTAATAAAGGGAACTTAAAGAAGAAGAAGGAAAACAAGAGAATACATCGTGCTCATGCTGCAGAGGATGATGAACCTTCCACAAAAAGAATCAGACAAGAAAGTGATTCTTCAAGTAATGAAGAATATGTGCTGATCTCCGCTCTCATGGGAACTATTTCACATGCAAGCAATGATTGGCTCATAGATAGTGGTGCTTCCAAGCACATGACGGGATTCAAAGAATCATTTGTAAAGCTATCTAAACATGACTCACCTCACAAGGTGAAACTTGGGGATGACTACCAGTATCCAATAAAAGGTAATGGTGAATCCTCCTATAAACGAGACTCTAGAAATTCTATGAATATGAATAATGTATTATTTGTTCCAGGACTAAATAAGAACCTCCTCTCCATATTTGCATTGGATGCAAAAGGAATGAGGGTTGCTTTCGTAGATGGTCAAGTTCTTATGTGGCCAAATGGAAAGACTTTTGACGATGCAATAGTGATTGGGGAACAAAAGGGGAACAAAAGGGAGGTATATACAAGTTGAAGGGCCAACCATAAAAAGCTTTGGTTCATGACTTAGTAGAACCAAATGAAATTTGGCATAGAAGGATTGCACACGTGCATTATAAAGCACTACCACTTGCAAGCAAAGTTGTTGAAGGTATTCCATAAATTCAAGCAAAACATGATGGAGTCTGCAAAGGATGTGTGAAATGAAAGAATACAAAGAAGACATTTCGAAGTAGCGAGAGCAAGGCAAAAAGAATCTTGGAAATCATCCACTCTGATATATGCATACCAATGTCATCAAGTTCTCTTAGTGGGTATGTGTACTATGTTTCTTTTATTGATGATTTTTCTAGGAAGACATGGATTTACTTCATGAAGAACAAAGATGAAGTATTCAGCAAGTTCAAGGAATTCAAAGCCTTGATCGAGAACCACATTGAAAAGAAGATCAAGACTTTTCGATCAGATAATGGCGGAGAATTCACTTCAAATGAATTCAAAGAATTATGCAAAGACTCGGGGATTAAGAGGGAGTTATCCACCCCATATAATCCACAACAGAATGGGATTACAGAAAGGAAGAATAGAACCATCATGGAAGCTGCAAGAGCTATGCTTCATGATCAAGATCTTCCTATGCATCTTTGGGCAGAAGCAGCTAGAACAGTGGTGTATGTACAGAACCATACTCCACACAAAGTACTAAAGAACAAGACTCCTGAAGAAGTCTTCTCCGGCAAGAAACCAAAAGTCATCCATCTCAGAATATTCAGTTGTCCAGTGTACATACACATTCCAAAAGAGAAGAGGAAAAAATTAGATCCTTCAGGAAAGAAGGGTATATTTGTGGGATACTCTGAAATCTTGAAGGCTTATAGAATATACTTCCCAGGGTTCAAGAATATTGACATCAGTAGGGATGTAACATTTGACGAAGATTCAACCTACATCAAATCCAGAAAGAAACCTGCTGAAGAAGCATAAGCACCCAGAATTCATGATACAATCATGAACGAAGAAACTCAAGAAGAAGATCGAGAATTTGAAGAACCACAAACACATGTAGATCCACCTCAGGATAAGAATCCTCACAAGAGGAAACCTACTTGGGTACGAGAAATTATCCAAGGTACGGAAAGATATGGGGTTCTAGAAGAGAATCACAGAGAAAGAAAGAGGACCAGATCCTGTTCCAGTTATGTAGCATTACTATGTGATTTCATTAATAAAGAACCTTCCAATTATGAAGAAGCAGTAGAATGGAAAGAATGGAAGGATGCTATGATCGAAGAGTATTAATCGATCATGAAGAATGATGTTTGGGATGTTGTTGCAGAAGGGAAGTCAGTTGTAACTTCCAAATGGATCTACAAGATTAAGCATGTTGCAGATGGTAGCATAGAAAAATATAAAGCAATATTTGTTGCTTGTGGTTTCTCCCAGACAGAAGGAATAGAATATGAAGAAACCTTTGCACCTGTAGCCAGATACACTTCCATCAGATCAGTACTTGCTCTGGCTGTAGTGATGAAATGGAAGATACACCAAATGGATGTCAAGACTGCTTTCTTGAATGGTGTAGTGGAAGAGGAAGTGTATGCAAAGCAGCCACTTGGTTTTGAGACACATGACAAGGAGTCTCATACGTGTAGATTGAAGAAAGCCCTGTACAGCTTGAAACGGGCACCTAGGACATGGTATGGCAGAATTGACAGCTTTCTATCTAGTTTGGTCTTTACCAAGAGTAAAGAAGATTCCAACATTTACTACAAGGTTGAAGATGGAAACCCAGTGATGGTCCTACTATATGTAGATGATCTGTTTGTGATAGGTATGGATGGGTTGATTGCTGATATAAAGAGAAAGCTTGCTGCCAAGTTTGAAATGAAGGACTTGGGTATGATGCATTATTTTATAGGTATGGAGGTGTGGCAGAATACACATGGAATCTTCCTTGGACAAGGGAAGTATGTAGTAGAGATCCTGAAGAGATTTGGGATGATGGACTACAAGGCATTAACCACACCTATGGAATCAAACCTGAAGCTATTGAGTGTTGCTTCATCAGAGTTGATTGATGCCATGATGTATCGTTAGATAATTGGGTCCTTGATGTACTTGATGAACACGAGACCAGATATTTTCTTTGTTGTGAACACTTTGAGCCAATACTTGACAAATCCGAGACATGTTCACTTGACTACTGCAAAGCACATCCTGAGGTACCTAAATGGTACGGTTGATTATGAGCTCAAGTATAAGACTGATCAAAGGATTAACCTAGAGGGTTATGTTGATTCAGATTGGGTAGGTAGTGCCATCGATAGGAAGAGCACTTCAGGGTGTTGCTTCAATATGGGATCAGGTGTGGTCTCTTGGTTTAGCAGGAAGCAATCCTGTGTGGCACTGAGTACAGCTGAAGTAGAATATGTCACAGCCTGTTCAGCTAGTTGTGAGGTAGTATGGATGAGGAAGCTACTATTTGATTTATTTGATCTCCAGTTAGATGCTACTTGTATATACTGTGACAACTAGAGTTGTGTAAAGTTGTCATAGAATCCAGTGTTCCATGACAAGTCGAATCATATCGAGATCAAGTATCACTATATCAGGGATATGGTGTAGAGAGGAGCAGTGAAGCTCTAGTATGTTGCGATAGATGAATAGATAGCTGATGTGTTGACTAATCCATTGGCTAGGGTGAAGTTTGAGTACTTCAGGGAGAAGCTTGGTGTTCTCCAGATCGAGATTCCTCCCAAGAGGAAGTGATGTGTCCATGTTGTGCCCTTCTGACATGGTGAGAGGATTGGTTCCTTCCATGGTCAAATGTAAGTGTTGTGCCCTTCTGACATGGTGAGAGGATTGGTTCCTTCCATGGTCAGATGTAAGTGATGTGCCCTTCCGACATGGTGAGAGGATTGGTTCCTTCCATGGTCGGATGTAAGAGTTGTGACATGGTGAGAGGATTGGTTCCTTCCATTGTCAGATGTATGTGATGATCCCACATCCAGCATGAAAAAGGGATGGCTCTGTGAAGACACATCTAGTATGAAAAAGGACTAGCTCTGTGTAGATCCCACATCTAGTATGAAAAAGTACTAGCTCTGTGAAGACACATCTAGTATGAAAAATCAGTAGCTCTGGGTAGATCCCACATCTAATATGAAAAAGAACTAGCTCTGTGAAGACACATCTAGTATGAAAAAGGACTAGCTCTGTGTAGATCCCACATCTAGTATGAAAAAGGACTAGCTATGTGAAGACTCATCTAGTATGAAAAAGGACTAGCTCTGGGTAGATCCCACATCTAGTATGAAAAAGGACTAGCTCTATGAAGACTCATCTAGTATGAAAAAGGACTAGCTCTGGGTAGATCCCACATCTAGTATGAAAAAGTACTAGCTCTGTGAAGACTCATCTATTATGAAAAAGTACTAGCTCTTTGTAGATGTCACATCTAGTATGAAAAAGCACTAGCTCTGTGTAGATGTCACATCTAGTATGAAAAAGGACTAGCTTTGTGATGATACATCCAGTATGAAAAAGGAATGGCTCTGTAGATGTACATCCAACATGAAAAAGGGCTGGCTCTGTAGAAATTCCTATGACGAGAAGAATCAAGAGATAGCACCCGTGATGATGACCCAGTGATGATCCAGATCGAGTGATGATGATCTAGATCCAGTGATGATGATCTAGTGATGATGATCCAACAGTGATGATCCAGATCCAGTGATGATCCGGATCTAGTGATGATGTCTAGTGGTGATCCAGATCGAGTGATGATCCAGATCCAATGATGAAGATGACTTGAAGATGAAGATGATTTGAAGATGAATATGACTTGAATATGAAGATGAATTGATGATGACGAGGACTCGATGATGATCCAGAATATACAAAGAAGAAGACTTGTGCTGAAAATTGTGTCGAAAGAATACCTTCCTAGTTAAGAGGGAGTGTTGATGTATATGTAACTTTGGACTGTATTTCACTTATATTTCTTATTTATTGTAACTTGATGTTTATTCCGGGATGTACTTGATTCATGTCATGCCCTGATGTTCCTATCAGGAACCTCTATAATGTAAACAAGTCATGTCAAGTCATTGTGGGTAACCCTCATATTGGCTAAGCGTTAAAGTCCCCACAGTTCTGGGGCACTAGGGTTATTAGACACTCCTAGAGAGGTTGGCTCTAGTATGGTTTATTCAAGTGGGGAATTAGTATAAATAGAGGGCTGGCCTCTATATTTATCACACATCTCATACACACTCAAGTGTAGCGCATAGTTGAGGAAGGAGAAGACACTGGGGCTAGACAGAAAGAAGGTTACTGTTGTCGGGAGATCACCTTACTGTTTTGGGTTCTATTTTTGGTGTTGATTCTATCTTTAAGGAATTTTTGGGGTTTTCACCATTTATGGTTTCCCCGAGGATAAACACTATGTTCATTTTCTCTTGTGTTTAATTGTTGTGCTTGTTATTCTCTTAGTTAAAGATCCTAATGTATTGCTAGCATAATTATAAAAATATAACAACAAGTCAGATATGAAGGCTGAAATCTGACATATATGACATGTCAGATCAAAATATACCATCCAATATATCTCTCATGTCATTTTTGGAATCTCAATGGGCTCCTACTCAAATTTGGGGAAGGTGGAAGGCTAGGAAAGAGAGGGCACATGTCAATTCATGAGCACACACCCTAATTCGACTTGGATTGAGTTTTTGGATGGATTGGGGACCTTATAAGGCTAAAGAATTTTATAAAATATAGGAATCAACCAAGAGGATTTCCTTTTTATCATTTTTGAAATTTCTTGTTGTGAAGAGAGAGAGGTAGTGGATGACTAGTTCATGCCTTAGCCAATTTCAAGGGTGAAAGATTCCCATCCTAGTTGGTGTTAGAAGAGGCCACTTGGGTATTTCAAGGAGATTAAATGGAGTCTTAGTTATATTTTCAAGCTAAAAAAACTCATGGACACATCAAATTTATGCTTTTTCTTCCTCTCATCTCAATTTTTCTCACCATATTTCAGCTCCATGGAGTGACACGCACTTGGTGAGATATTCATCTATTTGACGGAGATTCTCTTGCTAAAGTATTTTGTATTCTGATTTAAATTATATTTTATTTAATTTCAGATATATCTCGGGTCAAAAGGCCAAGAAATATCATGTATTATTGCTCAATAATGAATAAACAATGCCATTTCCCCACTACCTTGTTGTAAACTCTTGTAATCTTGATGAATTCGAATGGATATGTAAAATATTGATGATTTATGAATGAATGGACTGTAATTAAATAATATTATGGGTTTCATGTTCAGTAACTGAGAATTTTTTGCCATTGGGTCGAATTGCATAACCATTGGAGCAAACTACACCTCATTTCCCCAAGGGTCCAAAACTAGTTTTTTATATATGATTGAAAGAAGTGATAAAATCCATGGGAGGTCAATTGGTTATGAATATGAGTCTCTAATAATGTCTTATACACATCCCATTCTTCAATTTCATAATTTGAGTGGGATTCTGCATATTTGGGAAGCCATTTCTACCACTTACCCGAGGGAGATTTGAGCCTGAAATTGCCAATAAAATCCTCTATCTTGTTCAAAATTTAGTACAGAGTTGTAGAAGTGTTTTTAGGGAAATAATAAATCCATGAATATAATAATTAATTTATTATATAATTCATACACCTTTATGAATATTTGGAATAAATTGGGCTGATTCGGAGACCAAGACACTAAAACTAGTCAAGAGCCAAAATTGTGAAAAATTGGAAAATTGGGCATTTTGGTAAAAATTTAAAAAAAGGGTCATTACAGTGATGTGGATGGAGAACGTGGAATTACAATTTTTTAGGCATGATTTCCTGGATCTTACCGTGTCACTAGAATGGGAACACTACCGGTTACCTTTTTGGTAAATGACGAGCTTCTAGGTATTAAGAATAATGTTTTAATTATTACAAACGATGTACTTATAATTTACGTATAATCTACGATAATTTTAGACTAAATATCATATTGTTTTGCAGGAAATGACACATTTTATGGACACATCAATGGCCTTACTTTGGATACCTTTGGGACCACCATATGCACAAAGTTTCAAGTTAAAGGATGAATTGATTAGAAAATTGGTTTCCTTATTTGGTGAGGATTCCTATAGAAAAAGCAAAGTCATCTCAAAAGCGGGAACATATTTAAAATATGTGCAGGACCAATATAGGGTTCATCTAAAAAATAAACCTAGGTATGATCATCCTCTAGTGATCTCAGATATAGAGTGGAAGGCCCTACTGAATGATGCAAAGGATAAGACACATTGAAAAGAGGGAAAGGCACCACCCAGGATAGGAAGGTACACGACTCATTTATTAGTGTAACTATATGATGATTTATCTTTACTTTTACATCATCATTGGGACATATAATTATGTATTTGAAACTTTTCAATATAGGATCCCAAACACATATAAAGCAACACAAGAAAGAATAGATAAACATGGGAAACACAAACTAGGCCCGAGTGGTTACTTGAGATTAATTGCACGAATTGTAAGTATAAAAAAAAAAAATTTGTTAATAATTTTAATATAATTGCACAAAATAATCAATATTAATGTTATTATGCAAAATTGCAGGGCAACTTGTTCAAAGAATCTCTAACAAAGGAGGACCTTGATCTTGGATACAAGTACGAATATCAAGTCGTGCTTGAACACAAACAAAGCTCGGGGAAATCATAATCTTGCAGCACTCAATCTTCATCACCGGTAAATAAAATAAAATAAAAAAGTTTATTTACAATATAATACTTTTACAATCTATTTATTATTAATTTTGTTCATACAATAATGCATTGCTTTCTTTTAGGCAGACTACCAATGGAGATACAATTTTCCCCATTACTGGAACATGAAAAGATCATTGACACCTATTGAAGGTAGTGTGTTGCTTTAAAAATTGCAGTATGGATCACAAATAGAGATTTTTAATTGAAAATGGTGTTTTAATCATAACGTTTCCTGTTTAAACTCCATATCATATAGAACACGAGGCTACACAACAAAAGGAACATATGGACACGTCTGAAACTAGTTTGTGTGCCTCCAATACTGAAGCAGGAAAAGATCAACACTCTAATGCTCTTTTTGTTAATGAAATACATCTAATAATAATAACAAAAAATATCAATTTAACATTTCTTTTTTATTTCAGCTAATGATCCAACGTCCCCCTTGCATAAGCCTCCATGCCATGAGTACCTGACCAGGGAATCAATAAGAAATGTAGAGGTCAGAGAAACTGAAAGGGAAGAAGGAGACGGAGACCACCTTTTTCATCAATTCCTTTCAAAAACAAATAAATCAAAAATAAAATGATTGTAGTATGTACCATATTATGAAAACAAATTTTTTGTGATAATTTTTTTTGAGATGAAGTTAATTTATTCTCTTTAAAAAATTTACCTATATGCATGGGTTCATTACATGTTGTTAACACAAAAAATTGTTCACCTAGATATACATGGTCTAAACCACATCCATACATCATATTCCTTCCATATTTCCCTTACTTTTTATCTTCACAATTGTATTTCCAGTCCAAAACATGATTATTTACTATTGTTTACCCTCATTCTCTCCCAAAAAGGGTCAAAATCCCTAAAAAAGGTTCAAATACCTAAAAAGTGTCAAAAACCCTAAAAAGGGTGCAAAAACCCTAAAAAAGGGTTCCAAAACCCTAAAAGAGAGAAAGGGTCAAAAAACCCTAGAAACATATTATAAATACAGTGTGAAAGTGTCTCCCAAAAGATTCTTACACCTTTTTCCCATTGTTTATTCTGTGAGTACGATGAGACACCTTTTGCTCTCAAGTATTCACACACTATTTTGCCATCATCTTGTTGCCCTACCATTCCCACTTAGTACGTCGAGACATTCTACGTACCCACCTGGAGAACCAGCCTGTGGAGAGGCAGAACATTTTTTAGATGGTCATGGTGGCCCATTTTTACAAGAAAGAAGGTATAATTTTTGTTTATTTGCATTTTAATTAGTTTAGGCCTCGTATATGTTTATTTGATTTATGTTAATGATCTTGTTTATTTCTAAATTTTTTTCTTGAACTCTCTCGTATTGTCCCATTGACATAAGGATGGTGCTTTTCCACGTAACAGGGAGAAATCCATGTTACAGTTTTGGTGACTCCGCTGGTAGATCCTCTTAGATCCATGTTTTTACAGGTTAGCTACAGGTTCGTTTGCAGTTTCTACCTTCAGTTTTCACCGATTGGTCCCCCATGCAGCCGATACAAGCCTTCACGACACCAGTACCAGCCCCACCCCCCCCCTCGGGCCAATGTCGGCCCTGTTTTTCTGATTTTTTCATGTTCAGTGCAAGTCGCTCTTATCATGCCGTAGGATGCAACTCAATCTCTCCTTTTCACCCGATAAGCGTGAGCTAGGTCGCGACATTAGCCCTGATACATGTGACCTAGCTCACAAAGCCCAATTGCGCCTGTCCCGGCTGATGAAGCGACCCCAGTCGTCCTTTTGACCCTTTTTTGAGTGACTCAGATGCATTTGACTCTTTGTTAGAAGAAACTTGGTTCTTTTCTGTCCATATCACCTCTACCTCCCTATTCTATACGCCCCAGATCACATATGTTCCCTTGACATGAGCGACTGTTAGTTTACAGTCTACTTCCTGAACATGTTTAAGACCCATGTATGTCACAAACTTCTACCCAAACCTGCTCGGTTACAGCCCCTTGTTGATTTCCTGAAAAATTCCCCTGTTACTCATTCATTTCATGGTTGGAAGGAAAGCTTCGTATACAGATGCGCACACACTCACACCATTAAAGTGAACATGCTCGGTTCATGGCCCCAAGCAAATCCATTAAAAATAATCAATTAACATAATAACATTCGTATTGGTACATAAGTCCCATCCACTTAACTATGGCAAGTACTTAAGCATAACCCTAAAACTCATTGCGAGGATTACCACAGGAACCCCAAAGTAGTTGGCCATTGAAAGGACCTTCCAAGTGAAAAAGGAAATGACCCTTACCAGATTGACTAGATTCCTACCCATGCGAAAAACCAAGAGTTGTCGTTTGTGGAAAAGCGGTCATCAGTTTTACCTGAGCCGTGGAGTGAGGGGTGCTGCCCCAATACACAAGCCGTCAGATAGCATTGGTGGTCGAGTGACTACTTTTGAACCATTAGGAAGCCGATTAAAACCAGGGTCCATATTCATTTCTTGTCACTACACCAAGTCACCATTACTCCACCATGTTATTCCTATCAACTTATGGGGAACACCCCTCAGTTTGGTTCTTTGAACCGTCACTGTTGAAGCCATCCTAGACATCACTCACCACCCTCAGAGCCACACACAGCCTCTGAGTCTGATTCATATTCCTACCGATCTGAACCCACTTTGTTCATTGCCTCGTCTAGCCCCATGACTGGCACACATCCATATCCCATCTAACAAGGGATAGTGGGTAGTGGACACACATCCTTGCCACCCATCATCATGGGTATCCCCTCTAGTGGGTCCATCACCACCTCACACGTTGTTGTTGGTACACTACCCACTAGCGGCAGCCCCGTGCCAGCTACCATGGTTCCTACCATACCACCTTTTATACATGGGGGAAGTGGCCCTTCCACATCTATAATGACTATCCCTGCCATGGGGATTCAAACTCATCAACCCTCATTCATACACAGGAACTACGTTCCCATATCCATTGGCACCATTACTGGTCCCTCTCGATCCAATCTCAGGTCTAGCCTACCGTTCATGGCTATTCTTAACCTGCCACATTTGGAAAGGTTAACAAATGACCCCATCAGTCATCAACCACATTTCCCCCCCATGCATACAAAACTTCCCTCAGACATCCCAAAGTCTGATGGAAAGGAGGGAGAGGACCCGCAGAACCACATCATGTCTTTCCACTTGTGGTGTTCATCAAACAACATTGTGGATGACTCTGTTATATTAAGATTGTTTGAGTGCACACTTGTGGGTGTTGCACCCAAATGGTACATCGAGTTTCCTCATGCCACTTACCCCTATTTCTCCTCACTTTCCTCAATGTTCCTGCAATACTTCCAACTACTCGTCCGATATGACGAGGGAGTGGAAATCCTTTTATCCTGTCGGGAATCCACAACTACCCACATCATGGATCACATCCATGAGTGGCGATGTCAATGTAGCTTGTGCAAGATCCAATTGGATGATAGGATCTTCCTTGACTAGTTTATGAAAACCTTACTCCCACCCATAGACAAGTATGTCTCCTATGAGCGACCCCAAACTGAGGAGGAGGCCATCCTAAATGTAACACCCCGGTTTTGACCCCATTTGCATTAAATGTATATGATGTATATATTGTAATTAATCATGGTGTGGATCTAAGGAAAAAATCCCCACCATTGATTTATCGTTTTATGTTTCGGTGATTAAAATCGATGCAGATGGTATTTTGTGCTAGCCTGGCACGTTATAATTATGTACACCATGTACATATTCATTTTAATTAAAGTACCCACAACCATCTATGTCAATGCAACCATAATGAGAAGGGGCGTGATTTCCTAAGGATAGGGGGGGTAATAGTTAACCTTTGGGGCCAATGGGGAAAAGCCAAATATCAAATGGAGAACCCATCAAAATGTCAACTACCTTTCTTGTCTTATTCATCCAATCATTTATTACTACCAGAATTTGGTTGATTTGGTTATTGCATGGGATGGGCAAGGTATGAAATCCCAAATTCGAATTGGAGAAGCCATCAATTTTTGGGGAAATGCGTTTTGAGTCCTTGGGTAAGTAAAAACCCAAAAATAATGCCATTCTACCATGCTTTGATGTTTTCATGTTTTCCTCACCATTTTTCCTGGACATGAGCTCTCTCAAGCATTTAGAACTTCCTATGGGTGAAACCATTCATGTTTTTGGTTGTTACCTCATTTTTCTCAGGCTGGGAAATCATTTTTTGGTGATTATCAGTGGTTGAGTTTCCTTCCCCATGTTTTTGCTGCATTGTCCCCACTGTTTCCAAGATGGAAATTGTTTTCTAGCAATTCCCAGTAAGGGGAAGAAGAGACCCATGATTTTTGGTTTTGTTGAGTCTGTTTTGGCCATGTTATGGCCAAAATGTCCCTGGAAATCGAATTGTTGTTAGGGAGCTATTTTACCCATCCTGAAAATTCATTTTTGTTGCCCAAATTGTTCTTCCTCAAACCCAGAAATCGTATTGTGTTATGGGTGCATCTTTTTTCTTTAATGTGTCTTGAATTGAGAGTGGAAATGGGATTTGAGATTGCTTGATAAACCTAGTGTGTGTAGGAGCCTCACAGATAGAGCTAGAGGGCTAGCTTTCTTCTCTACACCCCCTGACTAGCAATGGAAGGGAAGTCATGGCCTGAGGGACTGTGTAGCAGAGAAGGGGATGATTCCTTGTGTTGGGTGTGTGTGTATGTCCTAGAAGTCAGGATAGCTCTGGTGTAGGTGTCCTTATCTCTTCAGTGAGCCCACTAGCTTAGTAGCCAGTGTTTCCAGCTCTTGGTAGCTTGATAAACCCAACTCTATTGGCTTGACTAGGTATTGTTGTGTATCCTTGGCTACATGTGAGCCTGCTAATTTCCCCTTACTCCTTGTGGAATCATGTCTAGATCGGGGGTGGCAGTGCTGCTGAGAGATTGATGACCACACTGACCTATGGTTGGGTGGAACGTTACAGCGATGTAGCTAGTTGTGGGACAAGCTTTCCTTGCAACTGTAATATTTTATGAATGAACATGATGATTGCTTATCTGTTATGAATGTATGATGACATGTATTTTCTTCCATTGTATGTTTACGTGAATTAGATATCGGCATATGTATATTGAATTTTTATCCAACTGTGTATGTTTATTTCCAATGCATTTTTATATCATGTTTATGAGGCTAGTTTTCCCGAATTAGATAGCTAGCATCTATGTTCGTCATGTCCTATCCACTGAGTAGAGGAGTGGGGACATGACACTAAAGGATCGACAGTTTGACTTAATATATGCCCAATCTGGGTACTTATATACCATCATACCCGATGCTCCCTGAGCTGACACCTCTCATCATGATATTCCAGGGGCATCCCACGCTGCTGATGGAGTCATCGGCTCTATCACACAACACCCTCAATTCTACGCGGCCTCTGCCATGATGCCACTACACCTGAGTAACATCCATTGTGTTTCCCAACCCATTTTCACTCCTGATTGCTCACGTATGATGGCTCATTCCATAGCCACCACCTCCTATGCACCACCTACACCAACTCATCACATCCATGGGCCGACTTGTTTGGCACAATCATGTTCTGGCCAATCGGTTGGGCTTGTAGCTACTCCATCTCCCCCAGTATATTATGCACCACCTGTGCAACCCACTATGTCTCCAGCCCTAAATCCTCCATTCTCTACAACATAGGTTTATGCTCATCAAAAACTTCCCAACCAAACTTCCCCTAATAACTAACGAGGTCAAGGAAAGAACAAGCGAGAAAAAAACTGAGGCAATAATCAGGCCCAAGGAGCCGGCTAACAGGATAACCCTCCAAACAATAACAATGCCAAACCACCAGATTAAAACCCCTAGAATCCCAATCGACCAAGAAAGAACCCACAGTTATAGACCAATCATTTTTTTGCTATATGAAACACCTACGGTCATTACACTCATCTATGCACTCACATTGCTCACGTCCAATAGCTTCTCCAAAATGATGCTCGACGTGATACCAATGTGGAGGCCTAGGCTTAGCCAGACCCAGTTCCACCAGCTCCTCCACCTATGGTTCTCCAAAACCACCTACCACACCAAGGAATGGTTGCAACCCAACCCTTGGCCCCACCTCTAGAGGCTGGAGTCCACCACCTCATGACGGTATCCTCCAAAGTCAACCTATAGACTCGAAGCAACCAGTATGGCCCCACCACAGAAACTGTTGAACCATCAGCGACATCTACCTCTAACACTTTCGATATGCCCCTCCACTTATCACGACCCCCCACTGATGGGGTGGCCAGAGTCCCATGGTTTCCTATATGTCATATCACAAAAAATGCTACTGCCCGAGCTGCCCTCAACTATAGTATAATTGATGACTTGGCCCAATCACCTACAACCATGTCTACTCTGGAAGTGCTTAAAACTTTCCCATCACAATGTAAATCATTGTTTTCTGCACTAGGTGTCGTTGATCGAGTCTGATTCCAGGTTGATCACCTTTGATCTAGATCAAGGAGAACCCAGGATGCCACCCATCGTTGCCTTCCAAATTCCATTCTCAATTCAGAATTTGGTTGTACATTGATGCATTATCGATGAAGGGGCATCCACCTATGTTATGTCGACCTTTGTTTGGAAGAAACTCGGGTTCCCTACCTTTCAGCCTTCCTCTATCATCCTCTGTGCCTGCGATGACAGCTCTACGAAGGCCTAGGGAATTCTTATGAATGTCCCTATTAAGTTAGCCAGTAAAATAGTTTTGATTGACATTGAGATTATTAATGCCCAACTTGATTAAAACCTCCTCC
The DNA here is from genome assembly GCA_001517045.1 of Pseudotsuga menziesii. Taxonomy (NCBI): domain Eukaryota; kingdom Viridiplantae; phylum Streptophyta; class Pinopsida; order Pinales; family Pinaceae; genus Pseudotsuga; species Pseudotsuga menziesii. Next base: position 288,572 of record LPNX011154815.1, on the reverse strand, counting down.
TAGGACGTAGCTACATGTATTCCATGCAAACCATGGCCTCCGTCATCTTTCGACTCCTGATGTTCCCTCATGATGGAAAGATCGTGACTGTCGACTAGTTGAATTACTATGACCCAAAGGGTCTGGATACACCTACCATTGATACTTCCATTGACAGTGTGCCCATTCCTTCCTTATCTTCCATTGGCCCTGGTTTGTTTTCCAACACCACTATGACATACACCTTCCCATCCTTACCATAGCCACCTACATCGACTGACATAGAATATTTGTGTATTATCACATCTAGTACCATCCCAACCACATCGCAACAATAGTCGCAACCCCAACCACAGTAACCTGGGAATTATTGGGGTTTGTTCCTGATCCACGTGATTCCCTTCCTATTTCCACCATCTAGAATCGTGAGCAAGCCTATCATGGCTACTCTCAATTTACCTAATTTCACGTTGGGAATTCCCATGTGGTACCTTGATCCACCCACCCCACCTCTGATACCCTAGGTTATGTTGACTCATGTCCAAGCTATTGAGATAGAGTCACGCCCTCCTCCTGGCCCATCGAAAACATCTTTCGTTCCCAAACCTACCCCTCCTCTGAAGAAGAAGGCTGGGGGAAAGGCCACCAAAGTAACAAGCGAGACTCCTCCGGCTCCACCTTGTGCTTTGTGCGATATTCAAGGTCATGCAACACAAAATTTTCCATAGTTACCTATCCTTCACACACACATGGATGCTATGGATACATCCGATGGTACTCCTGTAGCCACCATCCCAGATCCTCAAACAATCAAAAACAAGTCATTGAGGACCAACCATCCTTGCATAGTATGTGTCTTGTATGGCCATTACTCCCACCATTTCCCAGACTTGTCCAAGTATCGATCAGTCCTTCACAAACTTCAGAAACACTCTCATGAGTCCGAAATAATCGTCATTTAGGGAATCCACCCTCCGGCTTCATCCTCGAACCCAACCACCACCATATACATGATCTCCAGTTCCGCTAGCCCTTCTGTCTTGATCTATCCACGCATTGTTTCGACAACTATGAGGATATTCTTAAAGATATTTTGACTCCTAAATACCCTTGGGATGATATGCACCATCACTCATTCTTTATTCCCAAGGAACTACTTTCATCGTTGTATTAGTACTCAGTCGAAGCCAAATACTTCATCCATGGAAAAGTCGACTGGTTCAAGAACCTCATTCCGGCACTCGACGCCTTTGAAGAGGGAAACATGGCTAACATTTCACCCACCATTAAGGTTAACATATCAATCAAATCTAAGGTAGTTGAAGACATTACATTCGAAGCATCTTTCTCCCATAAAGAAGTTGCTTCCAACAAAGCACTTTTTCAGGAGTTCCGAGATATTCTTGTTTGGTCCTATACCGAGATGCCTAGGTTGGATCCATCAATAATCAAACATCGCATCGACACATGGACTGAGGTGGCACTTGTTCTTCAAAAAAAAATACCCATTCACCCATAAAAGGCTCTTATGTTCAAAGTCGAGATCTAGAAACTGTGTAAAGAATGTTTCATATACCTCAGCACGTATACCACTTGGGTTTCCAATCCTATTCCCATGAATAAATAATAGGGTACCATTCATTTCTATACTGACTTTCGTGGTTTGAACTTGGGATGTCCCAAGGACAATTTTCCCACTCCATTCATTGACCAGATCATTGATGCTTACAGTAGACATGAAGTATTTTCTTTCATGGATGGTTTTTCCGGTTATAACCGAATTCCAATCCGGAAAGAAGACCAATACAAGACTTCTTTCACAACCCCCTAGGGCTTGTGTATCGTGTTATTTTGTTTGGCCTTAAAAATGTTGGAGCCACTTTTCAACCAGCCATGGGGTTCTGCTTCCATGACCTTATCCATATCGTATTGGCCTATCTAGATGACCTCATCGCTCGCTCTTGGAAGCATTCAAAATAGCTAGATGACTTACGTCAACTATTCTTACGATGTCACAAATACAACATCCGCTTGAACCATCTCAAGTGTGTGTTTTGTGTCCCATGAGCTGAGCGTTTACTCGAATTCATCATATCTCACAAATAGATTGCAGTTGATCCTTTGAAGGTTCAGGCCATTCTGAATCTTCACCCCCCATGTACATTTTTCCAATTGTAGAGTCTCCGCGGCAAGGCCAATTTCCTTCACTAGAGGTTCTATGCCTGATGTCACCATGAGTACACTTCGATCATAGTTTTTCTTCTTTTTTTGCATCGTTTTTACCAGGACTCGGTGACCCCCTCTAGTAGTTTCTCCACGTCTAGTCACAGTGAGTCCATTATAGAACTCCTTTCACATCATTTGAACGTGAGTGGGTGGATCTAACACATCCTCCCTGCCCATGCATCGTGGGTACCCCTACTGGAGGGTGCGGTCCCATGTCTTCATATGCACATAGTATGTCGCACGTATGATCTAGCTACCACCATGCTAGCATATCGTCAGGTCCCTAGAATTATATCGAAAGTCGAGGCGTCTCTAATATCTCCCCAGTCATCCATGATCAAGTATGTATCATCCTCTATGAGGATAGGAAGCTGCCACCACTGTGCAAAAAGATCCCGGGTGAAGAGATGACCTGTACTAGATTTCCTCCCTCCCTACTTTCTTCGATTCATTTCTTGGAGTCACTTCGATTTGTGTGCCACCATGCGAATCACACATTGTACGTTGAGCTAGCTCCGTACCTATAGGCCTCCATTTGCTCTAGTTTTTTCCTATGCACCACTGCACCAGGGGCATCATCACTAGCTGCTAGTTAGAGTCATCAGGAGTCCGTTTGAGACACCATTCACACCATCGGGTTCAGTTTTCCACCCTCTCTATTTTTGCGAGACTCTCATCTCGTGCTCTCACTATGATTTTTTAGGCCATTTCCCGGAAGCCACCTCAGTTTCCATGCCATCATGTGAATCAACCCTTGAATGTATTGGCATGTTCATGAGCCACTCACTCCATCCATACTACATAGTTGGCCATTTTTTACCAGCATCCATCATCCCGCAAGAGGGCCCCACCAGTGTTCTGCATTTATTCCCATCATCCATATTCACAACATAACCTCTTTCCATATATCAAACACTTCCCCCTTGCTTGATTGACCATTATGGAGTTTCGGTTAAGCTCTTTTTCGACTCCTAAAAGAATGAAAATATTGTCTAGCACACTTGCTTCCTTTCACACTCGTTAAAATATTTGAAAGGGTGTTTATGTAGCCTCGTTTATTTCCTTTTCCAGACTATATATACTATGAAAAGAAAAGGACCACCCTTGCACATTCACGCAAGGACCGTTTCCCTTTGTATCCTTTTATTCTTTCTCGGGAATGGGGATCGAACTTTACGAAAAAGCTCATCATGGGTTGTCTTTAAGCTCTTTTATAGCCTTCTCATCAAGAAAATATTGCTAAGCAAACTTGGGTTCATTCATGCTTGTAAAATTATTTGAATGACCATCCAGTCAGTATAGGTTTAACCTTTTTTGACCTAATTGGACTACCAATGGTAAAGAAGTATTCCTTCCCCAAAGGTTGGGAGAGCTCTCCTTTGTACACTTTTATCATTTTTTTCAGGCTAAGTAGACTACATACGAAAAAGTTCCCACATTGGATTCTTCTTCTTGTTTTCACACTCTCTAAAATTGAAAACAACATCGAGCATTTACTTTCTCAGGCTCGCTAAAAATCCACAAGATCATGTCATAATGGTGTCTTTAGGCGCCAGCCCATACATCATAGTTTGGCATATTTCCCCCATTGGGTCTCCTTTGTTTAGAGTATTCTATGATGAGTCTTCCTTGGATATCCTAGATATCACTAGTCTAGTTACCTCCCTCAATATTTCCCATTTGGAGTTACATTCCTGGTATTACAACTATGATCCCTCTCCCATGAGTCAATTTCATTTGTTGCTAGGTCAACCCTGTCGTCATACTCTGAACAAAGGAGTTTGAGTCCCTCGTACTCCCCTGCCCCCATTCCCTCATTCAGTGTGTGAGTCCCCATATTGATTCCACATGTTTGGCTATCACCCTCATGCTTCTAGTCAAGGGCACATCATTTCCTTGATTAGTTGCAGGTCTCCCTCTATCGACATCAACACATCTATTCCAGAGGATCGACCCATAGGTCCCGGTATCCTGGCTTTATTCACCTCATTTATGAGTTCCTTGGACCACCTGAGAGGAGTCATTAGTCCCTCTTGGGATGGTTGTGTCTCACATGCTCGACTTCAACTACATCATCGCATCGTTGAGATTCGTACAGGGCATTGGTCCATTTAGTATTTCTTCGAAGACCCCAGTTGTCACCTGAATCTATCACATTGGTGAGTCTACTATGGGACCCACACAATTTCATGTCCCTTGATATTTTCGGGTTGCGTTGGCAAGAATGTTCAGAATCCTCCAGTGTAGTGCTTCCATAGATCTCCAGTACTTGATGTGGCATATTGTACCAGATATATTATTACTATCTGTCATTCAGTCCCTCTAGTTATGTACACCTCCATATCCAGCAGAGCATCAGTTGTGAAGATATTGTATTCAATGAGAATGTCATTGTTCCTATGTATTAGTTCTTCAAATAAACATTGTATTCAGCCTCTCATTGAGGCCACCATTATGTATCATTATTTGTATATGTATTGATTGGCTCCCATATTTTTTTAGCCTTGATCCCATTATTTATTCTTTTGACATTGTTATGAGCATGGGTATGTCCACAACGTCCATATGCATGTCACACATTATATGTATCTCACCCATTGTTGGGAACCATTAATAAAAAAACTAACATCCACAGTGGTTCGAACGAGGAATCTCCACTTCTCTGTAGGTCTCTCCAGTCTCTCCACTATTCCCATGATCCTATGATTTCCATTGGCCATACGATGAGCTCCTGGCCTCACACATTAGGGGGCAATCTATTAACACAAAAAATTGTTCACCTAGCTCTACATGGTATAAACCACATACATACATCATATTCCTTCTACATTTCCCTTACTTTTACCTTCACAATGGTATTTCTACTCCAAAACATGATTATTTACTATGGTTTGTCACGATTTTTATCATTTAGACAATATGATATTAGGATCTTATCTGAGAGAATAACATGCACAAAAATCAATCACAAGAGACAATAGACACAAAGATCTTTCCTTGGGGAAACCATAAAGGAGAAAACCCCGCAACTTCCTCAATGATAGAATGAACACTAATGGCAGCAGAAAAACCCAAAGACAGAAAGATGACCTCCAACAATTGTTCTCTCTCTCACTTGTGCAAGCTCCTCTTCTCTCACCTATGTGTTATAGCTGGGTGAGTGTGTGTCTCAAATAGAGAGGCTCACTCTCTATTTATACTAGTTTCTGACTTGACAATTACTTACCAGGGATGACTTCTCTAGGAGAGTCTAATAACCCTAGTGCCCCTCAAATGTGGGGACTTTTCCCCCAACTTACAAAGGAGGGTTAATCTCTATGACTTTACATGAATTGATTACATTAATGATTCTCCCAATATGAACATTAGGGAACAATGAAATACAATATATAAAGTATAAAAGTGAATACATTCCGAAGTTACAAATACATCAGCACTTCCTCTTAACTACGAAGGTATTCTCTGGACACAATTCATCATCACAAGTATTCGTCACTGGTTCATTCAACAAAGTTGGATCATCATCAAAGTCGGATCATCGTCAAAGCTAGATCATCATCAAAGTTGGATCATCATTGCTTCCTCTATCTCAAGCAAATGGTGTTATCTCTCAATTCTTCTCATCACATGAAGTTCTACAGAACCAGCACTTTTTCATGTTGGTTGTAGGCCTAGCCTCCATGTAGGTATCCATCAACATAGCCATTCCTTTTCCATGCTGGATGTACTGCCTTTCTCTTGGAAGGAATTATCCTACAGATCCAGTCCTTTTTCATACTGGATGCAGCACCTTTCCTCTCGCAAGGATTTCCACTACATAGCCAGTCCTTTTTCATGCTGGATGTACCTCTACAGATCCAGCCCTTTTTCATGTTGGATGTAGTTCTATAGAACCAGCCCTTTTTCATGTTGGATGTACCTCTACATATCCATCCCTTTTTCATACTGGATGTACCTCTACAGATCCAACCCTTTTTCATGCTAGATGTAGTTCTATAGAGCCAGCCCTTTTTCACGCTAGATGTACTTCTACAGAGCCAGCCCTTTTTCATGCTGGATGTAGTTCTACAGAGCCAACCCTTTTTCATGTTGGATGTAGGCCTTTCCCTCCACAAGGTATTCCTATAGAGCCAACCCTTTTTTCATGATGGATGTAGTTATACAAAGCCAACCCTTTTTCATGCTGGATGTAGGCCTTGCCCTCTGCAAGGTCTTCATCTATAGAGCCAACCCTTTTTCATGCTAGATGTAGTTCTTGTTGATGTAATTGTAACTTTGGAATGTATTCACTTGTATTTCTTATGTATTGTAACCTGATGTTTATTCTGGGATGTATTTGTAATGTACTTGAGTCATGTCATACCTCGATGTTCCTATCGAGAGGTTCTATAATGTAAACAAGTCATGTCAAGTCATTGTGGGTAACCCTTGTATTGGTCAAGGGTTAAAGTCCCCATAGTTCCAGAGCACTAGGGTTATTAGACTCTCCTAGAGAAGTTGGCCCTATTTGGGTTTAGTCAAGTCGGGAATTAGTATAAATAGAGAGCTATCCTCTCTATTTATCACACACTCACTCACACTCAGTTGTAGCACATAGCTAAGGAAGAAGAAGACACTAGGGCAAGGAATAAAGAGGTTACTGTTGTCGCGAGATCATCTTACTGTTTTGGGGTTTTACTTTTGGTGCTAATTATATCTCTAAGGAATTTGCGGGGTTTTCTCCATTTATGGTTTCCCTGAGGATAAACACTGTGTTCATTATCTCTTGTGTTTGATTGTTGTGCTTGTTATTCTCTCAGTTAAAGATCCTAATGTATTGCTAGCTTAATGATAAAAATCTAACATGGTATCAGAGCTAACCTAAGAAGAAGACATTGTGCAGATGCGGGAACTAGGGATTCCTACTTTGTGGATCTCTCTCCACATATTTTCAGCAAAATAAGATTGGAATAACTCTCCTCCCTAGGGTGCATCTTCTTGTCGAAGCAGAATCCAATTCTGAGGTTTTTCAGTTTTGGACCCGACACTACTGCCAGAAATTAGGGCTTTCCATAGAAGTGGATTTTTTTAGTGAGCCTAGGCCTAGATTGATCTCCTCCTCAAAATCAAAGTTAGGAATCAAGATCAAAGCATTTGTTTGGATAGAACTCCGAAAAAGAAAAACCCTAATCTGCTCCTGAACCAGCACTGCAGAATTTTAGCTCCAAATTCAGATCCAACATCTTGACCTAGTAAGATCTAAATCTTTTGTATTTCCATTTGAGGTTCTCAGTTTAAGATGTCTCATCATACCAAGCTTGATGAAAAACTTGAGGGATCTGATAACTTCCGAGCCTGGAAGTATAGGATCTCCCTGGTCCTGGAAGAAAATGAGTTGGACTCCTATATCAGTGAGGAAGTTCCAGTTCCAAAGGGAGATGAGGCTAAGGCCTTACATAAGACGAAGTTGGTTATGGAAAATAGGATTATTGCTGATTCAATCAAGGATCACCTCATACCACAGGTGTCCTCCCTAAAGACACCTAAATATATGTTTGATTCTCTAACCAAATTGTTTGAAGGGAAGAACATAAACAGGAAGATGACTCTGAGAAACCAACTGAAAAATGTAAAGATCTAGAATGCTGAGACCATCCAGTCTTACTTTACAAGGGTATCTCAGATCAAGGAATAACTAGTAGCAGTAGATGAATAAGTGGAGAATGCAGAGATTGTAATGACAACCTTGAATGGTCTCCCTAGATCATGGGACTCTTTCATTCAAGGGATCTGTGCCAGAAACAAGTTAGTCAAGTTCAGCAGACTATGGGAAGAATGCTCTCAAGAAGAAGCTCGGATAGCATCTCAAGAAGAAAATATGGGAATTTAATATCAAGCTCTCACAGCCCACACCAAGAAAACCAAAAGGGACCATCATCACTCCAAAGGTAATTCTCATCACTCTAGAAGACATTGGGCTATTGTTAGATGTTACACATGTGATGAGAAAGGTCACGTATCCAAATTATTCCCTAACAAAGGGAACTCAAAGAAGAATAAGGGAAACAAGAGAAGACATCATGCTCATGCTATAGAGGATGATGAACCTTCCACAAAGAGAGTCAGACAAGAAAGTGATTCTTCAGGTGATGAAGAATATGTGCTAATCTCCGCTCTCATGGGAACAGTTTCACATGGAAGCAATAATTGGCTCATATACAGTGGTGCTTCCAAACACATGATGGGATTCAAAGAATCATTTGTGAATATATATGAAAATGAGTCACCTCACAAGGTGATACTTGGGGATGACTACCAGTATCCAATAAAAGGTAGTGGTGAAGCCTCTTATAAACTAGGCTCTAGAAAGTCTATGAAGATGAAAAATGTATTGTTTGTACCAGGACTAAAGAAGAACCTCCTTTCCATATCTGCATTGGATGCAAAAGGAATGAGGGTTGCTTTTGTAGATGGCCAAGTTCTTAGGTGGCCAAAGGGAAATACTTTTAACGATGCAATAGTGATTGGGGAACAAGAAGGAGGTCTATACAAATTGAAGGGCCAACCAGAACAAGCTTTGGTTCATGAATCAGTAGAACCAAATGAACTTTGGCATAGAAGGCTTGCACATGTGCATTACAGGGCACTACCACTTACAAGCAAAGTTGTTGAAGGTCTTCCAGAAATTCAAGCAAAACATGATGGGGTCTGCAAAGGATGTGCAAAAGGAAAGAACACAAAGAAGACATTTCCAAGTAGCGAGACCAAATCAAAAGGAATCTTGGAAATCATCCAATCCGATGTATGCGGTCCAATGTCATCAAGTTCTCTAAGTGGGTATGTGTACTATGTTTCTTTTGTTGATGACTTTTATAGGAAGACATGGATTTACTTCATGAATAACAAAGATGAAGTATTCAGCAAGTTCAAGGAATTCAAAGCCTTGATCGAGAACCACACTGAAAAGAATATCAAGACTTTTCGATCAGATAATGGCAAAGAATTCACTTCAAATGAATTCAAAGAGTTATGCAAAGACTCAGGGATTAAGAGGCATTTGTCCACCCCATATAATCCACAAAATAATGGGATTGCAGAAAGGAAGAATAGAACTATCATGGAAGTTGCAAGAGCAATGCTTCATGATCAAGATCTTCCTATGCATCTATGGGCAGAAGCTGCCAGAACAGCAGTGTATGTATAGAACCGTACTCCACACAGAGTACTCGAGAACAAGACACTTGAAGAAGTATTTTCCAGCAAGAAACCAAAAGTCAGCCATCTCAGAATATTCAGTTGTCCAGTGTACATACACATTCCAAAAGAGAAGAGAACAAAATTAGATCCTTCAGGAAAGAAGGGTATATTTGTGGGATACTCTGAAAGCTCGAAGGCTTATAGAATATACTTCCTAGGATTCAAAAATATCGACATCATTAGGGATGTAAAATTTGATGAAGACTCAGCTTACAACAAATCTAGAAAGAGACCTTCTGAAGAACCTGAAGAAGCAAAAGCACCCAGAATTCATGATACAATCATGAACGAAGAAACTCAAGAAGAATATTGAGAATTTGAACAACCATAAGAACCTGTAGATCCACCTCAGGAGACGAATCCTCATAAGAGGAAACCTGCTTGGGTACGGGAAGCTATCCAAGTTGTGGAAAGACATGGGGCTCTAGAAGAGAATCACAGAGAAAGAAAGAGGACTAGATCCTGCTCCGGATATGTAGCCTTATTATGTGATTTCATCGATAAAGAACCTTCCAATTATGAAGAAGCAACGAAACGAAAAGAATGTAAGGATGCTATGATCGAAGAGTATCAATCGATCATGAAGAATGATTTTTTGGGATGTAATCCCAAGACTAGAAGGGAATTCTGTCGTAACTTCCAAATGGTTCTACAAGATCAAGCACGCTGCAAATGGTAGAATTGAAAAATATAAAGCAAGATTTGTTGCTCATGGTTTCTCCTAGAAATAAGGAATAGATTATGAAGAAACGTTTGCACCTATAGCCAAATACACTTCCATCAGATCAGTACTTGCTTTGGCTACAGTTATGAAATGAAAAATACGCCAAATAGATGTCAATACTGCTTTTGTTGAATGGTGTAGTGGAAGAGGAAGTGTATGTGGAGCAACCACTCAGTTTTGAGACACATGACAGGGAGTCTCATGTGTGTAGATTGAAGAAATACCTGTATGGCTAGAAACAGGCACCCAGGACATGGTACGACAGAATTGACAGCTTCCTATCTAGTTTGGGCTTTACCAAGAGTAAAGCAGATTCCAACCCTTACTGCAAGGTTGAAGATGGAAACCCAGTGATGCTCCTACTATATGTAGATGATCTATTTGTAATAGGTATGGATGGGTTGATTGTGGATACGAAGAGGAAGCTTGCTATTGAGTTCAAAATGAAGGACCCAGGTATGATGTATTATTTTCAAGGCATGTAGGTGTGGCAGAATATGGATGGAATTTTCCTTGGACAAGGGAAGTATGCAGTAGAGATCCTGAAGAGATGTGGGATGATGGACTGCAAGGCCTTAACCACACCTATGGCATCGAACCAAAATCTATTGAGTGATGCTTCATCTAAGTCGGTTGATGCCACGATGTATCATCAAATGATTGGTTCCTTGATGTACCTGACGAACATGAGACCAGATATTTGCTTTGCTGTGAACACCTTGAGCTAGTTCTTAATAGATTCGAGACATGTTCACTTGATTTATGCAAAGCATATTCTGAGGTACCTAAAGGGTACGGTTGATTATGGGCTCAAGTATAAGATTGATCAGAAGGTTAACCTGGAGGGTTATGTTGATTTAGATTGGGCAGACAGTGCGATCGATAGAAAGAGCACTTCAGGGTGTTGCTTCAGTATGGGATCAGGTGTGATATCTTGGTTTAGCAGGAAGCAATCCTATGTGGCATTGAGTACAGCTGAAGCAGAGTATGTCGCAGCTTGTTCAGCTAGCTGTGAGGCAGTATGGCTATGGAAGCAACCGTCTGATTTATTTGATCTCCAGTTGGATGCTACTTGTATATATTGCGACAACAAGAGTTGTGTGAATTTGTCAGAGAACCCAGTGTTCCATGACAAGTCAAAGCATATTGAGATCAAGTAACACTACATTATGGATATGGTGTAGAGAGGAGTAGTGAAGCTCCAGTATGTTGCAATGAATGAATAGATAGCTGATGTGTTGACTAAGCCATTGGCTAGGGTGAAGTTTGAGTACTTCAGGGAGAAGCTTGGTGTTCTCCAGATTGATATTCCTCCCAAGAGGAAGTGATGTGTTCATGTTGTTCCCTTCTGACATGGTGAGAGGATTGGTTCCTTCCATGGTCAGATGTAAGTGTTGTGCCCTTCTAACATGGTGAGAGGATTGGTTCCTTCCATGGTCAGATGTATTGTGCCCTTTCAACATCATGAGAGGATTGGTTCCTTCCATGGTCAAATGTAATTGTTGTGCCCTTCCGACATGATGAGAGGATTGGTTCTTTCCATGGTCGGATGTAAGAGTTATGAGATGGTGAGAGGATTGGTTCCTTCCATTGTCAGATGTATGCGTGGATTCCACATCCAGCATGAAAAAGGGTTGGCTCTATGAGGACACATCTAGTATGAAAAAGGACTAGCTCTATGTGGATTCCACATCTAGCATGAAAAAGGGTTGGCTCTGTGAAGACACATCTAGTATGAAAAAGGACTAGCTCTATGTGGATTCCACATCTAGCATGAAAAAGGGTTGGCTCTGTGAAGACACATCTAGTATGAAAAAGGACTAGCTCTGTGTGGATTCCACACCCAGTATGAAAAAGGACTGGCTCTATGAAGACTCATCTAGTATGAAAAAGGACTAGCTCTATGTGGATGCCACACCCAGTATGAAAAAGGACTGGCTCTGTGAAGACTCATCTAGTATGAAAAAGGACTGGCTCTGTGAAGACTCATCTAGTATGAAAAAGGACTAGCTCTGTGTGGATGCCACACCCAGTATGAAAAAGGACTGGATCTATGTGGATGCCACACCCAGTATGAAAAAGGACTGGCTCTTTGAAGACTCATCTAGTATGAAAAAGGACTAGCTCTGTGTGGATGCCACACCTAGTATGAAAAAGGACCGGCTCTGTGAAGACTCATCTAGTATGAAAAAGGACTAGCTCTGGGTGAATTCCACATCTAGTATGAAAAAGGACTAGCTCTATGTGTTGATACATCCTGTATGAAAAGGGACTGGCTTTATAGATGTACATCCAACATGAAAAAGGGCTAGCTCTGTAGAACTTCCTGTGACGAGAAGAATCAAGATATGGAACCCGTGATGATTCAGTGATGATGATCCAGCAGTGATGATCCAAATCGAGTGATGATCCAAATCGAGTGATGATCCAGATCCAGTGATGATCCAGATCTAGTGATGATGTCCAATGATGATCTAGATCTGATGATGAAGATGACTTGAAGATGAAGATGACCTAAAGATGAATATGACTTTAAGATGACGAGGACTCGATGATGATCCAAATGATATAGACAAGAATACTTGTACTGAAAATTGTGTCGAAACAATACCTTCCTAGTTAAGAGGGAGTGTTGATGTAATTGTAACTTCAGAATGTATTCACTTGTATTTATTATGTATTGTAACCCGATGTTTATTTTGGGATGTATTCGTAATGTACTTGAGTCATGTCATACCCTGATGTTCCTATCGAAAGGTTCTATAATGTAAACAAGTCATGTCAAGTCATTGTGGGTAACCCTCCTATTGGTCAAGGGTTAAAGTCCCCGCAGTTCTGGGGCACTAGTGTTAGTAGACTCTCCTAGAGAATTCAGCCCTAGTTGGGTTTAGTCAAGTCAGGAATTAGTATAAATAGAGATCTATCCTCTCTATTTATCACACACTCACTCACACTCAGTTGTAGCGCATAGCTAAGGAAGAAGAAGACACTAGGGCAAGGAAGAAAGAGGTTACTGCTGTCGGGAGATCATCTTATTGTTTTGGGTTTTTACTTTTTGTGTTGATTCTATCTCTGAGGAAGTTGCGGGGTTTTCTCCATTTATGGTTTCCCCGAGGATAAACATTGTGTTCATTGTCTCTTATGTTTTATTTTTGTGCTTTGTTATTCTCTCAGTTAAAGATCCTAATGTATTTCTATCTTAATGATAAAAATATAACAATTCTCCAGAGCCAACCCTTTTTCATGTTGGATGTAGGTCTCATCACTTATATCTGATCATGGGAGGAACCAAGATTGCCACCATGTCAGAAAGGCACAACACTTACATCTAACCATGGTAGGAACCAATCCTACCACCATGTCAGAAATGCATAGCACTTACTTCTGACCATGGGAGGAACCAATCCTACCACCATGTCAGAAAGGCTCAGTACTTACTTCTAACCATGGGAGGAACCAATCCTACCACCATGTCAGAAAGGCTTAGCACTTACATCTGACCATGGGAGGAGCCAATCCTACCACCATTTCAGAAAGGCATAGCACTTACTTCTAACCATGGCAAGAAACAATCCTACCACCATGTCAGAAAATAACATCACTTACTTTTGACCATGGGAGGAAACAATCCTACCACCATGTCAAAAAGGCTCATGGACTCATCACTTACACTTGGAAGGAACCTCGATCTGGAGAACACCAAAATTCTCCCTGATGTACTCAAACTTCACTCTAGGTAATGGCTTGGTCAACACATCGGCTATCTATTCATCCATTGCAACATATAGGAGATTCACTACTCCTCTCTGCACCATATTCCTGATATAGTGATATTTGATCTCGATATGCTTTGACTTGTCATGTAACACCGTGTTCTATGACAAATTCACACAACTTTCATTGTTGCAATATATACAAGTAGAATCCAACTGGAGATCAAACAATTCATACAATAGCTTCCTCAGCCACACTGCCTCACAACTAGCTGAACAAGTGGCGACATACTCTGCTTTGGATGTAATCAGTGCCATGCAATACTACTTCCTACTAAACCAAGAGATCACACATGATCCCATACTAAAGCACCACCCCTAAGTGCTATTCCTATCAATGGCACTACCTTCCCAATCCAAATCCACATAACCCTCCAGGTTAATCTTCTGATTCGCCTCATACTTGAGCTGATAATCAACTGTACCCTTCAGGTACCTCAGAATATGCTTTGCAGCAAACAGGGGAACATGTCTCAGATCTGTCAGGAACTGGCTCAATGTGTTCATAGAAAATCAATTATCTAGTCTTGTGTTTGTTAGGTACATCAAGGATGCAATCATCTAGTGATACATCGTAGCATCAACCGACTATGATAAAGCATCAGTCAATAGCTTCAGGTTCGATGCCATAGGTGTGGTCATGGAATTGCAGTCCATCATCCTAAACCTCTTCAGGATCTCTACTACATACTTCCCTTGTCCCAAGGAGATTCCATCTGCACTATGCCACACCTCCATGCCTAGAAAGTAGTGCAGCAGACCCAATTCTTTCATCTCGAACTCGGAAGAAAGTATCCTTCTTGCAAATTTAATGAGTTCCACTTGTTCTGTTAGGAACAATTCATCGACATATAACAGGAGCATCACTGGTCTTCCACCTTCAACCTTGAAGTAAAGGTTGGAATCCTCTTTACTCTCAGTAAATCCTAGAGCCATCAGTAAGTTGTCCATCCTATCGTACCATGTCGAACCTCAAGATATTCTAAAGTCTCTCCCTCTGAAGTGGAGCATCATTATCCCTCTCCCTTCCCTACTCTATGTATTGAAACATTATGTAGTGGAGTGGTAAGTAGCTTCCTCTGCTACTAATATTCTATGTATCCATCTAGGGTCACTGGATACCAAGATCTTCTATGTTGAACCTTTTCAAAAGTTCTTCTCACACCCATCTGTGAGCTTGTCATCCTCTATAGGCTTTCATATTCAACCTTGTAACAAAGGTTAATATCTTCATCACTATAAGTGATATTCAAGATCCTCATGTATGTGTTATCCCATGGGTTCCTTCTAAGCTCGTACAAGGCCTTCTTTAATTTGCACACATGAGTTTTCCTGTCATGTGTCTTAACTTCCAGTGGCTGCAAATGTCTCTTCGTAGTCTATGCCTTCTTTCTATGAGAAGCTTCGTGCTATGAATATTTCCTTGTATTCCATGATTTTTCCATCTACTGCATGCTAGATCTTTGTAGATCCATATGGAAGACACTATGGACTTCCCTTCAGGTCTCGATACTACATCCTATACATCATTCTTCTTAAACTAGTACTCTCCTTCCCTTTCTTCTTGGCTATTTCTTCATAGCCAGAAGGCTTTGCATCAATGATGTTGCTCAACTGTGTCACATAACTAGAGTGTGTTTAAGGCCTCTTGAAGTCTCGTTGTGCTATTCTTCATTTTGGATTATTCCTTGAACTCTCGTCACTTGTTCTTTGGAACAAGTATCATCCTTCTTTTCTTGTAGGCAATTGTAAACGATATTTCCTACAAGTCAAATGCATTAGTTGTATGGTTAGAAACATTTCATAAGGCATATTCATAATGGAAAATTATTATGCATAAAGATATAATCATGCAACTATTTTAGTCAATACAACATTCATCCATATCTCACAGAAACTTTGTAGATTCCTTCCATCTCTACCATCACATCATTGAGATTGTGCACTAATCCAATATGTCAGCAAAGAGCTTTCATTCTAGATAAGTAGCAATGGAGAGTTGTATAGCACCATGAGCTACTTACCCATCATGTGCATTTTAGTAGTATACTATCATTAATGTAAACATTCTATCATGCATAATACATCAACTGAATATAAACAAATGCATAACAAAATAATATCATGAAATGACAATTGAATACTTATCTGTATTTGTTTCATGGGTAGACTCCTTCTTGAGCCTTCAGCTTCATCATCTTCTTCATTCATAACAACATAATTTCTAATCCAAATGATAATACGGATAAGAGGTTCTTCAAGAGTTGAGTCCTTTGTATTCCTCATCGCTTGAGGGATCTTATTTGAATCGTGAGATATTTATCTTCAGTTGCTCCCATCTTCCCTTTCTCTTATTATGAGTCAAGCTTCTTCTTATGTGCACTCTTCCCAGAGTCTTCTGAAAGTAATCACTTCCTTCTGGCACACATTCCTCGAATGAATGATTCCCATGATCCTGGGAGGCCATTCAAGGTGGTTATCACAATTTTTGTATTCTCTACTTCTTCATCCATTGCTTCAAGTTGTTCTTTGATTTGTGAGACCATTGCAAAGTATGATTGTATCATCTTTGCATTCTGGATCTTTACATTCTTCAACTGGTTTCTCAAAGTCATCTTTCGATTTATGTTCTTTCCTTCAAATAGCTTGGTCAAGGAATCAAGCATCTCTTTAGGTTCCTTTAGGGAAGACACTTGTGATATAAGGTGATCCTTGATTGAATCAGCAATGATCTTCTTAACCATGACCAAGTTCTTCTTGTGTAAGGATTTAGCCTTATATCCCTATGGAACTGGAACCTCTCCACTTATGTAGGTGTCCAATTCATTTTCTTCAAGAACCAGAGAAAATTTATACTTCCATGCTCGAAATTTTTCAGCTTCACCAATATTTTCATCAAGCTGGTGTGATAAGTCATTTTGAAATGACAACCTCAAATGTAAATAGAAAAATATTAGATCTTGCCAATTTGAGGTGTCTGTCCTCATTCCGTATCTGGTCGATCTAGGGTTTGTCAGAGAAACCATAATTTTAAAAACTTGGAATCTTTTGGATCTGATTGGATAGAAATATGTTCCTCCTAAAGGAGAGTTGAGAAGCATACTCATTTTCCCAAAACTATGATCAAAACTACAAATTATCTGATACCCTATTTTTCGTCAATTTCTTCTACAGAATTGACTGATATTGTTTCTAATATATATCCGAAATTACTGCTCCTTCATGTCTAAAACTTTGTACTAAGGTAGCCTCATCTGTCTTATTTCCAGCACCATGGGTTTGACCAGAATTGGTTTCACCAATTGGGACTTATGAGAGTTTTCCGAAGGTGACTTATTTTAGAACTGTTCAGCATAGAGAGCTTGTACAGACTGACACATGTCACTTTTTCACTTTCTGGGTCTGAAACTTTTATCAAATAAATTACAGTCCATTTCCTATATAGAATATTTTGCAAATTTTCATTTGGACCTTCGTATCCTGATATATAGCAATTTTCCCTAGGTGTCCTATTTAGGGATGAATCCATGGAGAGGCTAGAACGTTGATTTGGAGGAATCATATCTCCCAGAATATAGCGAATCTGAGGCTGAAACTTTACAAAGGGTACATAGGTAATTTATATTCATCCTGTAAAATTTTCAGCTCATGAGCCTTCTCCAATATCGAGATATAGAGAATGTACCAAAACTACTAGTTTTAGTATTTTAGGGTTTTCAGGTCTGGGGTCAAACTAGGTTTTGACTTTCCCAAATTTTTACCCAACCAAAAATTTCGATTTTGGTCTTTAAATTTCTATTTTGAGGAAGAGAGAAATCCTATGCTGGGCTTACTCAAAAATTGCTCTTCTGTGAAAATCCCTAATTTCCCACAGCCGTGACAGGTCAAAAACTGAAAATTCCCAGAATCAAATTCTACTTCAACAAAAATATGCACCCTTCAATGGAGACTTAGCCTGGCATCCTTTTGTTGATGATATCTGGAGAGAGACACAAAAAGTAAGAACCTCTAGCTTCTCTAGCTACATAGTGTATTATTCTCAGGTTAGCTCTGATACCATGTTTGATTTTTATCATTTAGACAATATGATCTTAGGATCTTATCTGGGAGAATAACATGCACATCAATCAATCACAAGAGACAATATACACAAAGATTATTCCTCGGGGAAACCATAAAGGAGAAAATCCCACAACTTCCTCATAGATAGAATGAGCACCAATGGCAGCAGAAAAACCCAAAGACAGAAAGATGATCTCCAACAGTTGTTCTCTCTCTCACGTGTGCGAGCTCCTCTTCTCTCACCTATGCGCTATAGTTGGGTGAGTGTGTGTATCAAATAGAGAGGATCACTCTCTATTTATGCTAGTTTCTGACTTGACAATTAATTACCAGGGCTGACTTCTCTAGGAGAGTTTAATAACCCTACTGCCCCTCAACTGTGGGGACTTTTCCCCCGACAAGGGTTAATCTCTATGAATTTACATGACTTGATTACATTAATGATTCTCCCGATAGGAACATCGGGGACCAATGAAATACAATATATAAAATATACAAGTGAATACATTTTGAAGTTACAAATACATCAACATGGTTTACCCTCATTCTCTCCCAAAAAGGGTCAAAAACCCTAAAAAAGGCTCAAAACCCCTAAAAAGGGTTCCGAAACCCTAAAAGAGAGAAGGCTAAAAATCCTAGAAACATGTTATAAATACAGTGTGAAAGTCTCTCCCAAAATATTCTTACACCTTTTTCCCATTGTTTATTCTGTGAGTACGGTCAGGCACCTTTTGCTCTCAAGTATTCACACACCATTTTTCCATCATCTTGTTTCCCTACCATTCCCACTTATTACATCGAGACATTCTTCATACCCACCTGGAGAATCAGCCTATGGAGAGGTGGACCATTTTCAAGATAGCCACAGTAGCCCATTTTTACAAGAAAGAAGGTATAATTTTTTATTTATTTTCATTTTATTTAGTTTAGCCCTCATATTTGTTTATTTGCTTTGTGTTAATGATCTTGTTTATTGTTGTAGTTTTTTCATGAACTCTTCCTTATTGTCCCATTGACATAAGGCTGGTGCTTTTGCACGTAACAGGGGTAAAAACCCCGTTACACATGTTTTTAAGTCTTTATGTAATTTTATATGTCTTATGTTACTTGTTGTTTATTATCACAAACTTGAAAATAGTTGACATAAACTGCATGCCAATTAACTAAAACTATCATTTACCATGAATTTTTTGTTTTCCTAGTTTCTATGATTGATTCTTGCTATGATTTTTTCAAATTTTTTATAGTATATAGTCTGGGTATTGAGGAATTGAGAGTGATGTGAGTGGGGGGGAGCGGGCATAAGAGCTTCCACCTTCACCTGGTTATCCTTGTTCAGTAGAGAATAACTTAGGGTTTGGATCTTCTTAGAGCAAACGTCCCTTGATCCAATAGAGCAACAAGAAATTCAATGTTGACTTTGTTGTTGCTCCATCGAATCGAGGGTGGTTCTCTCCCAGATTAGAATACTCCAATAGATTATTCTCAAAACCGAGAGGATCTCATTCAGGTATGCATGCACTCAAGTATTTTTAATTAATATTTAGTCATAAATATGTTTTTTAATTGTTTTTTTTATTTTGTCAATTCTTTAAGTGTTGGTTAAATTAGTAGAACAGCTTTTGTAGGAGATATATAACAACAACGTTAAATAAATATCATACCAGCAAAACCATCGAATATCTAGGTATTTGAGTTATTATTTTATTTCTAATTGCAATTATTTTTTATGATTAACATGATAATATATATTGTGATTATATCTCAACCCACTGTGTGACCTACAAAAATGAAAAACAACTTGGATTAGTGGGATATTATGGTAAATATTCAACACAAAAAATTACTCTTTGTTTCATTGTTTTTAGGACAAATATAATATGTTAGGACTAATAGTTTTTCAACTTCTGTAGGTTTGTAATTCTAATTTCATTGGCATTTCCTACTTAGGAAAATTATGGTAGTTACTATTATCTCTTGCTAATTTTCCTAGATGTGGGGGGAAATTACCCAAGTATCCTTTTCAAACCTTCTTTAGAATTGGAAACATTCCTTTCCAATTCAAAGGGGGCTCCCTCATTACAGTTTGCCACAATTTCCAAATCTTCAGAAAAATGAAGGTTTTAAATTATGGTTTTAATTTTAGAAACCTCTACTAGTCGCTCTAAAAAAAACTCCGCCAATGTTTTAGAAGTGTTGTTGTCCGCTCATCCATTTTGGGGCTTCATCAACACTCTTATATGTTTATGTTAATTAACTAAGGACTTTACTGCTTACCCAAATTCAATATTTTTTTTTAAATTATCCCTCGATCAAAACATTTGGACCCATCCTACTTATTGGCCTTACTTTAACGCCCTTGACAAATAATTTTTTAAATTTTATTTGACAATTCACAACATTATAGAAATTTTATACACCCCAACAATTCCTATATTTTTTTTTCTTTTTCTCATCAAGTAATAGGAGAAAATTGCGGGTTCTGATAAACTACATCTTAGTTCCTTTGAAAACATCAAATTTTTTATTCAATAATATCATTTGCAACTTTTTTTTTATCAGTAAGCAGAGTATCCTTATATTACTTGAAAGATAATAAAGTACAAAAATGGTGGTACAAGCATTCATGGAAAGCTGGGGATTCCATCCATGGCCATATTGTAATCAGATAAGTTTCCATATACTTCCATTGTATGGCCTAACAGCCTACCATAATTTTGAAAAAGGAACCCACAAAAGACTAGCATGTCAGCCCCCGACCCTGAGTCTACACAAAGACTGAAAATCCATATGACTTAGACCATTAACATCATAATAAAACATGAGAAAATTAACATATAGGGAGAACATTAACATATAGGGCTTCAAACAATAAGGTTGCACGGAACAACGAAGAAGAGTAACAGCCCCTCTTATCAAAAAGACAAAACAGGAAAGCACAACACCCTGGGATGATCTCCTAGAGGAGGAGCCTTCTCCTCTCTAGGAATATCCCTGGGATGATCAATATACTCCTTTGTAATCATTTCCAGTAGGAGAAATCACACTGCATTATCTTACTACCCAGCTATGATCAATTGGAGTGCCTCTCTGATACATTGTTCCAGTTACATCTTCACTTGAGTGTCCCATTCCAGAAGAGTATGCAAAACCCAAAAAGTATTGGCAGCAAGGGGTCTTCCTTGATGAGATCTGTATTCCTAAAATAGGGCAACTTACTTATTCATAATTTGTGGTTAAACTAGAGCTGGGGTTTCAGCCATATATTACACCCCCCAGTTGAAAGCTAAGGGAACTGGACCTTCCTAAGCATTCAGCTCTTCCTGAGACGTGACTAGAATTCAACCGATTTTCACCTTTAATCCTCACATTTTCACCATGGAGACCCCGAACTCTCCACTCCTGCACCATTAAATCCCTGAACAGATCCCCCAAATAAATAATGCACATAGATTGCAATCTCATATTTGCAAGGTTATTAATAGAAGGCGTGAACAATCCATCCTCGATGGGGGTATTTAAGGAATTTTTGGGCATATGAACGAGGTACAGAATGTTCATAGAGCCTGAGTGGAATCCTCCCTTCACGTGCTCCATTTCCTTAACATTAACACCTCTATACTTCCTTATCTGATTTGATCTTCGTATCCTTCCTTCTCGTGTGTATGATCTTGGACAAGGTTGTCCATTTTATTCGCTTATCTATGACCTTCCTCCCTGCATTTCACATGATGGTGAGTGCTCAAGATAAGGCCAATGGTTTTCCTAAAAGGGAAAGTACCTCCTCCTACTCTGTACGGGCATGAGGGTGACTAAGGTAAATTCATTTAAAGAAGGAAAGTATCAAGACCGTCCCTAATGGATCTATGCATCGTGACAAGTGCTACGGTTTCCCTTTCCTTACCCACTCCACTTGTATTGACATTATGATTATACATGTTGTTAGGCATGGAAATGATGTGTGGGCTCACTAGCTCCTTCTTGAACCAATCATATTCAATTGCCACCTCACCTTCCTCAGGATTCGGTGAGAGAAATCCATCTGTCCTGGTCACGTGCCATCCACGATGCTCTAGGGATATAGTGTGGTGCGTGTGCATTCAAGGAATTGTGTCCTCCTGGGAAGTTATTACCTGTCCTTGGTTACGCATGTTTTCATCGTGACATGGAGGTCCACCCTGTTTAGCATCTAAATCCCTTGGTGGGTTTCCAAGATCATTTTCTGCCAACTTCTCACATCTTCTCCAGAGAAAGCAATCTCCTGAATCCGCCCTATTTTCTGGATGGAAAGAAGCTTTTTTTCCAACCCCTTCATTTTCTAATGCGTTTGCAATCTCATTCCCGTTCCATCTGACATGGGAGAATTGTAAGGCTGGGATCATTAGAGGAAATTTGGGGTCTAAAATGGGCCTTATAAGAAAATGTGCCAACAATAAGTTCTTGTGAGTTGGAATTGAAGAACCAATAGAATTTCAATAAAATGAGTCAACCATAATGGTTGAATTGACATATTTGTCATAAAAAAAACTACTTTTTTATTCGTATTTTCGACATATATCCCTGTATTTTTACTCAAATTTTGATCGGGAGAGCTTGTTGGATGTGGAATTTGATTCTACATCCAATGAGTACCCACACTACATACTTTTTATGGACCCTAATACCCCAAAAACAAGAAATACCTGAAAAAAATGTGATGATGATGTCATCATAATGTTTTTTCAGGTATTCCATGTTTTTGGGGTAGCAGGGTCCATCAAAAGTATGAAGTGTGGGTACCCGTTGGATGCAGAATCAAATTCCACATCCAACAAGCTCTCCTGATCAAAATTTGAGTAAAAACACAGGGAGATATGTCAAAAATACGAACACAAAAAGTAGTTTTTTTCTTTCTTCCTCCAAAATTAACAAATATTATTTTATCATTTTAACTATTATTTTATTATTTTAACTATTATTTTATTATTTTCCTTAGGAGGCCCATTTTAGACCTTAAAATTCCTCTAATGTGTCGACTAATAGTCGCTTGAGCTTTGAAAGTCGGCATTCCCACTTCCAATTCCTTGAAAACTTGTCTATGGCGAAACCTTGTTTTATTAATCATGCGATGGATATGATGACAAAGGATTCCCCCTCCACAATCAAAGGCATCCACTATTGTTTTATATCCCATTTTATTCCACTTACCAGTCCTTCCAATTCTACCATATTGCTGGTTTTTATGCCTATGCCTCCCCAGAAAAAGATGAGAATTTTTCTGTCTGAATTCTTGATTACCCCAACAAAACCCGCTGGTCCTGGATTTCCTTTGGTTGCTCCATAAAAATTCATTTTAATGGATCCTTCCAGTGGACATTTCCATGAATTGGAGCTACGAGGAGATGTGTTCGAGGCTCAGAGGCGATTGTTGTTTCCAGGTACGTTTTAAATACCCAAGTCATATAAAAAATTTCATTATGCTATGTTTGCTTCATTTCCTTTCTAAGACCATCATTTTAGGGCTAGAGTTTCCTTAATATGAATTTCAATCAGATCCCATACCTCCTCTGTATGGTGAAGCTTGTCTTCAAATATTTTCTTGTTTCCATATTTCCCAAACAAAAAAACCTAGAAGTAGTTCCCAAGCCATATTCAAAATCTCATTTTTAAAGACCTAGTTAGGCCAGTTGGTTGTTGTTAAATATGGACGTCCCTTTTGTCTTGAATTTTTCCTGAATTTTGCTGCTACTTTATCCCAAAGGGAAGATACCATAGGGAATTCATCAAGAATATGATTGATTGTTTCAGTGGCATCCTCACAGAGGCTACATCTCAATGGTCCTATCATCTTGCAGCTCTAGATATTTTCCTAGGTGAGGATGCACCTTCTGAGAAGTAGCCAACTAAATGCCACCACCTTGGGACACCATATTCCACCCCAAATTTTCCAACAATTTCCTCTCCTTCTCCATTATATTAGTTTCCATCAAGATTCATATTGCCTCTTTGATGTTTAAGTTGTCCAAATTGGAATAGCCCCATCTGATCTTGTCTAGCCCATCCTCCTTTGGAATCTTTCTGTTGCACAAATCCTCATAGAATTATTCAATGTTGTCCTCTGGGGCGCACGCCTTCCACCATTCCTTTGGTTTCCATGTCCTAAAATGTGTATCTATTAACAAGGGGTCCCAAAAGTCTTGCACCCATTCCAGTGGGCTATTCTGAATATAGTGGAGTAATTCTAGGATATCGTATTGGTTGGCTAAACAAGGAGCTTGTTTCTATGCATCCCTAGAAAACGATTTTGAATTCTTGTCTCTAACCTCCCAAAAGATGTGTCATTGAATGAGACCTCTATTTTCTTGGGAAGCCTTCCATATGCTTGAACATGGGATATCTTTCCCAAATATGATAATTTTTTGTTTCAACCATTGTGGTGCATATTTCTGATGCCATAACTTCTCCCATGGTTCCTCTGAGTGGGAAATCCATTTCTACCATATTTTTTCCCCCTAGACTCTGTTTATCCTAACCAGGTCCCCGACTCCTAGCCCCCTGGATTCCTTTGGTTTGCATAGATTTTTCCAATCAACTAGATCCCACTTCATGTGTCCTTTAGTTCCTCCCAAAAAAAATGTTCTTTGGATATTTTGAATTTGTTTTAGCACTGATTTGGGCACAGCCAAGATAGAGAATAGGTAGAGAGGCATGGCTTGATGTACTGACTTGACCAGAATTAATCTGCTTGGGATATTAAGAGCCCTAAAGGTCCATTGGCCAATATTTTGCTTGATTTTATCCAGTAAATCCTTCCAATAGATTTTTTTATAGTGGAATCTGCTAAAGGAGAACCTAAATATTTGGATGGTAACACACCTTCAGAGAATTCCAAGATATTGAGGATGTTTCACCTTGTGATTTTTGGGGTGTTGAAAAAGTACACCTGAGGCTTCTCCTTGTTTATTTCCAACCCAGTGGCCTCCAAA
Source organism: Pseudotsuga menziesii (assembly GCA_001517045.1). Classification (NCBI taxonomy): domain Eukaryota; kingdom Viridiplantae; phylum Streptophyta; class Pinopsida; order Pinales; family Pinaceae; genus Pseudotsuga; species Pseudotsuga menziesii. The sequence goes on along the minus strand of LPNX011154815.1, from coordinate 263,607 downwards.
AAGGTGTTAATCCCCCTCTTTAAATGATAGGACTCCTTGACAGTAGAGGGTCCCATCAACATTGTATCGTCAACAAATTATTCATGGGTCTATGGTTCCAACTCTTTGCTAAGGTTGATCCCTCGAATTTGGTTCTCGCTTCACAAGTCCTTGAGCATTTGGCCCAGTCTTTCTGCAATTATTATGAATAGGAAAGGAGATGAGGGGTCTCCTTTCTGTATCCCCCTCGAAGTAGGGAAGGGTTGTGTGGGAGTCCCATTAACCATAATTGAGAAAAAATATGAGAAGACTAGATTCATCACCCACTCGGACCATTAGTCCAAAAATCCAAATGTCTGGAGGATTACTACCAAGAACTCCCAGTTCAGTTTGTCATAATATTTTTTCAAGTCAAGTTTCAGCAAAATACCTGGGATTTTTCCTATTTTTAGGGAATGAATGGTTTCATGCACCAGAATCATGCCATCCAATATGTTTCACCCTTCAACAAAACTAGCTTGTTTTGGGGATATGAGGAGTGGGAGAAGGGGTCTGAGACTATTGGTTATTACCTTGGAAATAATCTTATAGATGAAATTACACAGAGCGATCGGTCTGAGCTTTCTAGGATCTTCTGTGCCACTTTCTTTAGAAATGAGCGTGAGGAAGTTGGAGTTGAGGGATTTCAAAATGCTACATGTCTTTCTTAAGTGCTTAAAAAAATATCACACTTCCTCCTTCAACCATTCCTAGAAAGAGTGAAAGAAGTTGAATATGAACCCATCAGGTCCCGAGGATTTATCATCAGCCATTTGTTTGATCATTGCTTCTACTTCTTCCATCTCAATCGGCTTCGTGAGCATAAAGTTATGTTCATCAGTGATGACCCTTGGGATATGTCGCAAGACCTTGGTCTGGGCCTCATTCCTATCATGGTCAGGATCCTCCATGAGGTCAGCAAAGAATTTATTTAGGGTAAGTTCCAGTTCTTCTTGGGTTTCTACAAGTGTTTCATCCTCCTTTTTCAATATCACCATATTACGGTTATCATGTCGATGTTGGATGGATGCTTAGTGGAAGAACATAGTGTTGCATTCTCCCTCTTGAAGCCACATGATTCTGGATTTATGTTTCTAGAGGATTTCCTCTGGTTTCTCTTTTAAACTAAATTCTTGGAGCATGGTTTCTACTGAGTTCTCACCTCCTCAATAAATCCGTGTTGCATGCCTTTCTGCTGAACCTCTTGAATCTTTTTGTCCATCTGCTTTTTATCTTGGAATATGTTCCCAAAGGATTCTATATTCCATCTTTTGATTTTTCCTTTTAGGAGCTTGACTTTTTCTTGGAACTAATACATGAGCGTACCCTTAATAGGAGAAAGGTTTGCCCACCATTGCTTTAGTTTCTCAAGGAATTCAAGGTGAAGGAGGATAAATTGTTCAAAATGAAATGGTCTTCAAAGGTTTACCCCTATTCTCACCTAGTCCAGAGTTATTGGCCAATGATCCGACCCAGCTGAGGGAAGTACCACGGCTGTCAATTCTCCCCCCTCCATCATAATAGACTTTGAGACTAGAAATCGTTATAATCGGTAAGCGATGCTTCTTTCCCCTTCTCTATTGTTATTCCAGGTGTATATACTATTGGACATTCTAACATCCACCAAATCAAGGTTTGTAATGACTTTGTTAAAGTGATCATTGATAGGGTTTAACTTCCATATTCCTCCTTTTTTCTCATTTAGGATTCTAACCAGGTTAAATTCCCCTCCTAGAATCCAAGGACTAATCCCAACCTTCATCCTTAGAGAACACAGGGAGTCCAAAAAATTATACTTATGTCAGCCCGGGATGGGTCATAAATATTGGAAATGAATCCTCGTGTGCATGTACCCATTACCTGGAAGGATGCTGAAATGGAAACTGCAATGCAAGAAATTCTGTAAGGACCACCTCCCTCGTATTCCATATTTTTCCTATCCCTCCAGCTGCTCCTCTTGCAGATATGACAATTACTTCACTGGATTGCCAGAATTTTTCCCTATGGCTTTGAGTTCTGCTTCCGACATTTTGTTTCTTGAAGAAAGACTATAACTGGATTTTCACTTTCTATTCTTATTTTTAGAAGACGTACCTTCAGGGGGTTGTTATAGCCTCTTATTTTCCATGATGTGATCCGCATCTTAAAACTACTTGGGTACATAGGTGAGGGTTGCATCTATGATTTGATACTGTCCTGAGGCCACTAGATTTTCCCCTATTGGTTGGATTCACTACACATTACTGTGTCTTCCTCGTTTCTTGTTTTCTCCCTTTCTTTTTCGCATCCATGTCCTTGAGAGATTCCATCGCTATTCCCGGGTACTTAGGGTTTTTTTTCTTTATGATTCCTTTCTCCAAAAGGGAGACCTGTTTTGGAGGAATCTGATTCAAGATTTTATCTGAACACACTGCCTCCAATCCTTCTAAATCAAGTTCCCCTATCTCCATCTCTTCCAATTCGTGTTCTGGAGGTGAGTTATCTTCACTATTTGTTTCCTTATTGGCTTCTTAGATCTAGGATTTCAAAGAAGGGGGTGGCTCTGGATCTTGGAGTTCTAGGAGCTTCCCTTCTGTCTAAGTTTCAACCACCTTTGTCATTTGAAGGGCTTCAAACTAGTTGTGAGTCTGGAATTTTCTGTGGATATATGGATCGATTACTTTATTGGCTGATATTTTCTTGGATGCTATTTTGGTGAAACCTTATTCATCTTGTTCTTCTTAATCCTTATTGCCTCCAGGTTTTTTGTTTTGAGGGAAATCACAGAATAGATTCCCATTCTCATGGAATCACATGCATCGGAAAGGGATATGTTCATAGTCTATTGCTTGGAACATTCCTCGTCATTCCAGGATAACTCTATCCCGTTGGGTAGATCCTTAGATATGTCCAGGTAAAGGCATATCCTGGCATAAGAAGTGTATCACATCTGGTTTTTTTTCTGATACTTTTACAAATATTCCCAACTTATTAACAATATCTGTGAGGATTTCTTATTTCCATTATTCTATGGTTAATGAATACAGTCAGATCCAGAACGGGGCTATTGTTAGGATTTCCTTGTCTGGATTGAAACGTTCTTTCCATGGTCTGAGGAAAAGGACTGTTGAGTTAAAAAATTAAGGCCTGTTATCAAATATTTTGGTTCTATCCACTTCATTGAAGAAGATAATCATGAAAAAACCTTTTGCACCCAGTTGCAATTCATAATGACCCTGGGGCTTCCAGTTTGTTTTTATCCACCACACCAGGGTCTTCTCTACCGGCCAAATTCCAACGAATTTATCGATGAGGTCGTGCTCTTTCATGTACTAAAAATTCTCCCAAATACGGTCCGGGAAGATCTGTAGCTTCGAAATCATTTTTTATTTTGTCACATAGTGACCCGTTTTCCTGGAATCCTAGATCAAGGTTTCCTCTTTGATAATCTCACTCATCCCTTCTCCTCCCTTCCCTGAGTGGAGATCTAGGCCTTATACTACCGTTTTACCTTTCTCCATCTCCATTTTCGAGCTTAGAGGAGGGGGCGTCTCCCCCCTGTCCGTGTTCCCATTCATACCGATTCCCCCTTCCCCTAATGCAAAGGTACTGAGTCCAAACTCTAGCGGAACCTATTAAATTAGACCAAACCTTCAACCCTAAGTCACCATGAAATCTTCTTCCTCATTCCTCTCCATCTCCTTTGAAGATTTTGTTGATGATGGGAAATTCATTGAAATTTTTGTGGGGAGTGTACCTAAAACTATTATATAGGATGATGTAAGTATGACTAGTGTGAAATTTCCTCCAATAAACAATGACATGTCTGTCATTCAAGTTTCCAACAGTGAAAACACATAATCAGTAATGCCAATCTTGATCTATTTTTTCATCCGAGGAAAGGGGATTATGTTTACTTCTCTAATTCATCTGTATTGTTTTTATATTATGTAATATTTCATTACCAATCATATTTATATTTGAGTCTTCCAAACTGATATTTTTTTTATATTTTCAGGAAATGCACTCCTAGGTCACCAAAATGCACACCAAGGGCTCAAGAATGCATGCCAAAGGCTTGGATCAAATTCATACATGCAAGTACCTACTCAAGCAATGCCTTTGAAATTCCATATTCCCACTTTATTCAATAAAAATGCATGCCAAAGGCTTCGATTGACCAAATTATGCCTTTTGGCAGGCATCTTTAGAAAATGCATGCCCAGGTCAGTAAAATGCACACCTAGAGAACATATTTGATTGTATCGTGCTCAAATTTCAAACATGGATTCCTTGGGCCATGTTACAGAGCCCTATACCAAATTTCTCATCCTATGTAGTTTTCTTAGGGGGATTTAAGGTCTACAAAGCTAATCTTTTTATGCTTCCATCTGTTGCTAGAAATTCTCACCTCTTGCCGATAAGAGTTGTTTCTCTAGGTATGAATGGTTCAGATCTAGAACAAATGAGTGATAACAAGGATGGAAGACTTTCCCTAGAGCTTTTATATATCTGGAATGAGTCCTTTGGATATTCTGTAATGTGATGTAGTTGTCTCCTATGGTGATGAATCTCCATGAATATACCTACACAAACACATCAAACAAACAAGAAATATCAAAGGTGCCAGAAAAATGGTCTATAGTTCTATATTAGGGACTAAGGAATCCAATAATAAAATGAATGATTGCAACATAATACATTTTATGGGAAAGGAACCATCTTTGCATTAAAATGAAAAAGATAAATTACAACCATTTCCTTAGTGTTGTGATTCTCTTTCACATGCCATGCCTTGTCCTAAAAATCTCCAACTTGCTACTTCTATGCTCACCCTATATTTGGTTAGGACCTTAGTGCATCAGCATAACTTTTCTCTCTCTCAACCATGGGGGATGAGCCATGTTTTATAGGCCTTGGGAGGATATGGATGGTTGAGAAAATGGTGGATGATATGGAAGTGAGATCCTACTAGGGGGGGTCTCGAGTCCATATGGTCCATAAGAGTAGGGATGAGGGTGCCACAAAGTCTTCCTTCAAGAAGCTTCGTCAATCTTCTTGTTTTCTCTTTAAAACTCGAGCACCACTTTTTCTCTATGTAGACAAAGCGTTACCAAGGAGGAACCCCTCCTTGAACAAATGGTAAAGGCGGTGGAACCGCTTAATGTCAAGAGACAATGGGTGTTACTGAAGAGGGTAACACTTTTTGCATTAAAGGAAAAGGCGGTGGTGGACTCAAATATGGAAAATAGGAATCTGGGCCAATGTCCAACTTCATAGTTTGGGAATTGAGGGAAATTTATGATGTTTTAGGCCTCAACACATAATGGTGATGAGATTTATGTGTAACAAAATGCCCCCCCAAGCATGAGGCTAGAGGGATATGATAGGTGAGAGCTTTGAAAGAGCAAGTTATCACTTCAAGGAAATAAATTAGTTGATCAATGATCATCATCAACTAGGATTCTGTAGTACATCAATACTTTTGACTCATATCCAAATGATTACTCATCATGGTTGCAAACCAATACAAGGAATATCCATGAGGGAAATGAATAAACATGGCTACTATAATGTTAAATTTCATATGCTAAGCTAGATCATTAGTATTTCATTTCGAATTCATAACAAAAGCATATAAACAGGATCACTAAAAGATAGACAAGCACAACCATACAAAACGAACACAAATATTTATCCTGGGAAAAATCCAGCAAAAGCTTCCTCAATATAGATTCCCCAAAAAGATAAAAGGTAAAACCAACAAGGAGATCAAAGCCTAATCCTCCTCCTTCTCCAACTACTTCTCTTCTCCACTAATGCGCTACATAAGTGAGAGTGTGTGTTAAAATGAGGAGAGCTACACCTCTATTTATATTTATCCATTCACTTCAATAAACTCATCTGACATGTAGGCTCGAGTTAATCATGTAGGCTCGAGTTACACATGTAGGCTCAAGTAACCACATTGGGGTGCTAATGACCCACCTTTACAATTAGAGGGGACAACCTCATGACTCTTATTAGTTATTTCAATTAGAAGCATCGGGGTACAAGATAATGCAAGTGGTTCTCCCGGTAGGACCATCGAGGACCACAAAAGATACATATAGAATATTCTTCGAAGTTACAATATTTCAACACTCCCCCTTAACGAGAAGGGTATTCTACAACAACATCAACAACAACAATAGTAGGAGAGAGATAGAGGACATCATCAACATCATCAGGGTAATACATCTATAAATCAATGGAAGCTTTTCAACATTATGTGGTCTTCATCTTCAATCTTCAGTCTTCATCATCATTAATACTTTGACTGCTTCGATCAACAACATCTTCAGCACTTTGACCTTTCGATCAGCAACAACATCTTCAGCACTTTGACCTTTCGATCAGCAACATCATCTTCAGCACTTTGACCTTTCGATCAGCAACATCATCTTCAGCACTTTGACATTTCGATCAGCAACATCATCTTCAACATTTTGACCTTTCGATCAGCAACATCATCTTCAGCACTTTGACATTTCGATCAGCAACATCATCTTCAGCACTTTGACCTTTCAATCAGCAACATCATCTTCAGCACTTTGAACTTTCGATCAGCAACATCATCTTCAGCACTTTCGATCAGCAACAACATCATCATCATACTCTTATCTTTTGATCAGAAACATCATCATGAAAATATCATCATCACCAAAACATCATTATCATCAAACCATCAACATCATCAAAACATCAACATCATCATCATCGAAACATCAACATGATCCTTCCTTTCGGAATTACGGGATCAGAATGTCTGTGGTACTCAGACGATCCTTCCTGTCCGAATTATGAGATTTAGGTCTTTACGAAGTTACTAACGATCCTTCCTTTTGGAATTATGGGATCAACACATCTATGGAGCTCAGATAATCCTTCCTTTTGGAATTACGGGATCAAGTCTTTACGGAGCTACTAACGATCCTTCCTTTCGGAACTACGGGATTTAGGTCTTTACGGAGTTGCTAACGATCCTTCCTTTCAGAATTATGGGATCAACACATTTGTGGAACTCAAACAATCCTTCCTATTGGAATTACAGGATCAACACATCTATGGAACTCAGATAATCCTTCATGTTGGAATTACGGGATCAAGTCTTTATGGAGCTACCAACGATCCTTCCTTTCGGAATTATGGGATTTAGGTCTTTACGGAGTTACTAACAATCCTTCTTTTTGGAATTACAGGATTTAGGTCTTTACGGAGTTACTAACGATCCTTCCTTTCGGAATTATGGGATCAACACATTTGTGGAACTCAGACAATCCTTCCTATTGGAATTATGGGATCAACACATTTGTGGAACTCAGACAATCCTTCCTATTGGAATTATGGGATCAACACATCTGTGGAACTCAGACAATCCTTCCTATTCGAATTATAGGATCAATTCAATGATCCTTCCTTTCAGAATTACGGGATTTAGGTCTTTATGGAGTTACTAACGATCCTTCCTTTCAGAATTACGGGATCAACACAGATGTGGAACTCAGACAATCCTTCCTATTGGAATTATGGGATCAGCACATCTGTGGAACTCAGACAATCCTTCCTATTGGAATTATGCGATCAATTCAATGATCCTTCCTTTCAGAATTACAAGATTTAGGTCTTTACGGAGTTACTAACGATCCTTCCTTTCGGAATTACAGGATCAACACAGATGTGGAACTCAAACAATCCTTCCTCTAGGAATTATGGGATCAAGACACATTCTTGAGTACCGAAGTCACCGGATCCATTCTGAACTGAAGTTCAAGGATGATACAATCCTACCACCTTCTCAATGACCGAAGTTCACCGGATCCATTCTGAACCGAAGTCCAAGGATGATACAATCCTGCCACCTTCTCGATGACCGAAGTTCACCGGATCCATTCTGAACCAAATTCCAAGGATTATGCAATCCTACCACCTTCTCGATGACCGAAGTTCATCGGATCCGTTCTGAACCGAAGTCCAACGATGATACAATCCTGCCACCTTCTCGATGACCGAAGTTCACCGAATCCGTTCTGAACTGAAGTCCAAGGATGATACAATCCTACCACCCTCTCGATGACCGAAGTTCACTGGATCCGTTCTGAACTGAAGTTCAAGGATGATACAATCCTGCCACATTCTCGATGACCGAAGTTCACCGGATCTATTATGGACATATGTCCCGGGATGATACAATCCTTCTTCATTCTCGAGGACCAAGGTCACCATCTCACTTTAGGGCAAGTTCCCAGGGATGATACAATCCCACTTCATTCTTGAGGACCGAGGTCACTGGCTCACTTTAGGGCAAGTGCCCAGGGATGATACAATCCCACTGCAACATCACTACTCTCCCTTTCGGGGAAGGTCTTTTCGAACCACACCAAGCTTGTCTCGAAAGTGTTCAAACTTTACTCGGGACATAGGTTTCATCAACACATCATCATCTAAACCATCAGAATCTACATCTTCAGTATGTGGATACTAAACTATCACCATCTGTATCTCCAGTATGTGAATACTGAAAGCATCATCACCTCTATATTCAATATAGAAATACAGAATCACCATCATCTGAATCTACAGTATGTAAATACTGAAACATCATCTATATCTTCAGTATGGGAATACTGAAATCATCATCATCTCTATATTTGGTATAAAAATACTGAATCACCATCATCTATATCTATCTTCAGGTCAAAGGGACCTGATATCAGCTTCCAAATCCATATGGCTTCACAACTTAGGAGAGCAATCTGCTATGTATTCTGCTTCATCCGTGCTAAGAGAAAGACTGGACTATTTCCTGTTAAACCATGAACTCATAATAGACCCAAAAGCATCTACCTGATGTGATTTTCCTGTATGAGATACTTCCATCTCAATCTACATCTGTATAGCCATACAATCTGTAGTCATGGTTATAGACCAAAGTCTATAATCCCTTTCAGATATCTCATCACATGTTTTGCAGCTACTAGGTGAACCCGTCTTGGCTGAACAAGATATTGACTTAAGGTGTTCATAGAAAAATAAATGTCTGGTCCGGTATTTGATAAGTACATCAATGACCCAATGATCTGTCTGTAATGAGTCACATCCACTAACTCTGAAGAGTCATCAGCTAACAGCTTCAGGTTGGAGTCCATGGGTGTGGCCATGGCTTTGCATTCCAACATATTGAATCTCTTAAATATCTCTACCGCATACTTTCCCTGGTTGAGAAATATTCCTTCTGAACTTTGCCATACTTCCAGACCTAGGAAATAATGCATTAACCCAAGGTCTTTCATCTCAAACTCTTATGCTAGTTTCTTCTTGCTTTCCATGATTTGTTTCTCATTCCGTGTCAAGAATAAGTCATCCACATATAATAATAGGATGACAGGTTCTTCTTCTACAACCTTGTAGTAAAGGTTACGATCCACTTTACTCTTGGTAAAGCCCATGCTCGTCGGGAAACTATCTATTCTTCCATACCAAGCTCTGGGAGCTTGCTTCAGGCCATAGAGGGCCTTCTTCAACTTGCATATGTGAGTCCATCTATCTTCAACTTCAAATCCTTGTGACTATTCGATGTAAAACTCTTCCTCAATCATTCAATTAAGGAAGGCTTGTCTTTACTTCATCATGGAAGAAACTACCAGGATAGTTCTGAAGAAAGTGTACCTTATTTCCTGGAGTAAGTGTCTCTTCATAATTAATTCCCTCTTTCTAATAGAAACCTCTAGCCACAAGTCTTTCCTTACTTCTATCAGCAACATATTTTATCTTGCAAATCCATTTGGAAGATACCACATTCTTGCTTTCTGTTTTGAGTACTATATCCCAAACATCATTCTGGTATTCTTTCATCATAACATCTTCCATGAGTTTGTCTTGTCAGGTCATCAACATATCCTAGTCTTCTGCATTCAAAGGTTGGACCCCACTTTACTCTTGGTAAATTCTTGATCCATCACGAAGCTATCCATCATGTCATACCATGTTGAACTCAGATATCTTCTATAGTCACTACCCTTGGAGTGGAGTATCATCTTCCCTCTTCATTCTATACAGGTGGTTCTATGCTTGATATATATTGGTCAATAGAGTATGTCATGTCATGGTCTATTCTTTCTGAGGCAAATCATGAACCTTGCTTTGTACAATTTTTCTTGTAGATCCATATGGAGGATACTACGTACTTCCCTTTATGTCTCGAAATCATATCGTATACATCATTCCCCATGATCAACTATTATTCTTTGATCATAGCTTCTTTCATAGCATTCTTTTCTTCATCTTGAGTTATCTCTCATACCCATGGTGGTCTTCATCCTTGGAGGTGGATCTACCGCTCTCTGAAGCTCTTTCTTCCGTCATGGTGTCTATGACCCTGGGAGCTTCATATTTTATTGCAGTGAATCTTGAATTGTCATCACTTGTTCTTCAGAACAAGTCTCATCCTTCTTGTAGGAGGTTGTACAAGACCTTTCCTACAATTCAAATGCACCAGCTGCATGGTTAGAACTATTTCATAAAACATATGCATAACGACAAATTCTTATGCATCATGCAACTGTTTAGCCAATATAGCATTCATTCATATCTCACAGAAACTTTCTATATGCCTTCCATCTCTATCATGACATTATTGAGATTGTGCACTAATCCAATATGTCAGCAAGGAGGCTTAATTCTAGATAAGTAGCAATGGAGAGTTGTATAGAACCATGACCTACTTACCCATGACATGCATATTATTAGTATACAGTCATTAATGCAAACAATCTATCATGCATAACACATCAACTGAATATAATCAAATGTATAACAAAACAATATCATGAAATGACAATTGAATACTTATCTTTTATTTGTTTCATGGGTAGACTCCATATTGATCATTCTTCTTTAACATCTTCTTCATTCATGAAATCATCATTTCTTATCCAAATGATAAGATGAAAAAGAGGTTCTTCAAGAATTGAGTTCTTCATATTCCTCATCGCATGAGAGATATTCTTTGAATGGTGGGAGCTTGATATTCAATTGCTCCCATCTTCTTCTTCTCTTCTTATGAGTTGAGCTGAAAGTAATCACTTCCTTCTGGCATACATTCTTCCCATGAATGAATCCCATGATCCTGGGATGCCATTCAAGGTGGCTATCACCACTTCTGCATTCTTCACTTCTTCTTTTACCTCTTCAATTTGTTTCATAAGTTCATCTTCCGATGTATGTTATTTCCTTCAAATAGCTTGGTCAAGGAATCAAACATCTCTTTTGGTGTCTTTAGGGAAGACACTTGTGGTACAAGTTGATCCGTTACTGAATCAACAATGATCTTCTTGGACTTGACCAAGTTCTTCTGGTGTAAGGCTTTGATCCTCATCTCCCTCTGGAACCTCTCTACTCATGTAGGTGTCCAATTCATTTTCTTCAGAGAGATCAAATACTTCCATGCTTGGAATTTTTCAACTTCATCAATCTGATGTGATAGATCACTTTGAAATGAAAACCTCAAATGCAAATAGCAAAAGATTAGATCTTACCGATTTGAGGTGTCTGTCCTCCTTTTGGGGATGGTTGATCTAGGGTTTGTCAGAGAAACCCTAATTTTCAAAACTTGGAATCTTTTAGATCTGATTGGATAGAAGTATATATCTCTTCAAATGGATCTGTCCAATTTACTCCTTTTCTGAAAACAATAGAGGGAAGCTCCCGGAACAGTAAGCCCTAGTTTTCTAATTTCTTCTGCAGAAATGCCTATCACTGTTTCTGTGATATCTCTGCAAATACTGCTCCTCTATGTCTGCAATTTCACATTGAGGTAACCTTGCATATCCCTGATCCAATACCATAATTTTCATCGGAATTGGTTTCACCAATTGGGATTTATGATCCTTTTCCCAAGGTGACCTGTTACAAGACTGTTTAGAACAGCGAAGTTGTACGACCTGCCACGTGTCACTGTTTCATCTTCTGGTTTTGAAATTTGGAACAAAAAAATTAAAGTCTATTCTATTTCTTTAACATCTTCAGGAATCCCATTTGGACCTCTGTATCCCAAGCTACAGCAATTCTCCCCAGGTGTCCTGTTTAGGGATGAATTCTGGAAGATGCTGGAACCCTAACTTGGAGGGATCATATATCCAAGAATATAAAAAATATGAGGATAAAGTTTGGATACAATGTACATCAGAATTTTATCTTCATCCTCTTCAATTTTCAGCTCCTGATCCTTCGCCAATCTCAGGATATAGCGAATGTACAAAAACATAGCAGTTTTAGTATTTAGGGTTTTTCTAGCTCGGGGTCAAACTAGGGTTTGACTTTCCCGGAGTTTCACCCAACCAAATTTCTTGATCCAGGTCTCTAAAATTCGATTTTTATAAGGAGAAAAATCCTATTCCAAGCTCACTCAAAAATTCCTCTTCTGTAGAAATCCCTAATTATCTGCACCAAAACTGAAAATGCTCGGAATCGAATTTCGCTTCGACAGAAAGATGCGCCCTTCAATGGAGAGATAGTCTAGCCTTATTTTGCTGATCGATTGTGGATAGAGACCCAAAAAGTAAGAATCCCTAGATTATGTAGCTACACAATGTATTCTTTCAGGGTGGCTCTGATACCATGTTAAATTTTCATATGATAAGCTAGATCATTAGTATTCCATTTCGATCTCATAACAAAAGCATATAAACAGGATCACTGAAAGATAGACAAGCACAACCAAACAAAAGGAACACAAAGATTTATCCTGGGAAAACCATAAAGGGAAAAACCCAGCAAAATCTTCCTCAATATAGATGCCCCAAAAAGATAAAAGGTAAAACCAACAAGGAGATCAAAGCCTGATCCTCCTCCTTCTCCAGCTACTTCTCTTCTCCACTAATGCACTACACAAGTGAGAGTGTGTGTTAAAATGAGGAGAGATACACCTCTATTTATATTCATTTGTTCACTTCAATTAACTCATCCGACATCTAGGATCGATTTAATCATGTAGGCTGGAGTTACACATGTAAGCTCAAGTAACCACACTAGGGTGCTAATGACCCACCTTTACAATTACAGGGGACAACCTCATGACTCTTATTAGTTCTTTCGATTAGAAACATCAGGGTACAAAATAATGCAAGTGGTTCTCCTGGTAGGACCATCGGGGACCACAAAAGATACATATAGAATATTCTTCGAAGTTACAATATTTCAACATATAATACATTGTAGATCCATGTGAAGAAGAATCAAACTTGGACATAGATACCAGACACACAATGTAGATCTATGTCAAAAGGACTCAAATTTGATCATAGCCATGACCATACAAATTCGGATCCATGCTAGGAATTATACAAAATATTCCATCGCATCCTGGGGAAATCAATGAGTGCTTAACAAGTACCCAGGGTCTTCATCTCGACTTCCACAAAGTATGATTCTATCCATGTGATTACAATGTTTTTATGTTGAACATGGTAGAAACCACTTGATTACCATTCAATGATGATAATCATTAACAAGCGTGAGAGAGATCACCATTGATGTCAATGATTCCCAAGGTACCCTAGTACAGTGTCCTGAGTGTGAATAAATGATTTGATGTCAAACACTCAGTTGAATATTTCGATCAAAGGTCAATGATGTGAACCTATGTCGAGAAAGAGATAATTTGTCATTAATGCATACATATCTCAAGGTACTAATTTCTTTCTAAGACTAATTCCTGGATGATGATCTAACGTCGACAGGAATAGTCTCATCGAAGGAGGGCCATGATGAATCCCACATCGAAAACACGAAACTCAGAAAAGAGTTCTAGAATTTTGAGTATGATGTAACCATAGGACTAACTCAAAAGGTATTGACACAAAGTTTGTTTTGACTGCATAGGTAAACTCTCAATTTGGCTTCCCTTTGAACATCGGGTGGCATGACCGAAGACTTGGCAGCATTGACTTGACCAGACGGATATCAAGACATAATGCGATGGTAAATGATGCATTCTTTGAAAGAATCAAAGGAATGACATGACTCATGAAATTGGATCGACTTGGAAGAAAGCTGAATACCCAATTGACTGAATGAAATGCAGACAAGTGCCATGTTCAAAGGTGACTACTAACCGCCATTTATTTGCAAAATGAAATAGTTCCCTTCCCTCAATTTCCCCATCATGATTGATGAGTTCCTCTTTTCATTTTTACGATTCCAACGAGGGTAACAAACACTCGTTGTAGCTTACCTGAGATATGTCCATTCTCATATGTTTAACGAACCTAAGAAAGGAGGGGTTCATTCCAAAAAGAGGGTCTCTCAGTGTTTAGTTTAATGAGTCCATTGAAAGTTAATTCGGTATCATTCATCTTTAGAGAGTCTGAACGAAAACGGAAGAATACTCCAAAGGGTCCTTTTTTCGTATGATTTAGTCCCTAGGGCCTGAAAAAGTATAAAATAATTCCTGAGAGAACTCTTCTAGTCATGATTGGACGGAGTATTCCTTTTTCGTAATTAGTCAATCCGAACTGAAAAAGGTGTAAACTATCACTAGAAAGACGACTCTTCAAGTAATTTTATGAGCGTGAAGAAGACAAGTTCACTCAACAATATTTTCACATTTAAGGATTCTAAAATGAGTTTAAAGAAGACTCCATTAGTGTTTCTTTTCGCAATGAGTGGGTTTAACGAGCCTGAAAAGTGCAAAATTTGACTCAAAAAATTGGTACTAGGTTTAAAGAGCACAACCAAAATGTCGAAATTCATGCTCGATGAATTTTTCCATTTTATGGAAGTATGAAAAAGTCAAAAACAAACTCACCCATTGTAAAAATAATTTACTTTCATCCTTGCAAAAACCTTTTGAAAGACTATTAGATCTCCAAAAATATTTAAAATCAACTTTTAATGACTATAGAAAAGGGCATTTTTAATGAAATAATTAAAAATATTAAAATAATGCCATAAAACCCTAAACTATCTCATATAAAATCCAAAGGAATAGTAAGAACATATCATTTTACTATTTACCAGGTTTGGAGAGCTACTTGGATCAATTGTGTGCAGACTTCCAGTGAAGATTTTGGAGCCATTACCTGTCTGATTTTTTATTTGTTTGTTCCAGGTAAGAGCTAAACAGATTTTCGATCCATTTGTTCCTTTCCAAAAACATTTTATGGGGTTTTGGATTTTTTACCTAAGGGTAAAAATCACATCCCGAGTAATGCTCTTCCCTTTTTTGGAATAGGCGGTGCCCGTGGAGAACCGTGTTTTTCATGCCTGAATAGACGGTGGCACTACTCTGTCTCAAGGAGACAGAAGCGGTGCTGTAGAGTGCGCCCAGAAGATGAACAACCTAGAAAAAATAATGCTTTTAAAGTATTTTTAAAGATTGATTATGTGTGTTAATACTTAAATTTTGGTTTTTGGCAGGTTGTTTCAGTCAAAATGGTGGTGTGGAAAGAAAGACAACATGAGTATGATGATGCTAGAGCTTGGGAAGATGCCACTTCTATAGTTGCTTTATGGGGCTATGGGCTCCTAAATGTTTTCAATGTCTCGAATATGAAGTCTCATGTGATACTACTGGAGTACATATTGAGGATGCGAAATCCCTAGTAGCAATACTTCGAGGTCGGTCCTCACATTATTATAGTGGAGGTAGAGGATATATACTTCCTTACCAGATTATCCAGGCGAGATGAGCACATCTCACTGACGAGTCCTAGGGGAGGATATTTCATGACACAAGAACTCAAAAATCGTCACTATTTTCCAGGCACTCAAATGTCTAGGAAAAATATTCCTATCAAGGAGGGGATGGATTTTCCTCTCTTGATGATGCTTTTTACTATGTAGCAGGTTGCAGGGAGCCAAGGGGCTCACCAGGATTCCAGGGCCATATGCTTTATGCCTTTGAGGCTATGGTGCCTACTATTCATAACTGGGTCGAGGCTTTACTGAGTGTATTAAAGGATCAACTGACTAAGTGTCGGTAGGTGGAGTTAAAACATTTTGGCTATGGGACCATCTTGGAAACCTTCTTCTTCAATAGGTTGCCCCTTCTGAGACCTCAGGTGACGTTTATCAAGCTGAGAGCACAGGACCCTCACATGTTGCGGTGGGTAGAGATCATGGCTCGCACTGATGGTGGTGGGTCCAAGGTCAAGTTCATGAGTGCATTCTTCCATTGGTTGGATGGCCAAATTCTCATGGTAGACAACTATCCATACGCTGGAACTAACTTTAGGGGGGACTCTGATCTACCCTTACCGGTAGGTGCCCAATGGGGTGATATTGGTAAGAATACTACTCAAGAATTTGATTATTTTTTCATTTTCATGTTTTATAATTTTTATTAAAGATGACGAGACCTAATGTTTTCATGTAGATGTTGGAGATGCGTGACCTGGGGGATCTTCCCCGATTGACAGGTGAGAGGGTGCCAGCTTCGTTCATAGAGGGGGCTATGAGTTAATTGATTTGGAGGATAACCTCAAACGGTTAACTCTGGACATTTGATATGCTTATATTGACAACCACTCTAGGAGGTACCAGAGACACACACCTAGAGTGTCAGGTCATTTCAGCCGCCTACTATTGAGGGTAGCATGGGCTATCATGTGCTATCATGAGCAACACTAGTCATTCTGCATGATGTATACACTACAAGCTAGCTAGCTTCAGGATTTTTTTCCCTTTTTTATATCTGAAAATGAGAGTGCTTCAGTCGGTGTCTCATGACCATATTTTGTAAAACACTTTATATATATATATATATATATATATATATATACAGACTTGTTTACGGTGGTTTATATGTGTTCAAATGGAAAATGATATTTGCATGAGTTTCTTATGTATTTTACTATTTATTTTATTTTACAATAAGCCATGTTTTATTTATGAAAGATATGTATGGGAAATATACCAGTCCAAAATGTAGTTTTCCAATGAGTCGGCAACTCTGTTATAAGACCTAGGAATGTTCCTATAAGTGATTGATTCAAACGAACTTTCTAGCAGATGCACTTTTTGAAAAAGATGAAGGAGTGTAGGATTTATGATGGCATGACTATGGTTGAACTGGAAAACCACTAGCTGTGAGTCCATGAGTACTGCCAAATCATGAATGTCTCGAGATGCAGCCTCGGTCAACAAACCTATCACAGCTTGATACTCGGCAATGTGATTGGTAGTTGGACCTATACAAACCACTCCTGAACTGACTAAGTCATGTGCCGGGGAATACAAAACCCAAGCAGTTGAAGCAAGGTTCAAGGTATGACGACAAGCACCATCGGAAAAACCATAAAAATCCATCCAATTTGCATAACCAAAACATGGTATAAAAAATACTGACAAAAACTCAAATCCATATTGAATTGCCAAAAACACACCAAAAAAGTCAATCAATATACATATATACAAGGAACCACACAGAAATGACTTCAAGCATAGTACCTTTTTAGGTACGACCCATTGTGAGGTTTCCCGAAAGGTATCCCATCGCAGTATACAAGCTCGTAGGCCCCTTTCTCTAAACATTTACTAATGATAAAGGGACCATACCACATGGATTCAAAATTCCCCTTCCCTAGCTTGTCATGTCTTTGATCATAAGTCAGAACCATGTCACCTTCGTTAAAGACATGAGATTGAACAAACTTATCATACTGAACCTTAATGCATTTTTGTGTGCCTCATTAGCCAAGGCATCATTTCTTCTATTTTCATCAAGGTTTTCCAAGTACAAAAATTGTTTTTCTTTGGCAGAAGTGTTTGAGAGAAGTTCTACTGCAAGTTTGAGTGACATCATCTCACATTCCATAGGAAGGACAACTTTTATCCATAAAATAACTGAAATGGTGTGAAACCAGTTGTTTTTTTAACTGAAGTCCTATAACCCCACAATGTAGAAAACATACTTAACTTCCAGTTGGATTTGTGATCTCTAACCATCCTACATAGAACTATTTTCAAAACTTTGTTAATGGCCTCGACTTGACCATTAGCCTGCGGATAATATGGTGTTGAGTTTTCACGACGAAAACCCAACTTAGCACTCAACTCAGCCATCATCTGATTATGGAAATGGGATCTATGGTCAGTGACTATGGCTTGTGGAACTCCAAACCTAGCTATCACATGATTAAACAAAAAGAGGGCAACAGTATTGCCATCCTCTGCATATGTAGGCATTTCCTCATCCCATTTTGTAAAGTAATCAATGACTATGATGATGTAACCATGACCCCTAGCTGGGGTAGTCTTACAATGCATGAAATCAATACCCCATTTTGTGAAAGGGCCAATGGAAATGACGGGGTGTAAAGGAGCAGGGTGGGTGCACTTTTTAGGATAAAAGAGTTTACAAGGTAGGCATTTCTTAAGTGCCTCAGGACAATATTAGAAGATTGAGGGCCAAAAATACCCAGCGCAAAGGATTTTCTAAGTTTTTGCCATCCCATAAAAATGATCGCCACATGTTCCAAAATGGAAATCATTCAAAACTTGTTCAACCTCTTCGTGTGTAAGACATTGTCGAAGAATGGATTCAATACCACATCGATACAACGTATCATTTAAAATGAGATAATACTTCACATGGTGATGATTGCGACAGCGATCATCATGGGACATGTTGGGCTGAAATCTTTGGATCTGGAGATAAATGATCAAATCTCTATACCACGGGTCGGTTGTGCTAATCAGGAACAAAAATTCATCTGGAAATGAATCATTGGGCTCAGCTTCCATTAGAGCACATGGAAGGTCACACATTAATTCCACGAAAACTAAGGACTTCTTCAAAGTAGCCTTAGTGAACTCGAGATCAAATTCCTATAAGATGAAAATCTAACGGGAATACTTCCCCCCTAGTAATTGACAAGTCCAAATGTAATACATGGGGTTTTGATCCACGAGAAAATTTGTGGTGCGTAGTAAGATGTAGTGACAAAATTTCTACACAGCAGTGATAGTAGCCAAATCTAGCTTCTCCACATGCGAGTAATGGGTTTCAGAGTCAAGAAGACTCTTACTTATGTAATAAATCATGTGTTCTTGTCTGTTAAGAATTTCATGCACTAGAACCATACCAATAGTAGTAGTGGAGGCGGAAACATACAACAGAAAGTATTTTAAGTAATTTGGAGGGTGAAACACCGATGATTGTGTCAAAGCATGTTTCAAATTATCAAAAGCTCGTTGGGCTTGGTCATCCCAAAAGAACGGAGTGTCCTTCTTCAGGAGACGCATATAGTCATGTGTTTTTTCTGTGAAGCTGCATACGAAATGACGAAGACATTTTACCTTCCCCTGCAAAATTTGGAGTTCAGTGATATTATTTGGGGCAGGTAAGGCCAAAATAGCATGTATTTTCAAAGGATCTATTCGGAATCCATCTTTGGAAACCACAAATCCAAGAAGACGTCAAGTCTCAATGCAAAAAACACATTTGTGTGGATTAAGCCAAATATTATAATGACGAAATTTAAGGAAAATGTCCTTAAGATTCCCTGGGTGGTTTTCCCACTGCTGGGAATGAGCAGGGAGATCATCTAGATATGGCTCCATGATGTGCTTAATATCATGGAAAGCATAGGATATGGCGCGCTGGAATGTAGCTCCGGCGTTTTTTAAACCAAAGGGTAACTTTCGATATGCAAAGGTTCCCCGCAAAAAAATGAATGTCGCTTTATGCTGATCAATGGGAAGAATTTCTATCTGATTGTAGCCGGATAATACATCCATAAATGAGAAGATGATGCTCCCATTACAGTTATCAATAATTTGATCAATGTGTGGAGTAGGTAAATTGTCCTTGGGACAAGCCTTATTTAAATTTTGAAAATCAATACAAACCCTAATAGTTCCCTTCTTCTTAGCTATAGGGACAATATTAGACACCCATTCTGTCAACAGTACAGGATAAATAAACCCAACTTTCAGAAGTTTCTCCACTTTGGCTTTGATAGTCGCAACCTTCCTAGAATGGCCTTGACACAGTTTTTGTCACGATGGCCTTTCTGTGGGATAAGTCTTAATCTCGTGTACAACAATGGATGGATCAATCCCAGGTATTTCTTCGTACGTCCAGGCAAAAACATCTCAAAACTATTTGAATAGAGCTCTATAACTTTCATTTTCTTCTATTGAATAGTTCTAGCCTACATGAACATGCTCAATAGTTCTAGGCTTCACTGATATGTCAATGGGGGTTATCTGAGTGATGTTGCAAATGTTTCCCTCGAAATCAGTGCCTTGCAACAATACAGGTGTTTGAGGATTGCTGACAATATCATTACTAATCAAAGACACAAAATCAAAGTCTATCGAACTAGAATTAAGAGGGAAAGAGCTAGTGAACAAATATCAAGTTGATCAATGGTCACAATATTCCCTAAATGAGGGAATTTGAGAGTCCAAAAAAATGTCGAAGCAATAACTGTCATAGCGTAGAACCCATTTCTCCCCAATAGCATATTGTAATCCAATGGAGCATCGACTACCTCCACTTGAATGGAAATAGTCTTGCCCCCGAGCTCGACCGAAAGGGCCAATAACAAACCGTGAGTTTGGAAACCTCATTTGTTGAAAGATTTCAAGGTTGTGGGTGAGTTCATAAGTTTAGGAGAACAGATGGCTCTCCAGCAAGTCACAAACAATACTGAGGTGGAATCTCCTTCATCCAAAATGGTCCTATAAACCTTTCTCCCAACTACTCTAGTCACAATTTGAAACATGATTTGGTGGGGTAATATAGAGTTGTAATTCTCCACATTAAAATGAATCAAATTAGTGTTATCTGGTTCTAAGGCTCCTAAAGCTATCGACAAGTTTTTGCACTGCGTGGGATAACTTTGGAGTACCTGCAAGGTAGACATCACGCAAGGTGCTTGATCCAAATCTTCAACAATGTTGTAGAATTGTACAGCTTAAGCATTTGGATTAAAAACAGATTTCCGAAGAGTACTTTTAGGTGGGTACGAAATCAAGTAAATATTAGGTTTCTCGATTGTAAGAGGGTCTGTAGACAAAGAAGGAGAATAACTAGTGGAAGGGTCCTTATCAAAAGAAGGATTGCCATCCTTCTTCTCTACAGGTTTTTCATATGACTGACTACAAGTAGTCAAGATAATGGTTTCTGAGGACATCATTCATATTTCTTCTATATAATTAGAGGTTCCTTGAGAAGACATATGATTGATCAATTGGCGTTGAGACGGAAAGGGGTCGGTAAGCATCGCTAGTGTAAGTTTACTTTTCAAACATTTACTAATCTCTTCAAGATGAGGGCTCTCCTTCTTGAAGTGTTCACCACCACACAATAGGAAGGGATACTTATCCTTCCTCTTGCCTTTATTGTCATTCTTTGGGGTTGTAGCCTTGGGATTCTCCTATTGGTTTCCAGGTTTCTTACCTTTTCCTTTTCCTTTCTTCTTATTACGGGGTGTGTGCGTACTTTGAATAGCATTCACCTTGACAAAAATCATAGGAGAAAAAGGAGTAGTAGTATAATTACTCTGTTGTTTGGTAGGCTTAGTTGTTGACAAGGGCTAGATTGAACCGACAACCCCATCAATATGAGTTTATGCAGGTGGCTTGGTAGGGTATGTGTTGGGATGAGGAGTCTGAGGGATTAAATCATACAAAGTCCCAAACTAGGAATAAACCAAGTCCAAATACTGAGCGCGACTAATATCCTTCTCTTCAATAACAACACCAGCCATAGCCACATAATGGGAAATGGTAGGAAAAAAGGATTTCGTGAACCAATCAACCAACAATTGGTCTGGGATAGGAGCTTAATAAGTCTTCGCCGTCTCCTCCATTTGTGAATATGATCTGATATATGTGTGGAAGTATTCTGATGAAGTGATGTCAAAAGATCCATACCAGTTTCGTAACGGATGGGAAGCTGGAAATGAGTAAGAAAAATGATTTCCAATGAATTGAAATCCACAAATGTATGTTGCGGAAGCTCAATGTACCACTTGAAAGCCGTACCAATCAAAGTTTGTTGGAAGAGCCTCAAACAAACTGAATAATCCATCAAGGAGTTGGAAGAACACCATAGATGGAGTTCCATAACATGGTTTTTTGGATCTTCTCCCTACTTCCCATCAAATTTACGGATAAATGATGGTAACTTAACTGGAATTGTAAGCCACAAAGGTTTATGCTGGATATGGTCGTTAATCAACTTGGACATATCAGGAAAGTCCAAAGTTGCAAAAGGAATTTTTTTATTAGGTTGTACATACTAGTAGTACTGATATGGCATATGTATACCAGTAGGACCATAGGTCGATTGATACACTGACTGTTGGGGATTTGGGTTCACAAATGATCCTCCCAAAGGTCCACTAGATGGAGGCGGGCCTCTAGGAGGAGGGTTTCCTCCATGTTGTGGTGGTGGTGGTCCTCCTCCAGGTGGGCCTCCAAAAGGTGGTCCCCCAGAAGCTAGTCCCATAGAAGGTGGTCCCCCAATAGGTGGTCCTCCAGGTGGTGGTACCCCGGAAGGTCGTCCTCTAGGTGGCGATCTGCCATAGGGTGGACCTCTACTAGGTGGGCCTCTGATAGATTGGCCTCCGCTAGGTGGCCCTACAAAAGGTGGGACATGATAAACTCCAGCAGTATTGATAGGTATCCCTCCACGCATAGGCATATATGACCAATTAGGTTTCCCCCATGGTGTAAACATCTTTTTGGGGTAAGGCATACCGAGATATACTACTCCTGTAGATGTAGGTTGAAAGTTCACATTACTTATGAATGGTATATTTATTGGGTAATTATATACCCAAGAAGGTTGATTAACAATGGGTTGTACCCCAGAGGGTTTCCCCATACTAGTAAGAGGAGTAACCGCTTTGGTTTTCATGGAAGGAACCTCAACTGCTGACTGTCCTACAGTAGGGGTATGTCTTGTATTGGATGTGACTCCACTAACTACTGATGCAACTTGAGTTGGGGGTTTCCCCCCATTGGTAGAAGACACGAGAGAGCCAGAAGTAGACCCGGGATTTCGAACTATAGTAACAGGGCTAGAGGGTTGACCTGGAAGAGTAACTATTGATCCTCAAGCCGATGATTTCAAACTAGGATTTACTTGAGACGACGAGAGTGGACGATATCTGGGAGGGGTTGATTCTGAAAGACGGGGTAAAAGAGCCAACATGGGCTCCCAATGAGGAAGAGTCAAAGTAGTGATGTTCGCAAGGTGCTCCTGAAAATTACGTAAACGATCCATAGTCGGTTGGACCCTTCTATACATTTCCTCATTCGACAAAGGGTTAAAAATGGATGGTCTAGTAGTCCCAAATTCAAAAATTTCTTGACCCATATAAGTTCTCCAAAAAGGAGCATTAGGGCCATATCCTATCCCCTCGGTATCATCATATGGGCGATAAACAACCCAATTTGATGAACCAACATGACCTTCCATTGGAAAATTAAAGGAAGTATCAGCCATAGGAGTTTGTTTAACCAAGGGATTATCATACGTAGTGAATTATTCACCCACTTCTACAATTGGATTCCCTTCCACATGAGAATCAGTTGCGGCACCTTGCTATATGGCTTCCATCGGGCTTTCTCCTACAATAGGAGGAAGGTCAGGTGGTAAGCCTTGAACTCTTATGGATCATCTAAAAGGAAACTCAGCAATATTGTTGGTCACTAAAAACCTAACCTAGGTTTTAAACTAGAATCACACACAAAACCTCTCCTACACAAGCTAAAGGTCACAAGCAAACTTAGGTGATAAGAGGGGCTGATAAAATTTGGTTCCTCACTAGGATTTTCAAATCCTTGCAACTCATGATATACCGCAAGGTCCAACCGTAAAGCATGACAAGGAGGATTACGACTGTACCCTTGCCTGAATATGCGATTACCTGGATGGTACGTATGTTGTAGCTCCCCGAGTGTTGTTCTCTATGTATTGCGTAGAAACGATGGCCAAAAGGTTTTTCCCATATGGTTTAGGGAATCCTAGAAGGGTCTCCTGATACACGCAAGGTACATGGGAGCTCAAATCCGTGTTGGTGTTGTCTAATGCACAATCGTTCAAAAGGGGCATTCTGATATACAATCGATTACATGAAGTACCTTTCTATATACCTCAAGGGTACGTGAAAGGTCGTTCAATATACCGACGATACGTGGAAGAACCACATAGTTCCCTAGATGCAGTACAGGAAATAGTACGACAACTTCTATGTTTTAAGACGTTGGAACACGTCTCTATCCTATCACTCAAGTTACTAAAAATTTTAACCTATAGCTATCGTTAATTTCATCTTGAAGGATTAGGTGAATGCATGAAGTGTGGAAAGAAAAGTAAAACCATGCAGCATTATATGCAAATTTTTCACTTTATCGTTCGAAGTATGCCCTACTTACAGGAAGGAGAGAGTGATTTTAATTATGTTTCAAAACAAAAAATTCCCAAATAGTGACACTAAACTTATCTTTCAAAAATGCAAACAAGCAACAAAACTTCTAAACTGAAACTTGAAAGAAAGAATGAAGTAAGATCTATTTTCCCAAAAAGAAAGACACTAGCACTAAATGGCACACTAAGCACTTTTTAACATTCTTCAAAAACTGAAAAGAACTAACTTATAACTATGATATATTTTTTGATGATAAAATAACATATAAAGGAAAAACAAGAATATAGATGCCTGAAAGGTCATGAAGCTGATCAGGGCTCCAATGATTCTTTTTTAAATACAGCTATGATCAAATTTCAAAAAAAATCTTTGAATCAAAAGCCAAAAGCATTATTTCATAAACTCATGAAGAACAAAACCAAAAATAAAAAAGAAAATCTTCCTTTTTAGTTGATCAAACAGTAAAAAGAGATCTAACTATACTGACCTCCAAGCACTCCTTTTGAAAATCAAAACCAAACATACAAGAAACTAAACAAGGGGATGCAACCTAGCTCTTTGAACCATAGAAAAATAAGTCTTTAACACTTTTAGACTTTGAATTTAATAGTACATATCTTAGAAGTGAAGCCAAAAAAACACACAGAACAAAAAGAAAAACTAACTATGATTTGAAATCACAGGGGTGTCAAAACCCTACCTGGCACCACTTGTAGAAGGTTGGTGACAGAGTGTTACCGCCTGAGCACCGCCTTTCATCCACTATGACAGAGCAATGGCACCACTTAATGTCTACTAAGAAAGTGTGGTGGCACCGCCTATTGTCCTCTCTAAATGCGTGGTGACTCCTATAGATGTCAAAATAAAAAGATTGCAAAAAAGAAAATTTAAGTGTTGAACTACTCACATCAAATAATAAAAATAACAGGAAAATTAAGTACAGAAAGCATATGTGTTTTACATATGAACATATTTGGTTATACTGAACCAAAATCTCACTAGAAATCTAGTGTATCTTATCACTAAAAGGTTGGAGTTTGGATTACATAAAAGAGTTTGAAAACCAAGGAAGATCAGATGTGTTGAATGTTGTCGCCAGTATGGTCTCCATATTTGTTGCTAGAAACTCTAAGCTCTTGCTGACAAGAGTTGTTTCTCTAGGTCTGAATGGTTCATATCTAGAAAAAATTAGTGATAAAAAGGATGGAAGACTTCCCCTAGAGCTTGTAGATATCTGGAATGAATCCTTTGGGTATTCTACAATGTGATGTGGTTGTCTCCTATGATGATGAATCTCCACGAATGTACCTGCACAAACACATCAAACAAACAAGCAAGATCTAAGGTGCCAGAAAATGGTCTACAGTTCTATATTAGTGACTGATGAATCCAATAATAAAATGAATGGTTTCAACATAATACATTTTATGGGAAAGGAACCATCTTTGCATTAAAATGAAGAAGAGAGATTACAACCATTTCCTTAGTGTTGTGATGCTCTTTCACATGCCATGCCTTATCCTCAAAAGCTTCAACTTGCTCCTTCTATGCTCAACCTAGATTTGGAAAGAACTTTACTGCAGCAACATAACGTTTCTCTCTCTCAACCATGGGGGATGAGCCAAGTTTTATAGGCCTTGGGAGGATAGGGATGGTTGAGAAAATGGTGGATGAGATGGAAAGGAGATCCTACTAGGGGGGATATCAAGTCCATATGGTCCACAAGAGTAGGGATGAGGGTGCCACGAAGACTTCCTTCGAGAAGATTCATGAATCTTCTCTTTTTCTATTTAAAACTCGAGCACTGCTTTTCCTCTATGTAGACAAAGCATTACCAAGGTGGAACTGCTTCTTGACCAAAGGGTAAAGGTGGTGGCACCTCTTAATGTTAAGAGACAATGGGAGTTACTGAAGAGGGTAACGCCTTTTGTGTTAAAGTCAACGGCGATGGTGGACTCAAATATGGAAAATAGGAGTTTGGGCCAATGTCTAACTTCACAGTTTGGGAATTGAGGGCAATTTCGGACGTTTTAGGCCTCGACACATGATGGTGACGAGATTTATTTGTAACACCATCCATGTCATCAATCATCATAAATTATGTTATCACGTGGTCATTTTCTGGGATGTATTAGGAAAAACCTAAATGCTAGTTGAAATTGATGTAGAGGTTCAATTATGGTGTCGATTGAACAAGTGCACTGGGACAGCATTTGGTTTCTTCAAAGAACTTTAACTTTAGGGATTTCCGCTAGTTCTTTTATATATTTGAAATTTGAAATCATTCACAATTGTGCGCAGTTGTTTGGAATCTTTTTTATGATGATGTCTATAGTTTGGACCCCCTTGACAAGTGTTCAAAAATTATTTGATGTAGATTACATCACTTCATTATGGTGGGGTCCTTTGCCATGGGCAGTTTTGAGAAAAAGTGTTGGTTTTACCAAAACATATCTCTTCGGTCGAAAGAGGTTTGACAAAAACTTGGACATAGCTACTAGACACACAATGTAGATCTATGTCAAAAGGACTCAAATTTGATCATAGCCACGACCATACAAATGCAGATCCATGCTAGGAATTATACAAAATATTCCATCGCAACCTGGGGAAAGCAATGAGTGCTTAACAAGTACCCAGGGTATTCGTCTTGACTTCCACAAAGAACGATTATATCCATGTGATTACTATGTTTTTATGTCAAACATGGTAGAAACCACTTGATTACCATTCAATGATGATAATCATTAACAACCGTGAGAGAGATCACCATTGATGCCAATGATTCCCAAGGTACCCTAGTATAGTGTCTTGAGTGTGAATAAATGATTTGATGTCAAACACTCAGTTGAATCTTTTGATCAAAGGTCAATGATGTGAACCTATGTTGAGAAAGAGATAATTTGTCATTAATTCATACATATCTCAAGGTACTAATTTCTTTCTAAGACTAATTCTTGGATGATGATCTGACGTCGACAGGAATAGTCTCATCGAAGGAGGGCCATGATGAATCCCACATCAAAAACACGAAATTCAGAAAAGAGTTCTGGAATTTTGAGTATGATGTAACCATAGGACTAACTCAAAAGGTATTGACACAAAGGTTATTTTGACTGCAGAGGTAAACTCTCAATTTGTCTTCCCTTTGAACATCGGGCGGCACGACTGAAGACTTGGCAGCATTGACTTGACCAGACGGATATCAAGACATAATGCAACGGTAAATGATGCATTCTTTGAAAGAATCAAAGGAGTGACATGACTCATGAAAGTGGATCGACTTGGAAGAAATCTGAATACCCAATTGACTGAATGAAATGCAGACAAGTGCCATGTTCAAAGGTGACTACTAACTGCCATTTATTTGCAAAATAAAATAGTTCCCTTCCCACAATTTCCCCATCATGATTGATGAGTGCCTCTTTTCATTTTTACGAGTCCAATAAGGGTAACAAACACTCATTGTAGCTTATCTTGAGATATGTCCATTCTCATATGTTTAACGAACCTGAGAAAGGAGGGGTTCGTTCTAAAAAGAGGGTCTCTCAGTGTTTAGTTTAATGAGTCCATTGAAAGTTAATTTGGTATCATTCATGTTTAGAGAGTCTGAACAAAAATGGAAGAATACTCCAAAGGGTCCTTTTTTCATATGATTCTGTCCCTAGGGCCCGAAAAAGTATAAAATAATTCCCGAGAGAACTCTTCCAGTCATGATTGGCTGGAGTATTCCTTTTTCGTAATTAGTCAATCCGAACTGAAAAAGGGGTAAACCATCCCTGGAAAGACGACTCTTCAAGTAATTTTACGAGCGTGAAGAAGACAAGTTCACTCGACAATATTTTCACATTTAAGGAGTCTAAAATTAGTTTAAAGAAGACTCCATTAGTGTTTCTCTTCACGATGAGTGGGTTTAACGAGCATGAAAAGAAGTGAAATTTGACTCAAAACTTTGGTACTAGGTTTAAAGAGCACAACCAAAATGTTGAAATTTGCGCTCGATGACTTTTTCCATTTTATGGAAGTATGAAAAAGTCAAAAACAAGCTCACCCATAGTAAAATGAATTTACTTTCATCCTTGCAAAAACCTTTTGAAAGACTATTAGATCTCCAAAAATATTTAAAATCAACTTTTAATGACTATAGAAAAGGGCATTTTTAATGAAATAATTAAAAATATAAAAATAATGCCATAAAACCCTAAACTATCTCATATAAAATCCAAAGGAATAGTAAGAACATATCATTTTACTATTTACCAGGTTTGGAGAGCTACTTGGATCAATTGTGTACGAATTTCCAGTGAAGATTCTGGAGCCATTACCCTTCTGATTTTCGATCTGTTTGTTCCAGGTAAGAGCTAAACGGATTTTCGATCCATTTGTTCCTTTCCAAAAACATTTTATGGGGTTTTGGATTTTTTACCCAAGGGTAAAAATCACATCTCGGGTAATGCTCTTCCCCTTTTCGAAATAGGCGGTGCTGGTGGAGACCCGCGTTTTTCACGCCTGAATAGACTGTGGCACTACTCTGTCTCAAGGAGACAGAAGCGATGCCACAGAGTGCACCCAGAAGATGAACGACCTAGAAAAAATAATGCTTTTAAATTATTTTTAAATATTGATTATGTGTGTTAATACTTAAATTTTAGTTTTTGGCAGGTTGTTTCAGTCAAAATGGTGGTGTGGAAAGAAAGACAACATGAGGATGATGATGCTAGAGCTTGGGAAGATGCAACTTCTATAGCTGC
Source organism: Pseudotsuga menziesii (assembly GCA_001517045.1). Lineage (NCBI taxonomy): Eukaryota > Viridiplantae > Streptophyta > Pinopsida > Pinales > Pinaceae > Pseudotsuga > Pseudotsuga menziesii. The sequence goes on along the minus strand of LPNX011154815.1, from coordinate 234,431 downwards.
TTTACGAGGCTGTGGGATCCTAAATGTTTTCCATGTCTCAAGTATGAATTCTCATGTGATACTACTGGAGTACATATTGATGATGTGGAATCCCTAGTAGCAATACTTCGAGGTCGGTGCTCACATTAGTATAGTGGAGGTAGAGGATATATACTTCCTTACTAGATTATCTAAGTGAGGTGAGCACATCTCACTGACGAGTCCTCAGGGAGGATATTTCATGACACAAGAACTCATAGATCGTCACTGTTTTCCAGGCACTCAGATGTCTGGGAAAAATATTCCTATCAAGGAGGGGATGGATTTTCCTCTCTTGATGGTGCTTTTTACTATGTAGCGGGTTGCAGGGAGCCAAGGGGCTCACCAGGATTCCGGGACCATATGCTTTATGCCTTTGAGGCTATGGTGCCTACTATTCATAAATAGGTCGAGGCTTTACTGAGTGTATTAAAGGATCAACTGACTAAGTGTCAGTAGGTGGAGTTAAAATAGTTTGGCTATGGGACCATCTTGGAAACCTTCTTCTTTAATAGGTTTCCCCTTCTGAGACCTCAGGTGATGTTTACTGAGCTAAGAGCACAGGACCCTCACATGTTGTGGTGGGTAGAGATCATGGCTCGCATAGGTGGTGGTGGGGCCAAGGTCAAGTACAAGAGTGCATTCTTCCATTGGTTTGATGACCAACTTCTCATGCTGGACAAATATCCATACATTGTAACTAAATTTAGGGGGGACTCTGATCTACCCTTACCGGTAGGTGCCCAATCGGGTGATATTGGTAAGAATACTACTCAATAATTTGATTATTTTTTCATTTTCATGTTTTATAATTTTTATTAATGATCACGAGACCTAATGTTTTCATGCAGATGTTGGAGATGCGTGACCTAGGGGATCTTCCTCGATTGACAGGTGAGAGGGTGCCCACTTCGTTCATAGAGGGGATGATGAGTTAATTGATTTGGAGGATAACCTCAAACGGTTAACTCTGGACATTCAATATGCTTCTATTGACGACCACTCTAGGAGGTACTAGAGACACACACCTAGAGTGTTAGGTCATTTCAGCCGCCTGCTATGGAGGGTAGCATGGACTATCATGTACTATCATGAGCAACACTGGTCATTCTGCATGATGTATATGCTACAAGCTAGCTAGCTTCATGATTTTTTTCCCTTTTTTTATATCTAAAAGCGAGAGTGCTTCAGTCGGGGTCTCATGACCATATTTTGTAAAACACTATATATATATATATATATATATATATATATACAGACTTGTTTATGGTGGTTTATATGTGTTCAAATGGAAAATGATATTTACATGAGTTTCTTATGTCTTTTACTGTTTATTTTATTTTACAATGAGCCATGTTATTTATGAAAGATATGTATGGGAAATATACCAGTCCAAAATGTAGTTTTCCAATGAGTCGGCAACTCTGTAATAAGACCTAGGAATGTTCCTATAAGTGATTGATTCAAACGAACTTTCTAGCAGACGCACTTTTTGAAAAAGATGAAGGAGTGTAGGATTTATGATGGCATGACTATGGTTCAACTGGAAAACCACTAGCTGTGAGTCCATGAATATTGCCAAATCATGAATGTTCCGAGATGCAGCCTCGGTCAACAAACCTATCACTGCTTGATACTCGGCAATGTTATTGGTAGTTGGACCTATACAAACCGCTCCTGAACTGACTAAGTTATGTGCCATGGAATACAAAACCCAAGCAATTGAAGCAACGTTCAAGGTATGACGACAAGCACCATCAGCAAAACCATAAAAATCCATCTGATTTTCATAACCAAAACATGGTATAAAAAATACTAACAAAAACTCAAATCCATATTGAAATGCCAAAAACACACCAAAAAAGTCAATCAATATACATATATACAAGGAACCATACAGAAATGACTTCAAGCATAGTACCTTTTTAGGTACAACCCATTGCGAGGTTTCTCGAAAGGTATCCCATCGCAGTATACAAGTTCGTAGGCCCCTTTCTCTAAACCTTTACTGACGATAAAGGGACCATACCACATGAATTCAAAATTCCCCTTCCCTAGATTTTCATGTCTTTGATCATAAGTCAGAACCATGTCACCTTCGTTAAAGACATGAGATTGAACGAAATTATCGTACTGAACCTTAACGCATTTTTGTGTGCCTCATTAGCCAAGGCATCATTTCTTCTATTTTCATCAAGGTTTTCCAAGTACAAAAATCGTTATTTTTCGGCAGAAGTGTTCGAGAGAAGTTCTACTGCAAGTTTGAGTGACATCATCTCACATTCCATAGGAAGGACAACTTCTATCCATAAACTAACTGAAACGGTGTGAAACCAGTTGTTGTTTTAACTGAAATCCTATAAGCCCACAGTGTAGAAAACATAGTTAAATTCCAGTTGGATTTGTGATCTCCAACCATCCTACGTAGAACTGTTTTCAAAACTTTGTTAATGGCCTCAACTTGACCATTATCCTGTGGATAATATGGTGTTGAGTTTTCATGATGAAAACCCAACTTAGCACTCAACTCATCCATCATCTGATTGCGGAAATGGGATCTGTGGTCAGTGACTATGGCTTGCGGAACTCCAAACCTAGCTATCACATGATTAAACAAAAAGAGGGCAGCAGTATTGCCATCCTCTGCATATGTAGGCATTTCCTCAGCCCATTTTTTAAAGTAATCAATGACTACGATGATGTAACCATGACCCCCAGCTGAGGTAGTCTTACAATCCATGAAATCAATACCCCATTTTGCGAAAGGGCCAATGGAAATGACGGGTTGTAAAGGAGCAAGGTGGGTGCACTTTTTAGGATAAAATAGTTTACAAGGTAGGCATTTCTTAACTGCCTCAGGACAATCTTTGAATATTGAGGGCCAAAAATACCCAGTGCGAAGGATTTTTAGAGTTTTCGCCATCCCAAAAAAATGACCGCCACATGTTCCAGAATGGAAATGATTCAAAACTTGTTCAACCTCTTCGTGTGTAAGACATTGTCGAAGAATGGATTCAACACCACATCAATACAATGTATCATTTAAAACGAGATAATACTTCACATGGTGATGAATGCAACAATGATCGTCATGGGACATGTTGTGCTGAAATCTTTGGATCTGGAGATAAATGATCAAATCTCTATACCACGGGTCGGTTGTGCTAATCAGGAACAAAGATTCATCTGGAAATGAATCATTGGGCTCAGCTTCCATTAGAGCACATGGAAGGTCACACATTAATTCCACGAAAACTAAGGACTTCTTCAAAGTAGCCTTAGTGAACTCGAGATCAAATTCCTGTAAGATGACAATCTAACGGGAATACTTCCCCCCTAGTAATTGACGAGTCCAAATGTAATACATGGTATTTTGATCCACAAGAACAATTGTGATGCGTAGTAAGATGTAGTGACAAAATTTCTGCACAGCAGTGATCGTAGCCAAAGCTAGCTTCTCCACATGCGAGTAATGGGTTTCAGAGTCAAGAAGACTCTTACTTATGCAATAAATCATGTGTTCTTGTCCGTTAAGAATTTCCTGCCCTAGAACCATACCAATAGGAGTAGTGGAGGCGAAAACATACAACGGAAAGTATTTTAAGTAATTTGGAGGGTGAAACACTGATGAGTGTGTCAAAGCATGTTTTAAATTATCAAAAGCTCGTTGGGCTTGGTCATCCCAAAAGAACGGAGTGCCCTTATTCAAGAGACACATGTAGTCATGTGTTTTTTCTGTGAAGTTGCATACGAAATGACGAAGAAATTTTACCTTCCCCTGCAAACTTTGGAGTTCAGTGATATTATTCGGGGCGGGTAAGTCCAAAATAGCACGTATTTTCAAGGGATCTATTCGGACTCCATCTTTGGAAACCACAAATCCAAGAAGACATCAAGTCTCAAAGAAAAAAACACATTTGTGTGGATTAAGACGAATATTATAATGACGAAATTTAAGGAAAATGTCTTTAAGATTCCCTGGGTGGTCTTCCCACTGCTGGGAATGAGTAGGGAGATCATCTAGATATGGCTCCATGATGTGTTTAATATCGTGAAAAGCAAAGGATATGGCACGCTGGAATGTAGCTCCGATGTTTTTTAAACCAAAGGGTAAATTTTGATATGCAAAGGTTCCCCGTAGACAAATGAATGTCACTTTATGTTGATCGGTGGGCAGAATTTCTATCTGATTGTAGCCATAGAATATATCCATAAATGAGAAGATGATGCTCCCATCACAGTTATCAATAATTTGATCAATGTGTGGAGTAGGGAAATTGTCCTTGGGACAAGCCTTATTTAAATTTCAAAAAACGATACAAACCCTAATAGTTCCCTTCTTCTTACCTATAGGGACAATCTTAGACACCCATTCCGTCAACAGCACAAGATAAATAAACCCTACTTTCAGAATTTTCTCCACTTCGGCTTTGATAGCCGCAACCTTCATAGAATGGACTTAACACATTTTTTGTCGAACTGGCCTTTCCATGGGATAAGTCTTAATCTCGTGTACAATGATGGATGGATCAATCCCAGGTATTTCTTCGTACGTCCAAGTAAAAACATCTCAAAACTATTTGAATAGAGCTCTATAACTTTCATTTTCTTCTATTGAATAGTTCTAGCCTACATGAACATGCTCAACAGTTATGGCCTTCACTGATATGTCAATGGGGGTTATCTGAGTGATGTTGCAAAGGTTTCCCTCGAAATCAGTGCCTTGCAACAATACAGGTGTTTGAGGATTGCTGACAATATCATTACTAATCAAAGACACAAAACCAAAGTCTACCGAACTAGAATTGAGAGGGAAAGAGCTGGTGAACTAAGATCAAGTTGATCGATGGTCACAATATTCCCTAAATGAGGGAATTTGAGAGTCCAAAAAACTATCGAAGTGACAACCATCATAGCGTAGAACCCATTTCTCCCCAATAGCAGATTGTAATCCAATGGAGCATCGACTACCTCCAATTGAATGGAAACAGTCTTGCCCACAACCTCGACCAAAAGGGCCAATAACAAACCGTGAGGTTGGAAACCTCATTTGTTGAAATATTTCAAGGCTGTGTGTGAGTTCATAAGTTTGGGAGAACAGATGGCTCTCCAGCAAGTCACAAACAATATAGAGGTGGAATCTCCTTCATCCAAAATGGTCCTATAAACCTTTCTCCCAACTACACTAGTCGCGATTTGAAACATGAGCTGGTGGGGTAATATAGACTTGTAATTCTCCACATTAAAATGAATCAATTAGTGTTATCTGGGTCTAAGGCTCCTCAAGTTGTCGACAAGTTTTTGTACTGCGTGGGATAACTTTGGAGTACCTGCAGGGTAGACATCGGGCAAGGTGCTTTATCCAAATCTTCAACAACATTTTAGAATTGTACAGCTCAAGTGTTTGGATTAAAAACAGATTTCTGAAGAGTACTCTTAGGTGGGTGTAAAATCAAGTAAACATTAGGTTTCTCGATTGTAAGAGGGTCTGTAGACGAAGAAGGAGAATAACTAGTGGAAGGGTCCTTCTCAAAAGAAGGATTCCCATCCTTCTTCTCTACAGGTTTTTCATATGACTGACTACAAGCAGTAAAGATAATGGTTTCCAAGGACATCATTCATATTTCTTTTGTATAATTAGAGGTTCCTTGAGAAGAAATATGATTGATCAATTGGCGTTGAGACGGAAAGGGGTCGGTAAGCATCGCTAGTGTAGGTTTACTTTTCAAACATTTACTAATCTCTTCAAGACAAGGGCTCTCCTTCATGAAGTGTTCACCACCACACAATAGGAAGGGATACTTATCCTTCCTCTTGCCTTTATTGTCATTCTCTGGTGCTCTAGCCTTGGGATTCTCCTGTTGGTTTCCAGGTTTCTTACCTTTTCCTTTTCCTTTCTTCTTATTACGGGGTGTCTGCGTACTTTGATTAGCATTCACCTCGATCAAAACCGTAGGAGAAAAAGGAGTAGTAGTAGAATTACTCTGTTGTTTGATAGGCTTAGTTGTTGACAAGGGCTAGATTGAACCGACAACCCCATCAATATGAGTTTCTGCAAGTGGCTTGGTAGAGTATGTGTTGGGATGAGGAGTCTGAGGGATTAAATCATACAAAGTCTCGAACTAGGAATAAACCAAGTCTAGATACTGAGCACGACTAATATCCTTCTCTTTAGTAACAACACCACCCATAGCCACATAACGGGAAATGGTAGGCAACAAGGATTTCGTGAACCAATCAAACAACAATTGGTCTGGGATAGGAGCTTAATAAGTCTTCGTCATCTCCTCCATTCGTGAATATGATCCAATATATTTGTGGAAGTATTCTGATGAAGTGATGTCAAAATATCCGTACCAGTTTCGTAACAGATGGGCAGCTGGAAATGAGTAACAAAAATGATTTCCAACGAATTGAAATCCACAAATGTATCTTGCGGAAGCTCAATGTACCACTTGGAAGCCGTACCAATCAAAGTTTGCTGGAAGAGCCTCAAACAGACTGAATCTTCGATCAAGGAGTTGGAAGAACACCATAGATGGAATTCCATAACATGGTTTTTTGGATCTTCTCCCTACTTCCCATCAAATTTCAGGATATATGATGGTAACTTAACTGGAATTGTAAACCACAAAGGGTTATGCTGGATGTGGTAGTTAATCAACTTGGACAGATCAGGAAAGTCCAAAGTTGCAAAAGGAATTTTTTAATTAGGTTGTACATACTAGTAGTACTAATACAGCATTTGTATACCAGTAGGACCATAGGTCGATTGATACACTGACTGTTGGGGATTTGGGTTCACAAACAATACTCCCGAAGATCCACTAGATGGAGGAGGGCCTCCAAGAGAAGGGTTTCCTCCATGTTGTGGTGGTGGTGGTACTCCTCTAGGTGGGCCTCCAAAAGGTGGTCCCCCAGAAGCTGGTCCCCCAATAGGTGGTCCTCCAGGTGGTGGTACCCCGGAAGGTGGTCCTCTAGGTGGTGGTCTACCATAGGGTGGACCTCTACTAGGTGTGCCTCCACTAGATGGGCCTACGCTAGGTGTCCCTCCAAGAGGTGGGCCACGATAAACTCCAACAGTATTGATAGGTATCCCTCCAGGCATAGGCATATATCACCAATTAAGTTTCCCCCATGGTGTAAACATGTTTCCGGGGTAAGGCATACCGGGATATACTACTCCTGTAGATGTAGGTCGAAAGTTCACATTACTTATGGATGGTATATTTATTGGGTAAGTATATATCCAAGAAGGTTTATTAACAGCGGGATGTACCCCAAAGGGTTGCCCATACTAGGAAGAGGAGTAACCACTTTGGTTTTCATCGAAGGAACTACAACTGCTGACTATCCTACATTAGGGGTATGTCTTGTACTAGATGTGACTCCACTAACTACTGATACAACTTGACCTGGGGGTTTCCCCCCAGTGGTAGAAGACACAAGAGAGCCAGAAGTAGACCCGGGATTTGGAACTATAGTAATAGGGCTAGAGGGTTGACCTGGATCAGGAACTATTAATCCTCAGCCCGGTGATTTCAAACTAGGATTTACTTGAGACTACGAGAGTGGATGATATCTGGGAGGTGTTGATGCTGAAAGACGGGGTAAAAGAGCCAACATGGGCTCCCAATAAGGAAGAGTAGAAAGTAGTGATGTTCGCAAGGTGCTACTGAAAATTACGTAAACAATCCATAGTCAGTTGGACCCTTCTATACATTTCCTCATTTGATAGAGGGTTAAAAATGGACGGTCTAGTAGTCCCAAATTCAAAAATTTCTTAACCCATATAAGTTCTCCAAAAAGGAACATTAGGTCCATATCCTATCCCTTGGGTATCATCATATGGGCGATAAACAACCCAATTTGATGAACCAACATGACCTTCCATTGGAAAATTAAAGGAAGTATCAGCCATAGGAGGTTGTTTTACCAAGGGATTATCATACGTAGTGAATTCTTCCCCCACTTCCACAGTTGGATTCCCTTCCACATGAGAATCAGTTGCGGCACCTTGCTATATGGCTTCCATTGGGATTTCTCCTACAATAGGAGGAAGGTCAATTGGCAAGCCTTGAACTCTTATGGATCATCTAAAAGGAAACTCAGCAATATTGTTGGTCACTAAAAACCTAACCTAGGGTTTGAAACTAGAATCACACACAAAACCTCTCCTACACAAGCTAAAGGTCACAAGCAAACTTAGGTGATAAGAGGGGCTGATAAAAGTTGGTTCCTCACTATGATTTTCAAGTCTACGCAACTCGCGATATACCGCAAGGTCCAACCGTAAAGCGTGACAGAGTATTAGGAGTATACCCTTGCCTGAATACACGATTACCTGGACGGTACATATGTTGTAGCTCCCCGAGTGTTGTTCTTTGTGTATTGCACAGAAAAGACGGCCAAAAGGTTTTTCTCATATGGTTTAGGGAATCCTAGAAGGGTCTCCTAATAGACACAAGGTACATGGGAGCTCAAATCCGTGTTAGTGTTGTCTAATGCACAACTGTTCAAAAGGGGCATTATAATATACAATCGATTACATGAAGTACCTTTCTATATACCTCAAGGGTATGTGAAAGTTTGTTCGATATATCGACGATACGTGGAAGAATCACACAGTTCCCTAGATGCAGTATAGGAAATAGTATGACGACTCCTATGTTTTAAGATGCTGGAACACGTCTCTATCCTATCAATCAAGTTACTAAACATTTTAACCTATAGCTACCATTAATTTTATCTTGAAGGATTACGTGAATGCATGAAGTGTGGAAAGAAAAGTAAAACCATGCAGCATTATATGCAAATTTTTCACTTTATCGTTCAAAGTATGCCCTACTTACAGGAAGGAGAGAGTGATTTTAATTATGTTTCAAAACAAAAAATTCCCAAACAGTCACACTGAACTTATCTTTCAAAAATGCAAGCAAGCAACAAAACTTCTAAACTGAAACTTGAAAGAAAGAATGAAGTAAGATCTATTTTCCCAAAAAGAAAGACACTAGCACTAAATGGCACACTAAGCACTTTTTAACATTCTTCAAAAACTGAAAAGACCTAGCTTATAACTATGATATATTTTTTGATGATAAAATAACATATAAAGGAAAAAGAAGAATACAAATGCCTGAAAGGTCGTGAAGCTGATCAGGGCTCCAATGATTCATCTTTAAATACAACTATGATCAAATTTCAAAAAAAATCTTTGAATCAAAAGCAAAAAGAAGTCTTTCATAAACTCATGAAGAACAAAAGCAAAAAGAAAAAAGAAAAGCTTCCTTTTCAGTTGATCAAATAGTAAAAAGAGATCTAACTATACTGACTTTCAAGCACTCCTTTTGAAAATCAAAACCAAACATACAAGCAACTAAACAGATGGATGCAACCTAGCTCTTTGAACCATAGAAAAATAATCCTTTAACACTTTCAGACTTTGAATTTAATAGTACATATCTCAGAAGTGAAGCCAAAAAACACACAAAACCGAAAGAAAACCTAACTACATTTTGAAATCACAGGGGTGTCAAAACCATACCTGGCACCACTTGTATAAGGTTGGTGACAGAGTGTTACCGTCTGAGCACCGCCTTTCGTCCACTATGACAGAGCAGTGGCACCTCTTAATGTCTACTGAGCAAGTGTGGTGGCACCGCCTATTGTCCTCTCTAAAGGCACGATGACTCCTATAGATGTCAAAACAAAAAGGTTGCAAAAAAGAAAATTTAAGTGTTGAACTACTCACATCAAATCATAAAAATAACAGGAAAATTAAGTACAGAAAGAAGATGTGTTTTAGATATGAACATATTTGGTTATACTGAACCAAAGTCTCACTAGAAATCTATTATATCTTATCACTAAAAGGTTGGAGTTTGGATTACAAAAAAGAGTTTGAAAACCAAGGAAGATCAGATGTGTTGAATGTTGTCCCCAGTATGGTCTCCATATTTGTTGCTAGAAATTCTAAGCTCTTGCTGACAAGAGTTGTTTCTCTAGGTCTGAATGGTTCATATCTGGAACAAATGAGTGATAACAAGGATGGAAGACTTCCCCTAGAGCTTGTAGATATCTGGAATGAGTCCTTTGGCTATTCTACAATGGTATGTGGTTGTCTCCTATGATGATGAATCTCCACGAATGTACCTGCACAAACACATTAAACAAACAAGCAAGATCAAAAGTGCCAGAAAATGGTCTACAGTTCTATATTAGTGACTGATGAATCCAATAATAAAATGAATGGTTGCAACATAATACATTTTATGGGAAAGGAACCATCTTTGCATTAAAATGAAGAAGAGAGATTACAACCATTGCCTTAGTGTTGTGATGCTCTTTCACATGCCATGCCTTATCCTCAAAAGCTTCAACTTGCTCCTTCTATGCTCAACCTAGATTTGGCAAGAACCTTACTGCATCAACATAATGTTTCTCTCTCTCAACCATGGGGGATGAGCCAGGTTTTATAGGCCTTGGGAGGATAGGGATGGTTGAGAAAATGGTGGATGATATGTAAGGGAGATCCTACTAGGGGGGATCTCAAGTCCATATGGTCCACAAGAGTAGGGATGAGGGTGCCACGAAGTCTTCCTTCGAGAAGATTCATGAATATTCTCTTTTTCTATTTAAAACTTGAGCACCGCTTTTCATCTATGTAGACAGAGCGTTACCAAGGTCGAACCGCTTCTTGACCAAAGGGTAAAGGTGGTGGCACCTCTTAATGTTAAGAGACAATGGGAGTTACTGAAGAGGGTAACGCCTTTTGCGTTAACTTCAATGGCGATGGTGGACTCAAATATGGAAAATAGGAGTTTGGGCCAATGTCCAACTTCACAGTTTTGGAATTGAGGGAAATTTCGAATGTTTTAAGCCTCGACACATGATGGTGATGAGATTTATCTGTAACACCATCCATGTCATCAAGCATCATAAATTATGTTATCACGTGGTGATTTTCTGGGATGTATTAGGAAAAACTTGAATGCTAGTTGAAATTGATGCAGAGGTTCAATTATGGTGTCGATTGAACAAGTGCATTGGGACAGCATTTGGTTTCTTCAAAGGAACTTTAACTTTAGGGATTTCCACTAGTTCTTTTATATATTTGAAATTTGAAATCATTCACAATTGTGCACAGTTGTTCGGAATCTTTTTTATGACGATGCCTATAGTTTGGACCCCCTTGACAAGTGGTCAAAAATTATTTGATGTAGATTACATCACTTCATTGTGGTGGGGTCCTTTGCCATGGGCAGTTTTGAGAAAAAGTGGTGGTTTTCCCAAAACATATCTCCTCGGTCGAAAGAGGTTTGACAAAAACTTTTTGTATATGAGTTGTCAATCAAATTTGAGCATGTATCCCCCTTTTGTCATATACAACTCCTCTGTGACCCAATAAATATTTCATGTTGTTTGTCGAGGAGTTATTAATCTCAGCCATTCATATGACCATCGAAATTTTCATTAGCCAAACACTATCACTTAACACTCTGTCATTTTGGTATGCGCTTCAAATGTTAGTTGTTGTTATTTTAAACAAACACTAGCTATCCTCTTCTTACCCTTAGGGCCTTGCATTTAACCTCTAATCGCATGTTGCTCCTAAGGTTAGGGTCCAATATCATCTATTTCTATTTGTAATTATAATTGTTCCATATTGCTCTTAAGTTGTAGAATATCTGATTTCATTTGGTCATCCCCACTCATAGCATCTTCTTTCAATTTATCTACTTGTACAAATTCATAAGCAAGGAAAAACCTCTTAAGTTGACCAAGTACACCATTACCATTGGCCAATTTCATATATTGAGCCCACTCTTTTCTGATATTATCTAGAGTACCTAGAATCCCTTGAACCAACACATTATCTATCTCATTCACTTTGATACGCTTATTTTCAAGTGTTTTCAGAGCATCTTCCTTTTTTATTTCATACATTCGTATCTATTCTTCCTCCTCAAGCATTGAAAAAATATCTGAAGGCTTCATGTTGAGAAATTTAGTAATGTGTCATTGCATAATGAGAAATTGTGGATTGTTTACATTGAGCTATACATAATGAAAAATATTCTGGAGATGTGATGGTATTGAAAGGCATCCATTAATTAAGTACTTATTTATGCCACCAACAACTGTTTTTATATTACGTAATATTTTGTACCAAGTCATATTCATATTTGAACATGCCAAACTGATATTTTTTGTGTATCTTCAGGAAATTCACTCCCAGATCACCAAAATGCACACCAAGGGCTCAAGAATTCATGCCAAGGGATCGAATCAACTTCATACATGTAATTATCTACTCAGGCAGTGTATTTTCAAATCTAGATTCCCATTTTGTTCAAGATAAGTTCATGCCAAAGGATTCAACTGACCAAATTATTCCTTTTGACAGTCATCTTCATAAAATGCACACCTATGTCCAGTAAAATGCACACCAAAAGCACATATTTGATTGGTTTGTGCTCAAATTTCACACATGGATTCCTTAGGCCATGATACATACTCCTATGCCAAATTTCCCCTCCTCTACAATTTTTGTAGCGGGTTTAATGCATGCAAGTCTAATCTTGTTAGGCTTCCAACCATTTCATTAAGCATCATAGGTTCTATTATCAATTGGTGATTTTTTGGGTTGTATCAGAAAAAAACTCGAGTGCTAGTTGAAATTGAAATAGAGGTTCAATTTTGGTGCCAGTTGGGAAGCTGAACTGGTACGACGTCTAGTTTCTTCAAAGGAACATTAACTTCTAGGCTTTCCTCTAGTGATTTTATATATTTGAAATTTGAAAGCATTCACGACTATGCATATTTTTTTTATGTCCTTTTTGTTAACGTTGGCTACAGTCGAGACCCCATTGACAAGTGCTCAAATTTGAATTGATGTAGATTACATCACTTCATCGCAGTGGGGTCCTTTGTTGTTGGAAGTTTCGAGAAAAACTGGTGATTTTCCCAAAACCGCAACTCCTCGGTCAAAGGTGGTTTGAAAAAAAAAATTGTGGAGGACTTGTCAATCAGCTTCGAGCATATGTCTCCATTTTGTTGTATACAAATACTTCATGACCCAAAACATTTGTCATGTTGTCTGTCGAGGAGTTATTAATATCAACAATTGATCTAGCCATCAAATTTTTATTATCCCGACACTATCCCTTAACACTTTGTCATTTTTTCATGTGCCTTGCATCTTCACCGCTAATCGTTTAAACGATAAACAATTATCCACTACTTACCCTTAGTGCCTTGCGTTTAGCTTCTAATCACCTACTGCGCCCAAGGCTAGGGGAAAATATCATCTATTTATATCTGTAATTGCTCCATATTGATATTAAGTTGTAGAATATTTGATTTCATTTGATCAACCCCACTCATAGAAACTTCCTTCACTTTCTCTGCTTGTACAAATTCATAACCAAGGAAAAACCTCTTAAGTTGATCAAGTACACCATTACCATTGGCCAATTGCATATACTAAACCCACTCCTTCCTCAACTTATCTACAACACCTAGAATCCCTTGAACCAAGTAAATATACATCTCATTCACTTTGGTTTTCTTATTTTCAAGTGTTTTCAGAGCATGTTCCTTTTTCATTTCATACATTCTTGTTCTTCCTGCCTCCTTAAGCATTGAAAAAATCTATGGAGGATTCATGTTGAGAAATTTAGTAATATGTCCTTGCGTAATGAGACAAATGTGGATTGTTTACATTGAGTTGTACATAATGGAAAATCTTTGGACATGCGATGGCTATGCAAGGTGGCCATTAATTAAGTACTTATTTCTGCCACAAACAATTGTTTTTATATTATGTAATATTTCAGTATGGAATTATATTCATATTTGAATCTGTCAAACTGATATTTTTTTGCATATTTCCAGGAAATGCACTCCCGGGTGACCAAAATGCACACGAAGGGCTAAAGAATGCATGCCAAGGGTTCGGATCAACTTCATACATGTAATTATTTACTCAAGCAATGTCTTTCTAATTCCAGATGCCCAATTTGTTCGAGGAAAATGCATGCCAAAGGCTTCAACTAAGCAAATTATGACTTTTGACAATTATCTTCAGAAAATGCATGCGTAGATTAATATAATGGACGCCAAGAGAACATATTTGATCAATGGTTGGTGATCAAATTTTACACATGGATTCCTTGGGCCATGATACAGACCCTTGTACCAAAGTTATCCTCCTCTGTAGTTTCCTTAGGGGGATTTAAGGTCTGCAAAGCTAATATTTTTATGCTTCCACTAATGTCATCAAGAATCATAGATTAAATATAACATTGGATTCAAAAATTCTTCATTTATGGTTACCCTTTGACCAACACAGTCACCTTCTTATATTCTTCATTCCTGCTCAATGTCTAACTAGTGTGCAGCTTCCTCCAATCAATAAGAATGACAAGTTTTTCATTCGTGTTGCCATCAATGACAACACATGATCAATAATGCCAAGATTGATGTAGAACATGTTAAATTTTTCATCCAATGAAAGGGGATTATGTTGGGTTAATTTCGTTGGTAAAAGAAATAAAAATATACTAAGAATTAGAATACTAATGTCGCATGTTTTCTCATACTTCATTGATGATTAAGAAACCTTAAATTCTAAAAGTAGACATGCCTTTTTCTAATTTGGGTCTTCATAATCATTTTTTAATATTGCAACCATGATTACCACTCGTGTTAAATGCTTTATTTTTATTGTCTTTTGTAGACATGATAGATAGGCATGTCAAAGTGGTTGCAAGATTGAAGTCTCTGGAAGAAACAAATGCACCATTAATTAGCTTTCTACATAATCCATCACTTATTCAGGAGCATTATTTTGATACACAATATAATCTACATATGTTGAATGAACGATAGCAGGTATGTGGAATGTTGTCTATAGTTTTGTTCATTTATGTCTTGCATACGCCAGGATTTCAAAACCAACCTATTTTGGCAATGGCCTTTTACTCAATCTATTTGGAATCATTCTTTGCAGTTAATTCAGTGTGATTTTTAGTATGCGGGCATCACTTTTGAGACATTTTGGCTTAGTTGGGATTCTACAACTTTTAATACTTTTCCCATTTTTATAGCTTGGAGGATTTGGAAGGGAAGAAAAGAAAGGATTTTTTAAGACAGCGTATTTTCAGTAGATTATCTTTCTATTAGAGTTGTTTCTTTCTATAAGGAATATGGGTCTATGAGTCACAGTGCTGCATAGAAAGAGGAATGTAAAGTTTCTATAATTCAATGTTTCCTTTACTCTTGGTTATTTTGATGGTGCAGCTGTGGAGAACTCCAATGGTTGTGGTTTTTTACTTAAACTTATCTTCTACACGTTTCTTTAGATGTTGGGTTGGTGGGGGTGGTGGGAATAATATAAGAGCAGAGTTGTTGGCATGCTGGGGGTTTTTATATTTTTCTTACGTTCAGGATTGTTAAGAGATTCACATTTGTGGAGATTCCAAATGTGTCATGGACTGGATTTTGGATCGTTCACACTTAAAGGTGGTAGACCTTTCTTACTGGATGTAGAATATTAAAATACTAAGGCACTCTTTCATATATTTCTATTGCCATCATGTGTTTTGGGAGTTATACTGGGTAGGGAGTTATACTGGGTAGCAGAAAAATTATCTAAGAAGGAGGTTGAAGAGGATTTTTGTGTCCTCAAATTTGAATAATTTCAAGAGATATTTTTACTGAGAAAGGGGATACTGAATCTCTTTTGAGGTGTCGCACTTCAGTTATATTTTGTCCTATATATGTATTTGTTGTGTTTGATACTTTTGCTACATTTGGAGGTTTTGTGAGCTTTATTTTCAGCTCATTTTCACTAGGTTTTTTTATATTTTTTATATTTTGATCATTTGACTAGGATGAGGACATTTTGAGACTATGATGTAAATTTTGACTTTATCTAGTCTTATAGAATGCAAGTTTCTACATATAATAGAAACCGGGTTTTCCTTTTGGAAAACCAACTATGTTGTGATATTTACTTTGTCTCCTTTATTTTGCACATTATTTAGAAAGCGCAAAAATTTCCAAACTTTGTTGAACAATCATGCCGATGAGATTGTCTTGTAGTCCTTCTAATGAAAATTTATTAAGAATTAAAATTAAATCCACTGTAGTGAAAATTAATATATGATTATGATTCATTAATAAATTTTATTATATTGATCAATGAAATATAATAAAATTTTACTTTTCATTGCAATGGATTTAAGTCCAATCCTTAATAAATTTTCATTGAAAGGACTACAATACAAGCTCATCAACATGATCGTTCAACAAAACCACCCATTAGTAATTATATTTTTTTAATAGAACAGAATTTCGTCAAAAATATGACAGAAAATCTCGATGGATTCAAATCGCTTGTTTCATGAATACAAATCTACCACTGATGATAAACCCCGTAGGATGTCGGATGAATAGAATTCTTGTCAGGTATTCCAAAGAAAATTGACAAAAAACTGGGGTTAAATCTGACGAAAGTCTGGAGTTAACGTCGATGATGTATTGTCAAGTATATCGACGGATATGTGTCATTTTTCACAAATTTTTTAGTTCTCTTACGACCATCGTGTACGCGAAGTTCATCCGTAGGAGATCCGATGACTACAGGTTCGTCAGATATACTAACGAAATTCCATCGACGACCAACTAATTTTGTGTTCATCGAATAGTCGACGAAATTTAGTTTAATAGCCGACGAAACATCATTGGATTTTGGATTTTGGGTTCAAATGTTGTAGTGTATCTGGAAGAAGAATTGCAACGCATGAATATGCTTCAGCTGCAGGATGTATTGCATGCACTATTCAATTTCAAATCTAGATGGGAAGAGCACAACAGTGAGTTTAACACTCTGTTGAACTGCATTCAATACCTGGGTGACAATTTATACTAAAAACTCCTCCTTCTCCACAATTACATTCCCAATTAACAAGAATGATATGCAATCAATTGCTAACACAATCAAATCACTAATTAATCAATGAGGAATTAACGACATAGTATTGTATAAAATAAACATACGAAACAAGGAAAAATAACTTCATTCCATTAAAACCCTACTTCACATTTCAATTTCTTCTTCCCAAATATCCTCCTCTTGTATTAGACTAGATATTGAAATAACTTCATTCCATTAAAACCCTACTTCACATTTCAATTTCTTCTTCCCAAATATCCTCCTCTTGTATTAGACTAGATATTGTATTTTATAAAATATTTTAGATAGGATATCATCAATCTAAATATCGTAGGAATTCAAACTGACCCTTGTCATCTACAACTGAAAACACAACTTTAGTTATTACATGGAAAAGAGATCAAATCTCTTTTATTTTCACCTAATCTATTTCAACAAAATTTAAAACTTCTAATGTTAGCATGCTCTTAAGAAATCTATTTTGACTTTCTATAAGTCTGAGCTTGAAAAATTTGCAATGCCCCTGCATCAACATACCTGCAAGAGTATTTCCTGGGTTGACTACAATCCATTTCTCTCGATCTACAAGGAGATCTTCAATTTTAATCTTCCAAAGTTTAAAATTTTGTCCATTGAACTTTTCAATTTATATCCTTAATGTTCTATCCATTATAACTATAAATAAATATCTCTAGAGCCTCCCACTAAAATAGGCATTCCCCTAGATCCAAGACCAATCCAAAACCCTCAACAACAAAGGCGTCCCCTTGTAGCCAAATATAAATCTGACATTGTTGGGGACTTAATAATGTTTCAAATAGGTTTGCAAACTTGCTTTACTTAGATTCATTTGAGAATTTAGATGATAACAATGGAATACATGACACATAAACACATAACTTAGAAATTATCCTGGAAACTTGATCTCGAGAAAACCAACAAACTAGTGAGCTCTCAACTCATCTATTATCAAGAATAAATTCATAACATTTGGATAGCACTAACATGTACCATTTGGCACTCACCGTTAGACATGTGATTTCCCTCACTCACACTAAACTACAATGCATTAATAATCCTCATTTTTATTACATAAACATTACATTTTATTTATATGTTAAATGCAACTAACTACTCATTAATGGCATTCCATAACCTCCTAACTGAATCCAGTTATTTTGGTTTGACCTGTCACTTATCCATTGATATTTCAGTCATACAAGTGCCCATCGAATTCATGCTTCATATACTTCTGTCGACCAATTCATTAGTCATTAACCCAAAAAATTATCCAGTCGATCGATTGACCAGAATTCCTCGTCTATTGACTTCAACTATAATTTACCTATTCCAATCAACTACCAACTTTTCCATTCGATTACATGCAAGGAATATAACACTCCCAATATTAAACACGTCGATTTTTGTTGGTGGTTGAAATATAAAAGAAATATTTTTCTCCCCATTGAATGGGCATTTTTGGCATCGGTGTGTTGTTTTATACTATGCACTGGTGCATATATACTTAAGGTGAAGATTTGTTGTTTGTATGTATAAAAGCACCATACAAAAACTTTGCTAAAACCTCTACCAACTCACCTCCACCATAAATGGATATTTTGGATCTTTTTATAAGAACTTTCGCAAAAACCTCCACTAGAGAGTGTTTTCTTTATAGTGTGAAAATAAATGGAGCCAACTCCTATTACACAATAAGTAGAATCATTACCAAGCTCTGTTCTCATGCCTTCCTTTTGCTCTAGAAGTTTTTTGAATAAATCCATGCCATATGTTATATATCTTGAAGCTCCATTGTCCTCATACCATCCAACAATAGACATAATATTAGAGGACAAACAAGAGAACAAAGGGACATGGATCCTATAAAATTCACAATATGAAAAAGAAAAAACACTTTCAAAGATAAAGGTGCTTCCCTCAAACAACATAGGGTTTCACACCCACCAACTTCTGAATTTTAAATTACGACAAATATTACACTGGAACACTGGTCATCATTTTTTTAATAATAATTTGAAAATCCCTTATTATGCAGTGTATTGCTTTAGATCTCCAGATTTAATTGTTACTGTCTTAATGCATGAAGCACCAAATAAACTAAAATGTAAGAATCAAACAAATAACACACCATTGACACAATGGACATAATTTATACCCCTAGAAAAAACAATACGTGGAAAACACAACTAGAATGTGAGGCCTTTTCTCTTTCTCTTTTCTTCTTAGTTTTAAAATGCAAGTAGAAAAAAGTTCACTCATTATGAAGTTACCATTGACATTGTGGCATAAATGGATTCTACTAAGGTATTCTAATTCTTATGTTATGCTTTAATATTTTACTCCTATATGATTTGTGTTACATCACGAATTGGCATGTGAGATTAAACTTCAAAAGAACAAGCTAACATGTGAGAAACTAAGAGAGAGGCCATTGTCACCTCACCAACCATGTTCTACACTTTTAGTTGGATCTTATCCAACACAAGTGAGGCTTACCTATATAGGATTGCTAAATATTGGGCATTAATTTCATGGTGAAATGGAAAATTGGATTTAGCAAATATGTGTTGTATTATAGGTTAATAAATGAATAATGGGTGGACCAAACCTAGTGCCAATTCCATTGGGAATATGGTGTTAAGGAAAAGTATGAAATGGTATTTTCTTATGTGGTTATTTAACTTTGATGAAGAAGAAACACAATCTTATCTTGTTGAATATTAAACCAAAAAAATTTTTTGGGAATGACCCTAATTATGGAGAAATTTGAAATATGGTAAAGGTGTATTTACCAAAGGAAATATTACATGGTAGCTTCATCTTGAATAGGATATGAAATAGAAACTAAAAATTCCTATGATAAGTACAAATTTACAAAGAATGACACCATAAACCATATATTTTTCATCACAATGGTACATTCAACTTGATGACAAATCATGCTACTTATTGTTTTTAACCTTTAACACATATTTGATACAAAAGAAAAATAGGCCAGTGTATTCAACAAAAAATATCTAAAAATGTTGTATTTCACACAAATTACTTCTTATACTGCATTGACCTCATGATATTCAACAATAGCTCAACAGGGAACAGATCCCCAAATCTAATCATGAAAAATGAAATAACAAGTTGAGGGTAGAAACAATAGGTAGCATGATTCCTCATGAAGTTCGTTGTATCATTGTGATGAAGACGAAATGGTTTGTGGTTCATTCCCCTTCTTTGTATATTTGCATTTCTCTTTGGAATATTTAATGTGTATCTCATATCCTAATCAAGACTAAGCTACCATGTAATATTTTCTTTGGTAAATGCTCCTTCACCATGTTTTAAATTTCTCCATCACTAGGGTCATTCCCAAAAGCAATTTTTCATTTAATATTCAGTAAGATAAGCCAAACTTGTTCATGGGTGACACCATAGTCTTTGAATGCTTTTTTATTTGATTCTATTTTTTTCTTAATTCGACGAAAAGTCCCTTATTTGGTCAGAGTTGAACATTAAAAAATTAACTTTTCTTCTAATGTTTGAAAGCATTTGAAATCTAGTAATGGCTGAGACCATACTCTTTGAATGCTTCTTGCTTTGGTTCTATTTTTTTTCTTAATTCGAACAAAATTCCCTATTTGGTCAGAGTTGACCTTTCAAAAATTAAATTTGTTTGTGGTGTTTAAATGCATTTGAAATAAGGTCATTGTTGAGACCATAGTCTTTGAATGCTTCTTACTTTCATTCTAGTGTTTTCTTAATTCGAACAAAAGACCCTTATTTAATTAGAGTTGAACTTTCAAAAACTAAGTTTGCGTGTGATGTTTGAATGCATTTGAAATTTGTTCATGGGTGAGACCCTAGTCTTTGAATGCTTCTTACTTTAATTCTATCTTTTTCTTAATTCAAACAAAAGTCCCTTATTTGGACAGAGTTGAACTTTCAAAAATTAAATTTGCTTATGATGTTTGAATGCATTTGAAATATAGTCATGGGTGATACCATAGTATTTGAATTATTCTTATTCTATTTTTTTATTAATTCAAACAAATGTCGCTTATTTGGTCATAGTTGAACTTTCAAAATTTGCTTGAGATGTTTGAATGCATTTGAAATATAGTCATGGGTGATACCATAGTCTTTGAATGCTTCTTGCTTCAACTCTATTTTTTTATTAATTAAAAAAAAAACTTATATTATCAGAATTGAACTTTAAAAAATATAATTGGACTATATGTAGGGTTGGATCTTGATCAACCATCATGGGACTTGGTTCCCTCTCACACGACTTCAAGAGTAATTGGAAACTACAAAATGTTGGTCACTCTATATGCTAGTTAATTACAGCTAACATACTGAATGCTCAATATAAATTGTCAACCCAGGGAAGTATTTTTATTTCAAAGATAATTCACATTCTTTGTGCATAAACACTAAGTAGATGATCAATGAATGAAAGATTAACTATCCTACCTATATGCTCAGTCAATCTCTTCTCATGGCTAACTAATCTAAATTACTTACCTACAAATCCAGAATTGCAATTACCTTCCTACAATATCAATCCAGCAATTAATGAATCTAGAAATAGATAACTAGACTTACTTTTGTAAGAAGTTAAATCCTAGCATTATCAGACTATATATGAATTCATCATAACTAGTTTAATTCAACTAATCTAAGAATTGGAAACAACAACAATTGAACCAAACAAGCTCTAAACTACAATCTGATTGAATTAGCAAACCTGAGGAAGACAAGTAATTAAAAGAAACTAGAGCTGAGCTTTGATTATAACAGCTATTGGCACACATGCATAATGGAACTAACCTACATAGTCGACTGTCACACCGCGCAATTATAGCTTAAAGGAAAGGCAAACATTGTTGTCAAAGGAAATACAATGATAAATCATTATTGTTGCAACTAACTATAAATAATGCAATTACAGAAATTTCCACACCACACAACAAAATAATCAAAACATTTAATTAACTCGGCGATATATGTGGGAAGGCGGGCCCAGGCTTCGAACAAAGACGTCGAGATTAGCACAAGTTAAGACGCAGAAGCCTGAAGAATCTTGCTCCTTATATTAAAATGATAAATTGCAAAGTACAACTCATTGTCGCAGCTTACACGGTCTAATTGATAATAAACCAACCCTTGGCTCAGAATGGATCCCCATATTTATACATAAACAATAATAACCTTCACCCACTAATATCGGGCATCCATGAAGATCTGCGATCTTCAGGATGCCCTGTTACAACGAGTTGTTACAACTGTGATTGAAATTGAACGAGAGTAGAGAATATAGGGAATTTGGTTGTTGAGTCATTAGTGAAAAGATGGAACCAATTAAATAGGAGATACCATGTTTGTTGCAGCTATGCCTCAACCAGCGGTGTGCTGTTGTAGCTGAATTTGTTGCAACTTCCACATGGAATGATGACCTTTGTTGCATCCAGCGCTAAGTAACATCTGGTACAAGAATGTCCATCTTCCTTTTCAGACCCCTCGGCTGCTACACCTATGTGTTATAGCTGATTTTACCACACCAGGTGAATCACACTTGTATGGCCTTCCCCTGTCCGTCTGCAGACTCCTTAAACCCCTCGGAATATTTTTTGTCCTTTGATGTTTCCTAGACCATCCCTATAAAAATGTGAAAATTGATATACGCGACTTTTAAACCTCTTATCGCGTATATACGTGGGTTTGACCCCTAAAACCGAGTACATCAAGATGTGTACCAAATCCAAATCCTTTTGGATTTTCCTTGACATGGATCCAACTCACATGTCTCTTGGCCTTCCATATGCCTTGAGATCGCTCGGATTCGACCTTTCATTACCCCATTGAAAAGCTATATAAGGAACCCTTTGGATACATTGAAGGCATAAGAGAATTGAGAGCAAAGAAACTATAGTCCATTGTTGCCAGAACTTGTGCTTGAGTCTGCATCCCTTTGTCCCTTGGAGCACTTTGGTGTTCTTCCCAAGATTTCCTTTTGCTTGTGAGCTTGCTATCAAGAGATGGAAGATTGAGGTGGTGGAGGTCCAAGTGGGGGATTCAGTTTCTCCGATTCGCAGACGTGTCGACAGAGGTTGTATTCATTGTAATCTCTGACTTTATATTAATAGAAATATCTTTTCCTATCCAATAATGTATGTTTGAATGAATATTTTATCCATGGATGATTTCAAATGCGTATACATTGTTGATTATATATGCTAGAGTAGATCTAACACCAATATATAGTATGCTTGTCTTGTTTACTTGTTGTTGAGGAAGTGATTCATCAATTCAAGCTGAAGTTGGAAAGCTCAATGGGGATCTACTTCAACCGTCCGGAATAAGGTACAAGGTCTGATCCTTTAGTGTTAGATATTTTATTTCTCTTGCATATTGGAAATGATTGATTTCTGGAGTCAAGCTGTCTGTTGTGGTACCCCAATCCATAGGAACTTCTCTCCATAACAGAATTGGAGACTCCACTGGGGAGTTCCTAGTAGTTGTTCTTTGGGGGTTTTCTATCGGCATTCAATGACTTTGAATTGCTATTTTTTCTCTGTTTCTATGTCAGGTCTGGAGGCATGTTTTCCTGGTAGTGTCTGATTGGTGTGAAGTTTGTCTCAGCTTGTCTGTTTTCCTTTATTTTTATGCACCTTTCTTCTTGTACACGAGTTTTTAACTCACAGTCGTGTAAATACGTGAGTTTCACTGCTATATCTGCGTACACACGCGGGTTTACTGCGAACAGTCGCATATGCCCTTAGTTTTTCCTTCTAGAGGAAGATTGATTGTTGCTGGGTGAATTTGGATGATTTCTGAGTCTCCTTTGATACTGTTAGAGTCTGTATACATGTCACGTCCCCATGCCTCCGACCGGTGAAGAGGACGCGACCACCAGGGTCTAAACCACCTGGGCTGAGAGCCCCATGAACATGGGATTGCACATAAATTGTTGCAACAGAATGCTGAAAGCATATGCATGGAAGTAAAATAGGCACTTATGCAATTGTTTATCATGCACAGATGCAATTATCTATCAGACACAGTGGAAACATCATACATTCAATCAAGCATTCAACATGTTCATTACATCCATTAACAGTAAATATAGTTGCAGAAGTAAAAATGGACAAGATCACTTATCTTATGAGGAACTCCTTCCGCAACTAGCTACGTCGCTGCAACATTCCACCCAACCATAGGCCAGCGTGCTCCTTAATCTCTCAGCAACGCTTCCACCCCCGAGCTGGGCATGATTCTCCAAGGAATAAGGGAACTAGCAAACTTACACACAGCCAAGGATGTACATACCATAGCCAAGCCAACACAGTTGGGTTTATCAGGCCATCAAGGAGTTGGGAAAGGCTAATTGCTAAGATGGTGAGCTCATTACAGAGCTAAGAACACCTACACCAGAACTAGCCTGACCTCTAAGACACCCACTCACACCCAACACAAGGAATTAGTCCCTTCTCTGCTACACAATCCCTCGGGCCCTGCATTCCCTTCCAGTGCTATTCAGGGGTGGTGGAGAAGAAGGCCATCCCTCTAGCTCTGTCTGTGTGGTTTCCAGCCACCAGGTTTATCAAGCAAAACTAAGCCCCCATCCCTGCTCCTTACACAGTCCGAAGACCATCCATTGCACTCATGCAATCATTTAGCTGTTACAGCTTGACAGGGAAAACAAACCCCAAGTGGATTATACAGTCCCAAATGTATCAGTGGACCTGGGGAAAGAACAATAGTGCCGAAATGTAATCAGCATACCTTACCAACATACACGGGGAAAACAGCAGTCTGTTTTACACAATCGAAGCCGCTGGGGAGTACGTAGACCATACTGGGGACGAATTTACAGTTTCCCAACCGGTGCATGAACATCCACAATGTCGAACCCACAAATCAGCCCGTGAGTAAAGGACGGAGCCACACCATTCTCAAATCCGTAGAGGAAAAACTGCATGGTAAAACCAGCAAAATCCTATGCGTGAGGGAATAACGAACAGGCCACAGAGAGGATGCGAAATTGGACGTGCGTGAGTCTTCAGCACCGTCATGGAGAGAAGAAAATGTCTGCGTGAGGGATGAACAGCAAAATCGTGGGTAGAGTGTGTGTGTGGGTGAGTACTGACAGTCCTGCCACCCCACTTCCAAGACCATAACTGCCTCAACCACCAGCATCCATTCTTAATGGAAGTGGTTGGGATAAAACAAAGAGAGGTGACACATGGATTTTTTACCCCATTGGACAAGGTTTGAAAAATTCCCCCACATCCTTATCCTTTTGAAAATCATGCCCCCCTTCGATTTAGTTGCCGCGATCGTAGCTGGTCGGGTTCATTTAATTAATTGTAGATGCATATTTACATGATGCCAAACATAATATATGCCGCATGCCCCGATATACAATCGGTGACAAAATTAAATCCCAAAACATAGCATAACCGATCAATGGTGGGGCCTTGGCCTTTAGCTCCACACCATGATCATTTACAATATATACATCATGTGCATCTAATGCAACGGGGTAAAAACCGGGGTGTTACAATACACCTCTGTTTCTTACCAGAGACGTTTTTTTTAGGGTAAAATTTCTTTTTTGAAGAATGTTCTTGTCATTGCATTTTCGATTTTTTGTTTTGGGATTAGTGCATTAGATTTATTTTACCTTAGTACTTTGCTTGAGTGCTGCTTGAGTGTGCTTGCAGAGTCTGGGGGTTGTAGAACCATTATTTTGCTTTAGTATCTCATTTTTATTTCAAAAAATCCAAAAATATTTGATTATCATTATGCATTGCATCTTGCATTTTGCATAGTACTTGCACTAGATTTTCTTTGAAGTATTAGTCAAGATCTCATATAGGAAAGCTTGCATTTATCATTCGAAGAAAATTGTGCATTTCACGTAGTAGCATACCCTGTTTTTCATGGACACAATGCATTGATTGTTAGGTGTGCATTTTGCTTCATGTTGTGTCATAACGCCATTAGTTGCATGGCCATCTACCTCTTTTGATTAATAAACCCAATTAAAATCAATGTTTAATTAAAATGAACTACATTATTTTATTTGATAGGGTTCACCAACAAGATTAGGTTTTAGGGTCTTGGAATAGTTCATTGTGAGTAAATTCTCCAAGACCACTAAACAACAAACATGTATATGTCTGTCCAGGTGAGTGTGTGAAATTCCTTGGTATAACCAGTGTTTCTCAGGATCCTCCTCTCAAAAGGGAGTTAAGCATGAGGCAGTGTGAGCGGTTATTGATTGGGATGACCCCTAGTCATAATTGAGTAGCACCGGAGATATTTCCACGATTACATTCGTATCTGGGGGCTCTTTCGAGAGTTTGAGGCTTTGCTACCCTGCCCATACGGTCAATCCCACTTGCGACTGTCCGCTTGAGCATTGATTATATTGAGGTGACCTTAGTGGCCTTACCTAGGATATCGAGAGGGTACTCTGCAGGGGTTATTCTGCGAGTGTCTCGGCCAGGTTGGGATCGGACAGCACAGTCACTTTATGCATTGAAGTTGAGGGCCACAATAATTGGTTACGTACCTCTGCTTGTTGTGTATGGGGGTCTCAAGCCTCTCCTAGGTGAGACATACCTGCTTCATTCGGGAGCTCATTTATCCTACCCTTGATTGCTTTTGTTTGACTTTAGATTTTATTGGTGTATGCTCTGTGCACGTTAGCTTGCCTAAGGTTTGCGTAGTTAGAGAGTCTTTTTACATTTTTTGAGTCATTGTGGATTTAGGTGCGGCTCCTTGTTGTTCTCGTCATTTAGCAGGACTTCTGCCTTCTACATCTCCTCCTCCTTTGGGAGAGAGAGATAGACAGTCCAGGCGGACTACTTCGCACATTGATTCACACATGATGGGAGACCATGTAGAATGTATTCTTGAACCACCTTCTCCCATTCAAGTGGAAGATGGGGAGTTTACTCCTAACTATGATCCTTCACCTGATTTGACTGAGTTAGGTCCTATAATTTCTGAGATAGGTACTTTTCATGATAGACCTACTTACTCTAGTGTTGATCCCCCATTGACGCATCACCGGTATGGAATGCCGGAAGATGATGAGACTCATTTTGAACCCGCAAGAACTAGTTATGGTAGTTATGGTATGTCTGGTTTTCCCACACATGATTTGGCATTTCATGTCAAGTCTGAGTTTGAGCCTAACACTACGCCTGGGGGCACTCTCATTCCTTACCATGTGGATAGGTTTGGGAGCACAAGTCACATTGTACCTTCCATCCCGGCGGTGGAAGCTACATCACATATTCCTGCTAGGCCTAGGGTTAGTGATCCTATTAGGATACCAGATCCAAGATGAGTGACTATAGGGAACAACACGTACATAATTTCACAGGTCCCTTCGTCCTCTGTCCCTAGTTCTTCGAATGTTCACCCTCCACCTCATTCACATGGTCCTTTGGGCCGAAATGTTACTACGAGTCATGTTCGTACTGTTGTTACTCGACCAATTGTGTCTCAAGTTCAAGTATCACCCATTTTTTCGAAAGGTCGTGTTCATACTTCTAGAGTTCATGTTACTACTTCCAGAGCATATATTCCTACTTCCGGAATGTATATTCCTACTTCTGGAGCGTATATTCCTACTTACGGAGTGTCTCATGGGACATCTCATGCGATGACTTATGGACCTTGTTATGGGACATGGTATGGACAAGGTTCTTCACCTTATGGGTACGGGTATCAACAACCCGCTTACTCTCCAAATTACGGCTTTGTAGCCCCGAATAGTCAAGGTACACCACACTATGGTGCTTCCATGCCACCCTATACGGGTCAAACGAGAGGAAGGCACTATGGCCAAGGCCATGGTGGTTATGTTAATCAGACCTATGTGAATCAAAACTATCAGGGAGCGGTCCATCAACCTACTCATCCTAGGCTCCCTTTCCTCGCAACGCTAAATCTTCCTGACTTGTCAAGATTGACGAATGATCATGTATCTCATGACTCGGCTTGGCCGGCTATCCCTACTAAGCTTCCCTCGGACATACCCAAATTCGAGGGCAAACAGGGAGAGGATCTGAGTGAACATGTTACTACCTTCCACCTATGGTGCTCTTCAAATTCCTTACACCAAGATTTGATCTGTTTAAGGCTGTTTCAACACACCCTTACAGGGACTGCTGCGAAATGGTATATAGAGTTACCTAGGGGGGCATTCGCTTTGTTTGATGACCTAGTGATGAATTTTCTTAACCACTTCCAGCTACTAGTGTGTTACGACATTGGTATGGAACTCTTGTCGACATTTCGGCAGGATAAAGCCACACATATCTCAGACCATATCCAAGAGTGGCATAGACAGAAGAGGTTGATTAAAGCCTTTGTACCGCCAAAATTCATCCTCGAATGGTTCCTTAAGTTGTTAATGCCTTATATAGTGAAGGATGTTTCTACGTATGGAGTGCAAAATGAGGAACAAGCCATTTTTAGGGCACATGAACTGGATTTTATCTATGCTCAATCCGGTTTGTTATATGAGATCATTCTCAATGCTCCGCGTTCTAGTTTCGACCCCAAAGTTAAACTTGGACCACATGCTGATGGAATTTTTGGTTGTGCGAGTGCTAAACCTGTGGATTCGGTTGTGAAACAAGTCACTCAATTGTCAATCAACCAATCTGCTTCAGGACAAGCCACAGCTTCATATCGACCCACCCAAACGGCGAGTGTGCTTTCAATGCAATCGTCAGACCAGAAGGGTAACCAGCAACCCGGAAGGAATAAAAGGAAGGGTAAGAACAATCGTAAGGGTGGGAATAGGAATGAAAATGCTAATAATAATGACAAGAATGCCCATAATGCTGGGGGGGACAAGCAATCTAAACGTAAGGTTAAGTTTCCTTGCAAGTTGTGTAAGGATGATCACCTCACTTACTTGTGCCCTCGTATTGATGAAGCCTTGAGATTCTTAGCATAGGGCCCAGCTGTGCTGACTAACCCTTTACCTCACAATCAAAACATGAACTCGAGGACCCATGATCAGTCTAGTGGTGATCAAGATCCATCGGAGGGTAGTGGTCATGGTTGCATTAACATGGTGCGTTCTACGAAGGTTGTGACCCGTGCGAAGGACTATGTTTCATCACAACTCAACCCAGGAAAGGAACCTGATCCACCAGGAACTCCTTTGCGTATTGAAAAACCTGTGGATAAACCTGAAGTTGCACCTCGCATTCCTAAGGGAGTCCGTAATCATTTGGCGCACAATCCTAATGCTCGAGTCGCCCAGAACTATTTTGTTGTCGAGGATTTGGGCCACACTCCTTGTGCAATGTCTGCACTAGAAGTACTTCAGAGTTGTCCCTCGGAAAGGAAGGATTTGCTTTCTGCCCTTGGTGTGAATGATGATAATTCTTCCTCCGTGATTAAATTTGAAACCGCGGGACTTCAGCCTTGCTTGCCTTACTATGTGTCTCTTTTGATTCACGTAGAATGTCTTAACATGACCATCAAGTGCACTGTGATTGACGAAGGCACTACTGCTTCTATGATTTCTTTATCGTGTTGGAAGGGTTTAGGTTCCCCTAAGTTGTCTAAGTCTTCTACCATGTTAACTACATCTGATGGGAGATCGTTTAGGCCACATGGGGTCCTTCCTTCCCTTAAGGTCCATTTGGGAGGAAAGACCATTGCGATAGAGGTCAAGGTGGTTGATGTGCCCCTTAACTACAATCTCTTGCTGGGTAGGAATTGGATGTACAGTATGCAAGCCATAGCTTCTTCACTATTTCGCGTTGTATGCTTTCCATTTAATGGGAAGATAGTTACGATTGATCAAACTTCATTCAAGAATCCGTCAGTTACCGCATCTTTGGGAGATTCGATCCCGATTGTAGAGCACTCTCAGCCGGCAACTGGGAGTGTGGGTGTGGGCATGTATCCATCCCTCATGGGAAGCTTTAGTTTTCCTTCACCTATCCTTATGATAGGGTCTAGTTCCAGTGAGGCTTTGACATCTGTGATATCGGTGTCTTTTTGCACGAGTCATATGGAAGATCCTTGGATTCTTCCTACATCAAATACTTCGAGTGAGCCCATCGTGATAGACGTGACATTCCCTGCAACTATGGTAGCTTATCAAGCTAATATTGGGTGTGTTGTAGAGCCTAGTCCTTCCTCTTCATGGACAGAGGAGGAGGACCCATATGTGCTGCCTGCATGGGCAGTTCAGTCTTCTCACGTGCATGACTACCTTGATAGTGTTTTTCCTTCAGACGAAGCGATTATTGAGGCCATGTCGGGAGTTGAGCCACCATGGGAAGAGGTGCATCATAGATCTTACTTTCTTCCCGAGCTTGACCATTTGGAGCATGAGGACTTTAGGGAGGTTCTTAGCAAGAGAATTGGTAGTCCCATGGTTCCATTAAGCTCTCTTGGTCCAATGGCTGTTGGGAACATTGAAAATATATCTCCAATGATTCCTGTTGATATCTCTCATGATCCTAGCAGGATAGAGAATCTCTATATTGGGGCAGAATGTTCCCATGTTGAGATTCAAGAATACACCGAGCTGTTTAAAGAATTTCATGATATCTTTGCTTGGTATTACAATGAAATGCCAGGTATTGACCCTCGCATTGTTGAACATGAGATTAAGACTTATCCCAATGCTAAGCCTGTTCGACAACGTTTGCGTGCAGTGGATCCTAGGAAAGCACCCGCAATTAAGGCAGAGATAGAAAAAATGTTGAAAGCCGGTTTTATCTATCCCGTTCCCTTGACGGAGTGGGTTTCAAATCCCATTCCGGTTGATAAGAAGCAGGGAGCGATCCACATATGTACTGATTTCCGTGATTTGAATCATGCCTGTCCTAAGGACAATTTCCCCACACCATTTATTGATCAGATTTTGGATGAGTGTGCAAGTAGCGAGGTTTTTTCCTTTATGGATGGCTTTTTCAGATACAATCAGATACAAATTAAACCTGAGGACCAACATAAGACTATATTTATTTGTCCTTGGGGAACCTTTGCATATCAGAAAATTCCTTTTGGCCTTAAGAACACTGGAGCTACTTTTCAGCAGGCTATGACCTTGATCTTCCATGATCTCAAATCGATTATTGAAGTATTTTTGGATGACCTTGTTGCTCATTCTCATATGAGAATGCGTCATTCCTATCATTTGAGATTAGTATTCGAAAGGTGACGCCATTATTTGGTGAGGTTAAATCCTCACAAGTGCATCTTTTGTGTGAATTCTGGTCCCTTATTAGGATTCATTGTTTCTAAAGAGGGTATAAGAGTCGACCCTTTGAAGGTTGAGGCAATACTTCAGTTGTCTCCCCCGAAAAACATTCGACATCTTCAATGTTTGCAAGGCATGGCAAACTTCTTACGGAGATTCGTTGTCAATTTTGCCAATTTGACTAGAGGCTTTATGCATCTTTTGAAGAAGGACACCACCTTTTGTTGGGATGAGCGAGCCCAGGAGTCCTTTGATGCACTCAAGCGAGCCATAGCATCGGCCCCAGTGATTAGTCCCCCAGACTATAGCCGTGATTTTCTACTTTATGTGGCCACGTCCATGGAGAGGATTGGTATGGTTTTGGTTCAAGAGGATGAAGAGCTCCAAGATCATGTCATATACTATCTAAGTTGGAATCTTATTGACGCGGAGATCCATTATTCCCATGTTGAGAAGCTTTCCTTAGCTACCGTACATGTGATTCAACGGTTGAGACATTATATTCTCCTTCGCCAGACCTTGGTTGTAGACCATGTCAATCCATTTCAATTCATCCTCACTTGAAGGATGATTGGGGGAAAATATAATAAATGGATTGTCATCTTGCAAGAATTCGATCTCGAGTTTGTTTTGGCAAAATCGAAGAAATCGTTAATCTTTGCGGAGCTTATATCGGATTTCCCAAGCGAAGCCGAGGAGTTGGTTTGTGAAGATATGTTTATCGATGAGCACATCTTCTTAATCTCAACTTTAGACCCATGGTATGGGGATATTATTATATATTTACAAACATTGAAGGTCCCTACTCACCTCTCATGGGATGAACGATGACGATTACGTCAAGTATCCAAGAATTACCTCATAGTGGATAACACTGTGTATTGTTGTGGGGTAGATTCCATTTTACATCATTGTTTAACTCACGAGAAGGATGAGCTTGTGCTGAATGATTTCCATAAAGGGGCGTGTGGTGGTAATTTATTTGGGATTTATACAGCCCAAAAAATATTAAGAGTGGTTTATTTCTGGCCATCGATCTTTAAGGATTGTGTAGATGGGGTCAAGAGGTGCCATCCTTGCCAGGTGTTTGCATGTAATATGCACTTGAAACCTACTGCGTTACATCCCATCATCACCGTCGGTCCCTTCACTAAGTGGGGGCTTGATTTTATGGATTGCAACCCAGCTTCAGCTGGGGGGCATCATCATATCATAGTGGTTGTTGACTACTTCACGAAATGGGCTGAGGCTATGCCTACAGTTAAATCCGACGGTGAGACAATTGCACACTTCGTATTCAACCAAATTATTACTCAGTTCGGTATTCCGAAAGAGCTTGTCACTGACCATGGCTCGCACTTTCAGAATTGTATGATGGAAGAGTTGACAGCAAACTTAGGGTATAAGCAAGAGCATTCCTCCTCTTACTATCCTCAAGCGAATGGACAGGTAGAAGCAGTGAACAAATCACTCAAATCCATTCTCCAATGAACCATCACACAAAGCAAGAATAATTGGCACATTATGTTATATCTTGCTTTGTGGGCATATAGAACCGTTGTTAAGACTGCCACGGTTTTTTCTCCATATCAACTTGTACATGGATTGGAGTCGGTATTGTCGGTTGAGTGTGAGATTCCTTCTTTGAAGCTAGATATAGAGCTCTTACTAGACACTTCTCCGTTGGAGGAGCGTTTGGTCCACCTAGAGCAACTTGATGAGCAACGTCGAGATTCCTTGGTGGCTCTAGAAGTGAATAAGAATTGCATTAAGGTCTAGTACGATAAGTTTGTCTGTCCAAAGAGGTTTAGTGAGGGAGACTTGGTCCTTTTGTGGGATCAACGGAAAAAATGCTTAGGGCAGGAAAGTTTAACCCCATGTGGCATGGTCCTTACGTCGTTAAACGTGTGTTAGAGAAGGGCGCTTATGAGTTAGTGGATTATGAGGGAATGACCTTGGCGGAGCCTAGAATTGGGCTCTATCTCAAAAAGTACTATGCATGATTTTCAGCCAAGGCTGGTTATTGTATATTATTGTACAGTTTTGCATAGGTAGGTCTTTTTCTTATGGCGATCAGGTTTGTGATTAGTTTCTGTTTATTTTGGCATATTTCAATGGAATCTTCCACCCTCATAGGATTCATGGATGGTGCGAGCCGTCACACTCAACACTCAGCCTCTGCTGCTTGGGTGATTTATACTCCTATGGGTCAGGTATTTGTCTTCAGGAGGCATATGTTTATGGCCATCTTCAAACAATGTTGCTAAGTATAGTGTTGTTATTGAACTTCTACAGGATTCCATTTCACATGGTGTTCTCTCTCTTGAGGTACGACTTGATTCGGAGTTAGTAGTGTCACAGCTTAATGGTTTGTACCATGTTAGAGATCCGACATTATTAAGAAGATTCTTACGTGTGAGATTATTAGAACAGAAATTTGACAATATAACATACATACATGTTCCAAGAGTTAATAATCAAGTTGCTGACTCATATGCTAACTACGTGTTAGATTGCATTTGTTTCATACACAATAAGCTCATCACAAACATAAATTTTTACACATGTAAATAAATAAATCGATCATCATAAAAGTTTTTATAAATATCCAAAATGTGGTAATACATAGTGTCATAATACAAAAATGGGGCTCTCGAGCCACCAAAATATAAATACACGGTAATACAAAATGTATCACTCCCAGGTATCTAAGCCTGTGAAGGAGGAGGGGGGTTGTGATCATGGAATGTCACTACAGCTCTAGCTAGCCGTCGAAATAGCCACACCCATGTTCGTGGTACACCCACCACCTGTCAATGCATTGCCTCAGGCAAGTCCTTGACTTGCGCCATGGGTACTCTATGTGTCAGTCTCACGAAGTTGGAATGAATGCTTTGGAGCGTCTGCTCCGCATCCACACCCATGATATCATCCCCTCTTCCCCTTCGTCTATGATGAGGGAAGCCTTCAGGCCACCGTGGTCCCACATCTGCATGCATATGGTAGATGTCACTATGTATTGTCACCCAAAAACATGTCTTTTGATTCCACATAATCAGAAAACACAAAAAAAATTAATAACTCAAAAATTTTAAAAAGAGGGTCGAGATTCGTTACCTATGTCTCCGTATGCTGATCCTGGTGGTAGCGGCATGTCCAGGTCTCCCCAGAAATCTATCCCCGCATAGGGGTAGTCATCGATGGAAACTATCTCTCATCGCCACCATGGAAATAAATCAGCTAGATAGGGGTTGGACACCCTACCTCCACCCAGTCTGTGCATCGCATCCACCCAATGCCATTGGGCCGGATCTCGAACCCCGTGTAGAGGAACGTCAACTCTAGGGATTAATCCCGAAACATGCTCAGTATGATACTAAAATCGAAGTTTCGCACTCTGCCCATCTTGCACTCACTGAGCTGGTGTTTCATGTTTCCCAATAGCGCAGTGCTCCAATTGTACACAGTGGGTCTCATGCACTCCACTGCATAGAACATCAGAGGCCGCGAGGCCTGGTGGAGTGAAGCTAAGCCTGCTATCCTACCCAGTGTCAGTAGGATGACCTTTAGGCCCAGCACCTATATGGAGTTAGTTGGGATCTGACTCCCCACCTTCTCTATGTCTAGATAGCAGTACACTGCAATGTACTCATCTATAGTCAGGCCACCTCTGGGCCCACGAGAGCGTAGGTTCACCACTTCCTCCCGTCGGGAAAGTCCAGTAATAAAGTATATGTCCTCCACTTCTATGGTGAGGGACATCCCGTCTATCTCGAACGACTCTGAGTCTGGATCTCAGTAGTCCACTAACATCTACAATAGTCCTGGTTTGGCTCTTAAGCCACCAAGACACTAAAATTTGTAAAGCCCACATGCATGTAACGCTTGTTGAGCCATTAGATCTGCCCTTACTGCCTCTTCTACATCACCATGTTCACGTTCTCTCCATTCTAGGACCATCGTGCACATCAAATTTGAGTTTGATCCATTAGAACACTTAAAAATCATTGAGCGTGGCCGCATATGTGACTGTTTGCTAAACAGCCGCGTATGTATGTGACTTTGAGGTTGTTTTACACGTATATCCATCCCTATACACGGAAAAAACCCTCGATTTTCGCGTGGGCTATGGTGCGCATCTTAGAATGGCCTAGA
This sequence comes from Pseudotsuga menziesii, assembly GCA_001517045.1. NCBI lineage: Eukaryota > Viridiplantae > Streptophyta > Pinopsida > Pinales > Pinaceae > Pseudotsuga > Pseudotsuga menziesii. The sequence goes on along the minus strand of LPNX011154815.1, from coordinate 199,026 downwards.
ATCCTAAATACACCATGGAATTTGACAAAATTTGCATCAAAATGAAAGAGTAGAGCATGGGTAAGTACCTGGAAAAAACGGTAGTCGATTCCACAGGATGGATCTCTTGGAATTCGCTGTTGAAGTTCTGAGCTCAATTGGGTAAAAATTTCAAATGTTTTGTAAAGTTTTGAATTTTTTACTATTTATAGAAATTTTTCAAATTTTTGAAAATTTTTACCCCCTTTTCTATAGTTTGGACCGTTTGTAATCCTTTTGGACCATTTTTGGACTAATTTATGACGTAGGAGACCTTTTTTAGTGTTGTTTTGGCTGTTGGATTGACCCGTTCGTGCCTATTTCAGGTATCATGTCTAAACTGGCATATAGGTTAGGTTTCATCACCGTTTGCATTTTGCATGACCTTATGACCATTTCATTCTAGCTTTAGGTACAAACCCACTCTATTATGTCACAGAACCTTCTTGTTGTTTTAGAAGTGGCATGATATGAGTGATAGAGCTTGACCTTACATGGGTACCCTAGTTAGCGACTTATTTGCATTTGGTGCCCATGTCGACATTTTGTCCCTTAGGGTGTGGGGGTCCATTGTATAGTATTGCCATGACATTTCACAAGAACCTCATACTCCTCCTGATCTTTTGCTGGCCTATTTCCCTCGAGACTCCCTTATGTCAAGTTGTAATTGCATTATCATGAGCTTTGCCTACCTTATTGAGCCTTATGTCGGCTTCCCTGACATTGAGTTTCAGCCATATAGCCCGAGCTTGTCTCATGTCTAGCCATGCAGAGCCATTTTATATACCCTTTGCAGCTTGATTCCCTATTTTTACCGAGAGGGGACTTTTCCCCGAGTGTCGCTATCCTGCACATGTATCCTTGCATTGAGCATAGATATGTTCCACTGCTTGGAACTAGTTTGTTGGCTCATATGACACTCGTCTCCTCCTATTTTGTAACTATAAAGTTGTTTTATTCTTTTTCAAGCTTTTTAAATATTTGGAAAAATCCAAAAAAAAATCAAAAAACCAAAAAGCCAAACAAGGAAAGATGTTATCTTTTGGCAGTTGTCGAGTCGTGTCGCCTTCGAACATAGCACTGTATATCACATCCGTTGGTTGGGTTTATAGTTTGACTTTAGGAGTTGTACTCATTTTATCTAAGTTTATCTCCACCAACTGGTTAAGCTTCCATTCCCCATGGATCCTCTGTCGATGCCTCCTATGTCGCAGAGATGTCCCAATTTTGTATATCGAGTCTATGCTACCTTTATTCAGTCACCATTCACCGTTATGCTATTGTTCGAAGGAAGTTGAAACCTGAGTCAGCCATTCCTCAGTTATCTTGACTTTGCATGTCGGCCATTCTCGGTACAGTTACTGGTTCGTGCACCTTATGATCGAGTCCTTCCACATTATACAACTTTGCTGAGTACCTCGTGTTGGATGATCATGGGATGCCTTAATGCGCTCCTTCCAACGGATTTCATCCCATCAACTTCAGATCATTTATTCTGGGATTGGAATCTAGAGTCATTTTTGAGTGCCTTGAGATTTGCAGTCATCAGTGGCAAGTTCTCTCACCATCGATAGTTTTTGGGAATACATCAATGTCCCCTTATCAATGGATCCTCTCAAGTGTTCGACCTCAACACATTTATTCACACTTGTTAGTTTTCACTCTAGTACCTTGATTCCCATTATCATTATTGGTGGGTGATCTCGCGTCTGTTAACAGTATACATCAATGACTGGTAATCAGACGATGGACTACTATGTTCGACCTCGACACCTATATTCACATAGTAGGACTTGTACTCGTAGCGGTTTGTGTAGAAGACCTTCGAGATTGGTGGCATCTCTTATATGCTACCTCATTGATCGTGCTGGTGTTCATGAGATTTCATCTCTCGTGACTTGATTCCAGTATATGTCAGACATTTCCAGCTATTATGGAGATCTTGATCCATTGTATATCTTCAACCATTATAGAGATCATGATCCTTTATATATCTTCATCATGGAGATTTTGATCTATGTATATTGTACGTGGCGATGACCACTTATGTGATATTTTGTATCATGCCTATTCATGGCCATTGTACTCTTATGTATCCGGGACTGCTATATGTATTTGCAGTTATGTGCAGAGTTGTATTAGTGTACTATGCTGATTGGGTGGTTGGTCTTCCATTTGGGATTCTTCATCACTCCACTTCTGGGATGGACTTATAATGTATTTAGGCCATCGTATGACCCCTCTAACCTCACACATTAGGGGGCATCTGTTATAGGTGATTTTACCACACCATGTGAATCACACTTGTATGGCCTTCCCCTATCCCTCTACAGACTCCTTAGACCCCTTGGACCATTTTTTGTCCTTTGATGTTTCCTAGACCATCCCTATAAACATGTGAAAATTGATATACGTGACTTTTAAACCCCTTATCGCGTATATACGCGGGTTTGACCCCTAAAACCATGTACATCGGGATGTGTACAAAATCCAAATCCTTTTGGAGTTTTCCTTGACATGGATCCGACTCACCTATCTCCTGGACTTCCATATGCCTTGAGATCGCTCGGATTCTACCTTACAAAGTACAACTCATTGTCACAGCTTACAAAGTCTAATTGATAATAAACCAACCCTTAGCTCATAATGGATCCCCATATTTATATATAAACAATAATAACCTTCACCCACTAATATCAGGCATCCATGGAGATCTATGATCTTTAGGATGCCCTATTACAACGAGTTGTTACAACTGTGATTGAAATTGAACGAGAGTAGAGAATATAGGGAATTTGGTTGTTGAGTCATTAGTGAAAAGATGGAACCAATTAAATAAGAGATACCATGTCTGTTGCAGCTATGCCTCAAGCAGCGATGTGCTGTTGTAGCTGAATTTGTTGCAAATTCCATGTGGAATGATGACCTTTGTTGCATCCAGTGCTAAGTAACATCTGGTACAATAATGTCCATATTCCTTTTCAAACCCCTCGGCTACTACACATATGTGTTATAGCTGATTTTACCACACCAGGTGAATCACACTTGTATGGCCTTCCCGTGTCCCTCTGCAGACTCCTTAGACCCCTTGGACCATTTTTTGTCCTTTGATGTTTCCTAGACCATCCCTATAAACATGTGAAAATTGATATACATGACTTTTAAACCCCTTATCGCGTATATACACGGGTTTGACCCCTAAAACCCCGTACATCGGGATGTGTACAAAATCCAAATCCTTTTGGAGTTTTCCTTGACATGGATCCGACTCACCTGTCTCCTGGCCTTCCATATGCCTTGAGATCACTCGGATTCGACCTTTCATTACCCCATTGAAAAGCTATATAAGGGACCCTTTGGATACATTGAAGGCATAAGAGAATTGAGAATAAAGAAACTATAGTCCATTGTTGCTGGAACTTGTGCTTGAGTCTACATCCCTTTGTCCCTTGGAGCACTTTGGTGTTCTTCCCAAGCTTGCCTTTTGCTTGTGAACTTGCTATCGAGAGATGGAGGATTGAGGTGGTGGTGGCCCAAGTGGAGGATTCAGTTTCTCCGATTCGCAGACGTGCCAACAGAGGTTGTATTCATTGTAATCTCTGATTTTATATTAATAGAAATATCTTTTCCTGTCCAATAATGTATGTTTGAATGAATATTTTATCCATGGATGATTTCAAATGCTTATACATTGTTGATTATATATGCTAGAGTAGATCTAACACCAATATATAGTATGCTTGTCTTGTTTACTTGTTGTTGAGGAAGTGATTCATCAATTCAAGCTGAAGTTGGAAAGCTCAACGAGGATCTACTTCAACCGTCCGGAATAAGGTATGAGGTCTGATCCTTTAGTGTTAGATATTTTATTTCTCTTGCATATTGGAAAGGATTGATTTCTGGAGTCAAGTTGTCTGTTGTGGTACCCCAAGCCATAGGAATTTCTCTCCATGACACTATGTTCCTCAAAGCTTGAACTATATTTATGAAATCATGATATATTAGCATAATCCAAGAGACAGAGTTCTAACCATAACAATCCTAGGCATTAATCGAATCAAACAATAATTAGTCATACCATTATGGGTTTAAGCTCAATGAGAAGGAAAACATTTGTTTGGTGTGTAAAAGTGAAGTAGGACAGGGAAAAAAGGGTATAATGGGTGTGGTCAAAAAGGGCCATTACAGGACCCAACATCTTCCCCCAACTATCTAGTTGCATGTCCTCATGCAACAACCTCACTAATCTGAATCTGATTCTTGGACTGTACCTCTCTCATGGAGAGAGGAAAAAGTATAGGAGCGTTCAGGTGGTTCACCCCCATCCAAATATCCTTTATGGGAAACCCAGTACTTCCAGCATTGCTTTTCCTTTACCTTGGTCAATGAAAAATCATCCCTGTACAGCCTTGATGGCCACCAAATGAGTGGAAATTTAAACGTAAGTCCCAACCAATGAACTCCACACTTCTTCATACAGTCAACATACCCTTTGACCCTAGGGAGTTCCTGTTTAAAGTTCTTAAAAAAATAAGGGTCCATTTTATTTAAGGCTGAGGAAGAAGTCCACCATCTATGATTACTACCTTCTAGAGCTAGAGGTTGTTGTTTATAAATTTGGTCAACACAAGTGGAGATGACCTTTTATTGTATTTCAACCAGCTGTTGGGTTTTCATGGGAGTTTCCAGCCTTTTTTCTTGGAGAGTAAGAAGAAGCCGAGGAGATTGGGGCTCACTCTGAATCCATAGATTGGAGTTATCCTCGTTCTGAGAGATTGTCTAAAAGGCTCTCTCCCACTGCACATCATTGTTGACAAAAGAGGAAAATTCCCTCAACTGGACATCTCCTAAGTAAGGATCAGGGTTAGAATTGAGATCTAGAGGGCAGGCCATCTCATGCAAATGAAATTCACATAGCAGGTTCTGTTTAGTGAATCTTATTTCCATAAAGGTTTCCAAAAACTGGGCATTGGGTGCCAATTGATAAGGTCTCTCTTATTTCAAGGATTTTAATTTAAATTTAATTTTTCATACAAGAATACCGGGTAAGAGAAAGATGGATCTCTGAAACTCATCAATTCCTGGAAGAGGGCATATAGGTGATGTTTCTCCTTCTGCATGGACTTGAATTTCTTCAAATCCTTTAACTCTTTATGTACCTCCTCCCAATGAATCCTTTAAAATATTAGCTCCTCTACCCATTTCTTCCTCAATTATTTAATAGTTTCTATGCTCAACAAGAGGAACCATTCCCTCCTGACATCGATCCACGTGATCTTTCCACTTCCTTACCTCCACCTTCAACAATGCGAGCTCTGCATTCTTTTCATTATCAAAATCTGAAACAGTTTCTGGAGGAATTTGCATTCTTACTTTGTCACCCACTGTTTCATCCTTCTCACTTGGAATTAGGAGTGTCACAGCTTCATCCTTGCTCAGTGTTGCTACAGTCTTAGCCTGTATGGATGCTTCAGTAATTAATTTTGAGGTTGTTGGTTCTTGTGTGACATCATCCTTCTCCATTAGTGCTGCAAAAATCTTTGTTTGTGTGGTAGCTTTGGCAAAGGTGATTAAAAATGATGGTTCTTGTGTAATAGCATCTTCTGTCATCAATATTGTAGCAAGATATGTCTGTGTGGCTATGTCAACAAACGATTTCAGGAATATTGGTTCTTGTGTAATAGTGTCCCTCTTTTGAGTCCCATCCCAACAAACTTCAGTCTGCACTTTATTTTCAACAAAGAATTTTGGGGATGCTTGTTCTTGTGTAACAGCATCCTCTTCGTGTTGAAATTATTCCTAGACCAGCTCTGTGTCTTGAGACTGTTTTGTGGTTTCCTCGAGGTCTTCAAAGTTTTGATCGGTAATTATCTCCACCTCTCACTCAACTACTTCCACTTGAGTGACATCCTCAACATGAGTTTTTGAGGTTGTTGGTTCTTGTGTAACAACACCCTGTCTTCCAAATTCCTCCAACTAATAAGGTTTCTCATCTTCCCATAATTCTAGGTCAAGGATCATCTCAACCTTTTTTTCATCTCCATCCTTCAGCTCCACCGTAGGTGCCTCTTTTTCTTCTTCAATTGCTTTTCTATATTTTTGTGCCCCAAATGCCTGCACTATAACTTTATATCCTGATGGGTCAAAGCTTTCACCACATTATGGGTAGACCACTTTATCCAATTCATCACCCTCCTCAATAGGAGGTCATCCTTCCAATTGGTCTGCAGCTTCTACCAATGTGTGCAGCCTTTTCTCTACCTATTTCTTGCATGATTCCTTCCAACTTTCCAATTCCCTCTGAATCACTTCCACTTCTTCTTTCAGCGGGCTATTTTCATACAAAAGTCCCTCGATTTGAGGTTCTCCTACAGCTAGTTCTTGTGGAGCAACGTTTGACCAAGGTGTCAAAATGGGAAATTCAATGTTCGATTCAATGTTCACCCATATTTCCCATGCTACTTCTGCCGCTGTGATGGATCTAGTTCTTCTTCTCTTTATCAATTTTGATTCCTGTACTTCTTCCTTTGTTCTTCTTCTCTTCCTCCATGGTACAGGGGTTTCTAACTCTGCAACTGATGTAGAAGGAATATCTCCCATTTCAACAACTCCCTTGTCTCTGCCATCTCAATTTCTTCCTCGATTAAAGTTCCCCTCCATTCAGGAGAGGATTCAATGGTAAAGATATCTACATCTCCTTCTATCATTATAGCTCCCACAACTTAGCCTCCACTGTTGCAGCATCCAATGCTGCTCCAGTTTAAGCTTCCAAAATAGCTATTCCTTCCACATGGTTTGTTGTTGTTTCAGCCTCTTCCAATATCTCCTCTTGATTGTTCTGGTTCTGATTTGATATTGTCTCATCTACCCCCCTAACTAAATTGGAGGGACTTGGGTCCTCCTCTTCTACTTCCACTCCCCCCAACTATGCAGGTGCGCTAACTTCCTCCTCTATTGGAACGCCACCCAATTGTGCAGGTTGCCGAATTATCTGAGGTTGAGCAGTAAATTGTGCCCATGTTTAGTTTTGTTGTGTTAGGGCCCTTAAGATAAGTAGTTTAATGAGGCCATGATGGGTAAGGGAATCATGTGGGTGTCGGGTCGATCTTACAAACCACGCCATATAATGTAGGTCTTTAAACAAATAAAATGGAATGTTGAGTAAATTCCTATGGCGTAAATGAGATAATAGGGGAAACTCAGAGAAGTAAACAGTCTAATATCTACCTTCACATGTGATGTACTTATTCAGAAATAATGCCACTTCATTCCAGGGGTGAGGCAATTATTGCAGTGCTATCCCCCGCATTCCTTGACGGACCTATTCACCATCTTCTAGAAACTCTTGTACTGTGGCCACCTTATGGAATTTTCTTCCAAACCAAGTTCTTCCTACTTGAGGAAGATGAGTAACCTCAGTCACAATTTCCTCAGTGAATTCTATGCATAGACCTCTAACTTCTGAATGGGTTTCTGTTAAGTTTAGGAAAAACTGCATAGTTGTTTCTGTATGGAATCCATTTAAACGTTGAACATACTCAGTCCAGCCAGCTGCTTCAAAAATGGAAAAGGCCTCCGCGTTTCTACGCAAAGCCTCTATATTCATAGGTTCATGTTGGGATGGTATACTCATATCATCTTTCCTTTTGAATTCTGGTATCAAATCAGCAAATTACAGGCATAGAAACAGAAGTTACAGCACAAGAAGATGCAACGAATAATCGAAGTTGAGGTTGGATAAATTAGGAAAGTTATTACGATTGTGGGAAGGAAATAGTTGGCAAGATTTGGCAAAGATTAGGAAAAAGGTGGTGGTCGTGTGATAAGCTCAAGTACCTGTTTGGACATGTTGATTGATAGTTAAATGAGTACAGGTCTAAAGACGGGTAAAAAAAGGTAAAGCATGATTAATATCGTCAAATCCAATTTATGCCTAATCATGTAGATGGTCAGAATCTGTACCTTCGCACTATGAGGTGAATTGTGACTTTCCATAAGAGCTCAACAACCATCAATTTAAAACATAATTATGCACGTGCTCCTATGATCTTACCCCCGGCGAATCAAGAGATGTATTTTCATCCTTGACGGAAACATAATTAGAGTTGTGAATTGAGTCGAAATCCAACAGATTTGTAGACAACAAGATTTGTAGACGAATATGGAGGAGTCATAGCCATTTTGTGGACAAATCTGGAGGATTCGCAACTGCGAATGTAGGAAAGGTAGACAACATATAGTGGAATCACAGCTAGAGAATGGAGCAAGTATAGCAAAGTCAGAGCTACGAAAATAGGGAAATCGATGGAATTTAACAAAGTCGAATCTAGAAAATAGGACAAGCGTAACATAGTCAGAGCTGCAAAAAGTAGAGGGATAGGAAAAGTTTTAGCGGAGTCACAGTTATACATAGGATAAATCTGGCGGAGTTGCAACTGTGAAAAAGTAGAAGGATAGGCAAAGTTTTAGCAGAGTCGCAGTTGTACATAGTATAAATCTAGTGGAGCTGTAGCTGTGAAAAGTAGAAGGATAAGAAAAGTTGTAATGGATTCATAGCTACACTGAACTATTCATCATTCATTTCTTCCAAGGAGCTCTTCCGAAACAAGAAAATAGATTAGGGCTCTCGCAGTCATTAGGCCCAGTCATGGGTGCTGCTCCTTAAGTAAATTCCTGCACATATTCTTCAAAGAAAACCAATCAAGTGTAAAAGAAAACAGAATAAAAATAAAACAAAGCATCAATTTATTTATATACAAATTCTTGTTTGGAAATCACAGTGTCCTTTTAAATATTTACAGGTGCAGAGAGAAATTCCTACCCTTGCATTAACTGGTATCATGGATCAGCTGCAACATGTAAGATAAATGTGTCCCTTGAGATTGGCTTGTGATACACTCACCTCCTGTGACCATTAGCGAAAAATGGCGTATGATTTTCATCAATAGTGACCAAGCGGACTGTACCATTGTCAAATACCCTGTCTATTGGTATGGTCCCAACCATATTGTTCGAAGCTTACCTTTAAAGTCCCTCTTAAACCTAGAATCATACAATAATGCCCAGTCTCCTTCATAGAAGAATTTATTCTTTATGAATCAATCATGCCACCTACTTCGTTGTTGTTTAATTAACTCGGTTTGATGCATAGCATCTGTGTGTTTCTCATCGAGTTCATTTAACTAATTCAATATGTTCCTCTAAGCTTATGTTAGATCTAAGTTTGCCTCCATGGTTATATTTAAAGTTTTGATTCCAAATTCAATGGGAAAGACAACATTCTTACCATACACCAAGTCATATGGGGAGAATCTCATAGTGTTGCGCCAAGTGGTGCAATATGCCCATAGTGCCTCTGGAAGTCTGTCATTCCAGTCTCTGCGATGGCTTCTAACTATTTTTGTAAGTATAGCTTCAATTACTTTGTTGGTAATTTCCACTTGGCCATTGGCTTGTGGATGGTATGGTGAATTTATCCTGTACTGAATGTGATGCTTATGTAGTAGAGCTTCCAGTTTGTGGGACATAAACTACGGTCCTCCATATGTGACTATATCCTTGGGTACTCCAAAACGAGTGAATATTTATCCATATAGGAAATATACTACAGCCTGGTCATTGTCCTTGACCAAGGCTACAACCTCCACCCATTTTGTCATATAATCAGTGCAAACGAAGATGTAAACTTTCTACTTTGAGGGAGGGTTGATAGGCCCAAAAAAATACAGGGCCCATCTGTCAAATGGTTCAACCACCAACTATGGTTGAAGAGACATCTCGTCTAATTTGTTAGGTTGTCCCATTCTTTGACAACTATCACAATCCTGAACATACTTCTTTGCATCCCTAAAAACTGTTGACCAATAATATCCCATTCGTAATAACTTATGACCTACTCATTTTTCAGAAACAATGTCCCCCGTTGGGCTCATCGTGAAAAGCCTTCAAGATACTAAAAACTTCATCCACCCTTACACATCTTCTGATATCAATATCAGGACCTATGTAGAAAATATTCCCATCTATCCAACAGTACTTAGAACTTTGTTGAATAATTTGTATTTTCTCTCTCGTTGACAAATGTGTCAGAAGCTTTCCTGCATCCAAATAGTTAGCAACATCTGCGTACCAAGGGGAATGAGCTGATACTGCAAACAAATGTTCATCTGGGAAAGAATATTCAACTAGAAAACTATCTTCACTATTAGTAAATCGAGATAATAAAAAAGCAACAACATTTTCCTTCCCAGGTATGTCAATAATTGTAATGTCAAATTCCTGTAACAATAGCATCAATCTAGTTATTCTAGCATTTATAATAGGTTTGTTCATCAAGTACTTAATGGCTAAATGGTCAGTGTGCACAAAAGTGGGGTATCCAATAATATAGTGTCTGAATTTATTGATGGAATAGACAATGGATAAAAATTCATTTTCTGTAACAGTGTAATTGAGTTCAGCATGGGCTAAGTTTTCACTGATGTAGTAAATTGCATATGGAGCATGAACTTCATGTTGTACTAACACTGATCCAATGGTCGTATTAGAGACATCTGAGGAGATATGAAAAGGAAGAGCCCAATTGGGCCCCCTTAAGATTGGATTTATAGACATCCTCTTCTTAAGTTCAGTGAAATATATTTGGCATGCATCATTCTAGTCGAACTATACATCCTTCATCAACAAAGTAAACAAAGGAGAAACTAATTTGGAAAAAATTTCTATGAATCTTCTGTAATAACCAGCATGCCCTAAGAAGCTACGTACCTGTTTATGAGTTCCAGGATTGGGTATGTTTTCAATTACCCTGATTTTGGATGGATCTACCTGGATACCATCAGCAGAGATAAAGTGCCCCATAACTACACCCTCTCTCATCATCATATGGCACGTTTTAGTGCTCAAATATAGATGGATTTGCTCACAGCGTACTAAAACCTTTTCTAAATTTTTTAGTGCCTCCTCAAAGTCACTACCATATGGGGTAAAGTCATCCATGAAAATATCCATACTGTCATTAACCATATCCAAAAATATGCTCATCACATCTCTCTGAAAAGTGGCAGGTGCATTACACAAGCCGAAGGGAAGTACCCTGTATGCAAAGGTACCCCATGCACAGGTAAACGTGGTCTTGTCTTGTTCCTCGGGAGCGATCTAGATTTGGTTGTAATATCTGAAACCATCCAAAAAGGAAAAAAAATTCTTCCCAGACAAGGTATCAAGTACCTGATCGATAAAGGGTAAGGGAAAATTATCTTTATGTGTTGCTTTGTTTAACTCCCTATAGTCTACGCAGACTCTCCATTTCCTGTTCTTCTTTGGCACTAACACGAGTGGAGAAACCCACTCGCTTTCTGAGATAGGATATATAAAGCTTTCTTTCAAGAGCTTTTGGATTTCTTCTTTCATTATGTCCCTAAGGTTAGGTTTCATCCTTCGTTTTTGTTGGAACTCAGGCCAGGAGTCACTTTTAATATAAATATGATGGATGCACAGATTAGAAGGGATACCCTTCATATCTATGTATTCCCAAGAAAAATATCCTTGTGTTGTTTCAAGAGAGTGATTAGGAATTCCAGTTCATCCACGGCGAGATTTGGATTAATGTTCAGTGTTTTTCCTAGCTCTATCTCAACTGGAATGATTTTCAAATTCTTGAGTACTAGAATTATATGGGTGTCACTGACTAAGGTCTCCTCTATGAGATCTTCTTGTTTTTCTTCCTCTAAAGTACTTCTTAGGATTTGGTAAACATTTTTATTGATAGATGTAGGCTCACTGATGAAACTACTGATAGCATCGTCCTCTACTTCATCTTTGAAGGTTAAGGCTTTCCCTATCATTAGCAACAGCTGAACGCCTTCTTCCTCCTCCAGCTCCATCCATAATGGAGTTTCAGTTTCTAAGCTAGGTCGATTTGGAGGGTATAAGGTAAGGATATTTGTCTTGGTCCCATATTAAATAGTCATATACCCTGACCGACAGTTGATGAAAGCATATGTCATGGCTAACCAAGGTATTCCTAGGATCAGCGGACATCCCCCTAGTTGCGACTTCGGTTGTAAAACCAAGAAGTCTGCAGGGTATTCCCATGAATCAACTAAGACAACGAGCTCATCCAAGATTCCCTTAGGTTTTATAGTGGACCTGTCAGCAAGTTCTAAAATCGTAGGGGTCGGCCGAAGGTTGGTGAGCCCAAGTTTTTGTACAGTTTTTATGGTCATAATGTTAATGGCTACACCTAAATATACCAGAACATTTTGTATCCTAGTGTTCCCAATATGTACTGTGACAGTAGGGTTTCCAGTATCATCATATTTGTCCAGGAGATTTTTTCCCATTATCAGTTCAGAAATTTTTCCTAATACATGGACAGTGGGAGCATCCCTAGGCTTTCTCCCTAGTTTTCTTACACACAGATCCCTGACTGTTTTGGCATAGATAAGCACATCATGAAGGGCCTGCAACAGCATAATTTTGACATATATATTTTTTAACTCTCCTAAGAGGTTAAACTGAGGCTATTCCACTATTTTTTGTAGTGTCAGTCGTTCAGGGTAAGGTGGTTCTCTAATTACCTGTGTAGGTTGTGTTTCGATGAATGTTTCTCCTTATGTTTCAGCTGGTGTCTCGGTAGGAATTTCAGCATCCTCAATGATGGGGATTGTTGTATTATATGGGTATTTATGGTTCATTCTCACTTCAGTCACTGAATATGGAACATCTTCAATGACTAAGGGCTCCACAACCCTCCTTGATCATAAGCGTATATCATGGCAGGGAACTGGGGTAATGGAGTAAGTAGGCATGTTGGCAATATCCAATTGGTGGACTTTTTTATTATTATTTGGGTTAGGGTTAGGTTGGGAAAGAAGCTATGGTCATATAGGAATGTTTACTGGTGTAGCATTGTTCTGGAGTTGCAGCTGTGGCTGCCGATACTGCTGGAGAGGGTATTGCTGACGATATTGCTGGTGAGGAAACTGTTGATGAGGAATTTGGTTATGAGGGAACTAATTTCCTAGATGGGAGTTTCTCCAACCAGGAGACCAAGAAGTGTGAGGGTTTGTCTATTGTTCCCAAGGTGGCCAACAGCTAAAGTTCTGCATAAAAGGTTGAGATGAATGCCATTGATTATTATAATAATGTGAAGGGAATTGTGTATTCATGTTATTCATCTTATTCATATTATTCAAAAAAAATGATGGGTCTAGACTCATACCTTAGTTTTGAGGTTTCCAAGGCTTCTTCTTAGCAACGAAGTAGGATTTCTCCACATCAGAAGTAGATGCTTGTAGGACTTCCTTCACTTGGTGTAGTGAAGGACATTCCTTAGTGTCATGATTTAGTTCACAGAGTTGGCATACTTCCACTTTATTAAGTGGACACTCTTTCAGTGGATGTTTCTTCCTACATTTGGGACAAAATACATCGAGTGTTCAATATTCTATTGCTTGCCTCTGCTTGGCCCTCAGAACATCCATTTCCTAGGAGATGGAACTTGTCATATTTGTCTTAAAATTTTCAATAATTTTTCCTATTTATTCCCAAGTGGCTCCTCCATTGGATGACTTCTGTGTTATGTTGAATACATCTCGTTCTAGGCCCTTGTCCCTTTTGATGGTCTTGGAGGATCCTCTAGAGTATCTTCGACATAATTCGATGATCTTTTCCAATGGTTCCTTCGAGATATCCCCCTTCCCCAACAAGTTCAACATGTCCAAGAAATATTCTCTAATACCACGAAGTAAGATTATCTTGAGCACATATACCCACATGTCGATCTATTCTGCCCTCTGTACATTGTACAGAAGTCTCTCTATGAAATATTCCATACTTTCTCTATCCTTTTGTACCATTTTAAACAGTTCTTCTCATTTTTCCTTAGTATTACAATACTTCTGGTACTTCGCAAGGAACACTTGTTTCATCTGTTCCCAAGTGGTAACAATGTCACCCCCCATGCTCATAAACCATCGTAGTGTATTGTCCTTCAAAGTGGCAGGGAAATTTTTTAACTTCTGTTCACTGGACGTGTAGTCATAGCTGCGACAGAGGATGTCAAATTCGAAGAGAAACTCATCTGGATCCTTTGTAGCCTTCCCATAAAAACGTGGTAATACTGATGGTGAGATGTTCTTCATGGGAGCTTGACCAATTGGTTGTCAGATGGGGAACTAAAGTGTGGAAATAGTATCCTCATGCGGAGGGTTGCCATCATTGTGATGGTTATCCCCTACTACTTCTTCATGATCTTCAGGGTCACATCCATTATTCATGTTTTCCTCTGCTCTTTCCTGTTATATTTTTATCATTCAAGCTAGCATTATCTTAGGATGTTTAACTGAGAGAATAACAAGCACAGCAATCAAACACAAGAGACAATAGACACAAATATTTTCCTCGAGGAAACCATAAAGGAGAAAATCCCACAACTTCCTCAGAGATAGAATCAGCACCAAAAGTAAAACCCAAAACAGTAAGATGATCTCCCGACAGCAGTAGTATCTCTCTCTAATCCCAGCTTCTTCTCTCTCACTCATGCACCCCAGTGAATGAGTGTGTGTGTGATAAATAGAGAGGCTCACTCTTTATTTATATTCTTTCGTTCACTTAATGTCCACTCCAACATGTCGGCCTCACTTAACAATTACTTACTAGAGACGACATCTCTAGGAGAGTCTAATAACCATAGTGCCCCACAACTTGTGGAGACTTTGTCCCTCCGACCAACAAGGAGGGTTATCCTTAACACAACAGTGGGGACTATTGCCCCAACATACAGTAACTCACCTAGGGCCGACTTCTCTAGGATAGTCTAATAACCCTAGGGCCCCACAACTGCAGGGACTTTAACCCTTGATCAATAGGAGGGTTACCCACAATGACTTGACATGACTTGTTTACATTATAGAAACTTCTGATCAGAAGATCGGGGCATGACATGACTCAATTATATTACAAATACTTCCCAGAAAAAACATCGGGGTACAATACATAAGATATACAAGTTAATACATTCTGAAGTTACAATTACATCAAGACTCCCTCTTAACTAGGAAGGTATTCTCTCGACACAATTTATCAGCACAAGTCTTCTTCTCTGTATCATCTTAATCATCGTCAAGTTCTCATCATCTTCTTCTTCAAGTCATCTTCATCACTCGATCTGGATCATCACTTGATCTAGAGCATCTCTGGTTCTGGAACATCTATTCTAGATCATCATCACATGTGCTATCTCTTTATTCTTCTTGTCACAGGAAGTTCTACAGAGCCAGCCCTTTTTCATGCTAGTTGTAAGCCTAGCCTCCATGCAGGTCTTGTTCAGCACTTATATCTGACCCTAAGTTAGAATGGCCCGCCCAGCACTTACATCTGACCATGAGAGGAACACATCCAACACCATGTCAGAAAGGCATGCCCAGCACTCACATCTGACCGTGAGAGGAACCAATCCAGTCATCTATGTCAGAAAGGCCCAGCACTCACATATGAACATGATAGGAACCAATCCAGTCATCTGTTTCAGAAAGGCCCAGCACTTACATTCAACCATGCGAGGAACCAATCCTACCTACATGTCGAAATGGCTCTGCACTTACATCTGACCATGCGAGGAACCAATCCAGCATGTCAGAAGGGCTCTGCACTTATATCTGATCATTTAGGAACCAATCCTACAGTCACATCAGAATGGCCCTCAGTCCCAGAATGAGTATTTTTGGTAACTGACCAGGTGCCTCCATTCCAAGAATGGTATTCAGCACTTATATCTGATCATGTAGGAACCAATCCTACAGTCACATCATAATGTCTCAGCACTCACATCTGACATGCGAGGAACCAATCCTCTCATCATGACAGAATAGCTCAGCCCTTACATCTAACCATGGAAGGAACCAATCCTCTCACCATGTCAGAATGGCTCACGAACTCATCACTTCCCTTTGGAGGGAACCTCGATCTGGAGAACACCAAGATTCTCCCTGAAGTACTCAAACTTCGCTCTAGCTAATGGCTTCATCAACACATCAGCTATTTTTTCATCCATTACAACATACTGGAGCTTCACTGCTCCTTTCTGCACCATATCCCTAATATAGTGATACTTGATCTCGATATGCTTTGACTTTTCATGGAACACCAGGTTCTCCGACAACTTCACACAACTTTGGTTATCGCAATACATACAAGTAGCATCCAACTGGAGATCAAATAAATCAGACAGTAGCTTCCTCAACCATACAACCTCACAACTAGTTGAACAAGCTGCAACATACTCTGCTTCAAATGTACTTAGTGCCACACAGGATTGATTCCTGCTAAACCAAGAGATCACACCTGATCCCATACTGAAGCAACACCCTGAAGTGCTCTTCCTATCAATGGAACTGCCTTCCCATTCTGAATCAACATAACCCTCCAGGTTAATATTTTGATTCGACTCATACTTTATCCCATAATCAACTGTACCCCTCAGGTACCTCAGAATATGCTTTGCAACAATCAACTGAACATGTCTCAAATCTATCAGGAACTGGCTCAAGGTGTTCACAACAAAGCAAATATCTGGTCTCATGTTCGTCAGGTACATCAAGGACCCAATCATTTAACGATACATAGTAGCATCAACAACTTCTGATGAAGCATCACTCAATAGCTTCAGGTTCGATGCCATAGGTGTGGTCATGGCCTTGCAATCCATCATCCTGAACCTCTTCAGGATCTCTACTGCATACTTCCCTTGTCCCAGGGATATTCTGCCACACCTCCATGCCATCATATCCAAGTCCTTCATCTCGAACTCGGTAGCAAGTCTCCTTCTTGCCACTTTAATGAGTTCCTCTTTTCTATCAGGAACAAGTCATCGCCATATAACAGGAGCATCACTGGTATTCCTCCTTCAACTTTGAAGAAAAGGTTGGAATCCGCTTTACTCTCAGTAAATCCTAGAGTCATCAGTAATCTGTCAGTCCTGTTGTACCATGTCGAACCTTGGGATCTTCTGCAGTCACTCCCTCTGAAGCGGAGCATCATACTCCCTCTGTCTTTTTTACTCTATGCACTAAAACATTCTATACCGAAGTGATAAGTAGCTTCCTCTGCTACTAATATTCTATGTATCCATCTAGGATCACTGGATACCAAGTTCCTCTATCTTGAACTTTTCCAAAATTTCTTCTCGCACCCATCGGTGAGCTTGTCATCCTCTATAGACTTTCATCTTCAATCTTGTAGCAAAGGTTCAGATCTTCATCAAGCTTCAGATTTACGTGTTATCCCATGGGTGTCTTTTGAGCTCATACAAGGCCTTCTTTCATTTACACACATGATTTTGCCTGTCATGTGTCTCAATTCCCACTAGCTACAAATGTCTCTTCGTAGTCTATGCCTTCTTTTCGTGAGAAGCCTCATGCTACAAATCTTGCCTTGTATCCCACGATGTTTCCATATACTACATGATGGAACTATGAACTTCCCTTCACGTATCGATATTGCATCCTAGACATCATTCTTCTTGAACTGGTATTCCCTTTCTTCTTGGTTACTTCTTCATAGTTGGAAGCATCTGCATCAATGATGTCACTGCATTCATCATATTATTCTTCATCTTGAACTGCCGTTACTTGTTCTTTGGAACAAGTCTTATCCTTCTTTGCTTGTAGGAGATTTTACGCGATATTCCCTACAAGTAAAATGCATTAGTTGTATGGTTAAAAACATTTCATAAGGTGTATTTATAATGAAAATTTCTTTTGTATCAAGATATATGATTATGCAACTATTTTAGCCAATACAAAATTCATCCATCTCTCATGGAAACTTTCTAGATGCCTTCCATCTCTACTAGGACAACACTAAGATTGTGCACTAATACAATATGTCAGCAAAGGGGTTTCATTCTAGATAAGCAGCAATGGAGAGTTGTATAGCACCATGAGCTACTTACCCATCACATGCATATTTTCATTAATGCAAACATTCTAACATGCAAAATACATTAACTGAATATAAAAAAATGCATAACAAAACAATATCATGAAATGAAAATTGAATACTTATCTTTATTTGTTTTGTGGGTAGACTCCTTCTTGAGCCTTCAGCTTCATCATCTTCTTCATTCATAATAGCATCGTTTCTTATCCAAATGCTAAGATGGATAAGAGGTTCTTCAAGAGTTGAGTTCTTCATATTCCTCATCGCTTGAGGGATCTTTGGATGGTGAGAGCTTGATCTTTAGTTGCTCCCATCTTCTCTTCTCTGATTATGAGTCAAGCTTCTTCTTCTTCCCAGAGTCTGCTGAAAGTAATCACTTCCTTCTGGCACACATTCCTCGCATGAATGAATCCCATGATCCTAGGAGGCCATTCAAGGTGGCTATCACCACTTCTACATTCTCCACTTCTTCTTCTACTGCTACAAGTTGTTCTTTGATTTGAGAGACCCTCGTAAAGTATGACTGTATGGTCTCTGCATTCTGGATCTTCACATTCTTCAACTATTTTCTCAAAGTCATATTCCGATTTATGTTCTTCCCTTCAAATAGATTGATTAAGGAATCAAACATCTCTTTCGGTGTCTTTAGGGAAGACACTTGTGGTATAAGGTGATCTGTGATTGAATCAGAAATGATATTCTTGGCCTTGACCAAGTTCTTCTTGTGTAAGGCTTTTAGCCTCATCTCGCTCTGGAACTGGAACCTCTCTACTTATGTAGGTGTCCAATTCATTTCCTTCAATAACTAGTCAGATCCTATACTTCCATGCTTGGAAGTTGTCAACTTCACCAAGCTTATCATCAAGCTGATGTGATAGATCGCTTTGAAATGAGAACCTTAAATGAAAATAGCAATAGATTAGATCTCACCGATTTGAGGTGTCTGTTCTGGTTCCGGAGCTGGCTGTTCTAGGGTTTGTTAGAGAAACCCTAATTTTCAAAACTTGGAATCTTTCAAATCAAATTGGATAGATAGATAGACCTCTTCAAGGTGAGATTTCCAATGTACTCCTTTTCTGAAAACAGTGGAGGGAAGCTCCCGGAACAGGAAGCCCTAGTTTTCCAATTTCTTCTACAGAAATTCCTGATACTAATTCTGTGATATATATGAACTTACTGCTCCTCTGTGTCTGAAACTTTGTACTGGGGTATCCTCACTTGTCCCTATTCCAACACCATAGGTTTCATCAGGATTTGTTTCACCAATTGGGACTTATGATCATTTTCCCAAGGTGAGCTGTTTCAGGATTGTTCAGCATATCGAAGTTGTACGGACTTCCACGTGTCACTGTTCCATCTTTTGGGTCTGAAACTTCTACCACAGAAATTACAGTCCATTTCCTTTTTGGAAAATTTTCATAAATTTCATTTGGACTTTTGTAGACCGAGATATAACAATTCTCCCCAGGTGTCCTGTTTAAGGATGAATCCTGGAAGACGCTGGAACCCTAACTTGGAGGGATCATATCTCCTAGAATATAGCGAATCTGAGGATGAACTATGGATACAGTGTAAATAAGGATTTCATCTTCTATCTATGAACATTTCAGCTCCTGAGGATTCTCCAATCCCTAGATATAGAGAATGTACCAAAACTTATCGGTTTTAGTATTTAGGGTTTTTCCAGCTCGGGGTCAAACTAGGGTTTGACTTTCCCAGAGTTACACCCAACCAAAAATATCGAACCAGGTCTCTAAACTTCAATTTTTATTAGGAGAGCCATTCTATGCCGGGCTCACTCAAAAATTATTCTTCTATAAAAAGTCCTAATTTTCCGCACCGAAAGCTGAAAATGCTCGGAATCAAATTCTGCTTTGACAGAAAGATGCACCCTTCAATGGAGAGTTAGCCTAGCATACTTTTGTTGATGGATTGTAGAGAGAGACCCAAAAATTAAGAAGCCCTAGCTTCTGCAACTGCATAATGTCTTCTTCTTAGGTTAGCTTTGATACCATGTTAGATTTTTATCATACAAGCTAGCATTATCTTAGGATCTTTAACTGAGAGAATAACAAGCACGGCAATCAAACACAAGAGATAATAGACACAAATATTTTCCTTGGGGAAACCATAAATGAGAAAACATCACAACTTCCTCAGAGATAGAATCAACACCAAAAGTAAAACCCAAAACAGTAAGATGATATCCCGACAACAGTAGTCTCTCTCTCTGATCCCAGCTTCTTCTCTCTCACTCATGCGCCCCAATGAGTGAGTGTGTGTGTGATAAATATAGAGGCTCACTCTCTATTTATATTCTTTCATTCACTTAATGTCCACTCCAACATGTCAGCCTCACTTAACAATTACTTACTAGAGACAACATCTCTAGGAGAGTCTAATAACCCTAGTGCCCCACAACTTGTGGGGACTTTTCCCCTCTGACCAACAAGGAGGGTTATCCTTAACACAACGGTGGGGACTATTTCCCCGACTTACAATAACTCACCTAAGTCTGACTTCTCTAGGATAGTCTAATAACCCTAGGGCCCCACAACTGCAGGTACTTTAACCCTTGATCAATAGGAGGGTTACCCACAATGACTTGACATGACTTGTTTACATTATAGAAACTCCCGATCGGAACATCGGGGCATGACATGACTCAATTACATTACAAACACTTCCCGGAATAAACATCGGGGTACAATACATAAGATATACAAGTGAATACATTCTGAAGTTACAATTACATCAACATTTCCTTCCTTCGCTTATTCTGATCTTCCCACTCCTTTTGGAGTTGTAACCACTCTTCCTTTGTGACCTCCTTCCCATCAACGTCGTAGACCACCTCTGGATCACCCACTCCCATTACAATGGCTTTATCTTCGTCCGCAGGGACACCAGATGGTGTCACAGCCGCTCCTGTTCTCTCCACTATAGAAGCTGATGCTTCCACCTTGGGAGTAACCGGGATTCTTCTGACAGATGGTGGTCCCTGATGGCGAGCTTCAATAGAGGAATTGGCCCTGGAAACAAGATCATCAATGAGCGTCCTCCTTCCCAAAGCTGGACTACCGCTACGACCTCGACCACCTGCAAAGTTAGTATTTTAGGGAGTTCTGGGGGTTCTGGGAATGTCACCTTGAACTCTCCTTGTATTCATGCAACCCAAAAGAAATCATGCAAGCTTAAAAAAATACTGAAGGAAAAATGATTGAATGCAACTACTACTGTTTCTATCGATTATCTTCCCTGGCAATGGCACCAAAATGTTGGCCTCTCTATATGCTAGTTAATTACAGCTAACATATAGAATGCTCAATATAAATTTTCAACCCAGGAAAGTCTTTTTATTTCGAAGATAATTCACACTATCTGTGCATAAACACTAAGTAGCTGATCAATGAATGAAATATTAAGTATCCTACCTATATTCTCAGTCAAGATCTTCTCATGGCTAACTAATCTAAATTACTTACCTACAAATCCAGAATTGCAATTACCTTCCTACAATATCAATCCAACAATTAATGAATCTAGAAATATATAACTAGACTTAATTTTGCAAGAAGTTAAATCCTAGCATTATCAAACTATATATGAATTCATCATAACTAGTTTAATTCAACTAATCTAAGAATTGGAAACAACAACAATTGAACCAAACAAGCTCTAAACTACAATCTGACTGAATTAGAAAACCTGAGAAAGACAAGTAATTAAAAGAAACTGGAGTTGAGATTTGACTGTGATAGCTATTGGCACACATGCATAATGGAACTAACCTACACAGTCGACTGTCACACGATGCAATTACAGCTTAAAGGAAATGCAAACATTACTGTCAAAGGAAATACAATGATGAATCATTATTGTTGCAGCTAACTATAAATAATGCAATTACTAAAATTTCCACACCACACAATAGAATAATCAAAACATCTAATTAACTTGGCGATCTCTATGGGAAGGCGAACCCATCCTTCGAACAGAGACGTCGAGATTAACACAAGTTAAGACGTGGAAGCTTGAAGAATCCTGCTCCTTATATTAAAATGATAAATTGCAAACTACAGCTCATTGTTGCAGCTTACACAGTCTAATTGATAATCAACCAACCCTTGGCTCATAATGGCTCCCCATATTTATACATAAACAATAATAACCTTCACCCACTAATATCGGGTAGCCATGAAGATCTACGATCTTCAGGCTACCCTGTTACAACGAGTTGTTACAGCTATGAGTGAAATTGAACGAAAGTATCAAATATAGGGAATCTGGTTGTCACAGTCATTAGTGAATAGATGGAACCAATTAAATAGGATATACCATGTCTATTGTAGTTATGCCTCAAGCAGCGGCGCGTTGTTGCAACTGAATCTATTGCAGCCAAGTTTGTTCCAGCTTCCTCATGGAATGATGACCTTTGTTGCATCCAGTGCGGGAAACTGGTACTAGTAAGTAACAGCTGGTACAAGAATGTTCATCTTCGTTTTCAGACCCCGTAGCTGCTACACCTGTGTTCCTCAAATCTTGAACTATCTTTATGAAATCACAATATGTTAGCATAATCCAAGTGACAGAGTTCTAACCATAACAATCCTAGGCATTAATAGAATAAAACAATAATTAATCATACATGTATGGATTAGTAAGCTCAATGAGAAGGAAAACATTTGTCTAGTGTGTAAAAGTGAAGTACGACAGGGCAAAAAGGGTATAATGGGTGTGGCCAAAAAGAGCCATTACAGGACCCAACAATACCATAGTATTTGAATTATTCTTATTCTATTTTTTTATTAATTCAAACAAATGTCCCTTATTTGGTCAGAGTTGAACTTTCAAATTTTTAAATTTTCTTGTGATGTTTGAATGCATTTGAAATCTAGTCATAGGTGATACCATAGTATTTGAATGCTTCTTACTTTGACTCTATTTTTTTCTTAATTAAATAAAAACCTTATATTATCATAATTGAACTTTAAAAAATATAATTGGACTATATGTAGGTTTAGATCTCGATCAACCGTCATAAGACTCGGTTCCCTCTCACACGACTTCAAGAGTAATTGGGAACTACAATGGGTTTGTAAGAGGTGGAGAATGTTTATAATACATTATGGATGTTGTTGCAAGAGAAGAGTTCAGGAACCTGAATCCTGTTTGGATAGTTAAGAAGTATGCTAGAAATGTAATCAAGTTTCATTTTGAGCAACACTCAATTATCACACAAGCTCAAATCCTACATGGATTGCTAAAACATAAAATATTGAAAGATGCCCCAATCCTGTCAGGTTTTAAAGATGTTAAAGGTAAAATAGCATATGACACCCTGGAAGAAAATGTCACAGAAGAATCATACTGGTTTGGAAAATAAAGAAAACATGATATCTAATCTGCTCGCAAGGAAATTACAACTATCGTTGTGGAACCAAAAAACTCAAGAAATCAAATGGTGGAAACAATGTCAAAATTGCTCCATGTTTCAAGAAAAACATTGCACAAATATACTAAATGTAGGGTCTAGATAGATGAAAACAATGAATTTTCTTGTTGGGTCTTATTTGTAGGAAACCCTATCATGACATAATTTATGAAGGCATTAGAGATGAGAAGGTGGTATATTTTGGGACAACTATTCACGTGCTATACCAAATTGAAAGCATGTCCTACGGAAATGTTTATCCAAAGGGATTTATGTTGAGCATTATAAACATGTTATGGATATGACATGAGTTGCATTGTCTGAGGAATTTCAAGATTCCAATCCCAATTTTGGTATCTCGATCAACATGTTTAACAAGCGAAAACCACATTATATTTGGCCAAACACAATTCACGACATATTTTTTGATACCATGTTGAATTTCAACTCTATTATGATACATTTATAGATTTTACAAAAGGAGCTGGAATGTTCACTCAGTCTCACATGGAACTCAGAGTTCTCAATTTTGCTTAGGTCTGGTAAGAAGTAGGACTTATTATGCAAATATTTGCATATCTTATCAGGTCCTATCATAGCCTCAAGAATGGATTCATAAGATGGTAAAACCATATCCAAGCAATCGTCTGATTAAGTTGAGTTCACTTCCCATGCAGGAAAGTAGGATTCATATGGATATTCTAAGACGGGAGGAGCCAAGATGGTAGTAGGATCATATACATCTTGATAGGATACTTCTACTGTATAAAAAGACACATCACATTCAACCAACGAGGGGAGGACCTACAGATCAGTTATATGTGTAACTGAAGAAACTTCTCTAGATATACAAACGATCTTCCCTACACTAGTCATTCCTAGATAGTTAATAGGAGCGTACAAATCAAAGGTGCCCATAAGAAACATGTACATCCTAACTACTAAACTTTCATTTTTCGAGTGTGTTTGATGAATCAAAGGTACATTGGAATCTGATGTGTTTGTATGATTCTTCCAGGTATAGGATAGTTTATCTATATTAACTACCTTCCCTTCGTGAGGGAACATAAGGACTCAGAATACCGACAACAGAATAACACACATGGTGTAGGTACAAATCCTACCCAACATCAAGTTATAGTCCAAATTATCATCTACAACCTCTACTTCAACTGAAACTGCTTTCCTTTCCAATTCTATGTCGAAGGAAGGAAGGATACCATGTGGACAGAAAGACCTTTCATCGAAAGTGGTCAATAAGGTATTCAACGGGACCAACTAAGGGGGTCCCATAGCTTTCCAACAAGAAATATCCATCACAATCATGGATGCACCTTCATCGATAATTGTTTGTCCAATGGTTTTTTCTCCATGGACTACTTTGATTTGAAAGGCGACGTGGTAAGGTAGATGAGGTTTGACATTAGATAATTCAAACTTGGCAATCAAGCCTGCAGAATATAAACTTCCTATAGTTTCCAAAATTCCATTACGTCATGAAGGAAAACTTTGTAACACTTCTAAAGTGGACATAGCACAAGGATTCTGGGCCAATTCCTCCACAACTGAGCAGTTGGGAGCAGCCCTCGCGTTAGGGTTGTGAAATGTCTTCTTAAAGACACCTTTCAGTATCTTTAGCATAGGGTCAGCCAGTTTTTCAATAGAAAGTTGGGCCGTCGTTAGAGCTTTGACAGGTTTTTTATCTTTCTGTGATGACTTAGGCTCATAATTGTTTGCTATGGTTTTCAATAAAGCATGGGATTGAACCATATTAATGTACGATTGATCAACATATGAAGCATTCTGAGTGCCCCCATTTTTCTTAGGATCACTCAAAGTTGAATCTTTACCTGCGGGAAAGGGTCCTTGAGTAAAGAAGGTTGTTGATTCAATAACTTCTGAGCTTGCTCCATAAGGGAACATTGATAAGTTAAGTGATCTTCCTGACAAAGCTTGCAAGGAAACTTAAATTTATGTTTCTCTTTCATGCCCCCCTCAGCATTATGCAAGGTTTTTGGTTTGCTTTGATGTCCCTCTCCCTTCTTTCCTTTGTTTTTCTTCCCACTAGAATGTTGAGTTCCATTTTGACTGGATCGTGCTCGAGGGGAGGGGGTAGCAACGTTAGTTGCTCCTACTTTGGATTGCTTGAAAGATAACTCATGTATTTTTTTTGCAAGAGACACCACAATAGGTGACTCAACTGAACCAACAATGTCTTCAGCATGTGGTCCAGGATTAGGTTTTCCAAAGTCAGTGTTAGACCTCGATGCGTCGGGTATAATCTCATAGAGGCTCCTAGACTGAGCATAGATCAGATCAAGTTGTTGGGCTCTAATGATGGCTTCCTCTTCTGTCGTCACTCCCAAAGTCGAAAATGTCTTTTGAAATATATGGAAATAGGGATTTCAAAAACCATTCCAACATAAATCAGGAGGGATACTGTATTTAATTAGCCTCTTTCATCTTCTCCACTCATGGGTGTGCTAAAAAATATGTGTGGCCTTAGTTTTCCAAAAAGTCAACAAAAATGTCTATAATGGCATCATATCGGACTAGAAGTTGAGAGTGGTTAAGAAAAATCATGGATATATCAATGAAATTGTCATAAGCAGCAAATGGAAGTTCAATGTACATTTAGTTGCTACACTAGTTAAGGTCCTTTGAAAAATCCTCAGCCGAATCGAATCATCGTTCAACGAGTTCGAGCAACACCTTAGATGAAAAGTAGTGACATGGTCACAAGGATAATCTCCAATTTTCCCTTCAAATTTTGGAATACATGAAGGTAGTTTGATGGGAACTAGTGGCCAAGTCGGTTCATGGCACATAGGGTCATTAATCAGTTTTTAAATATCTGGAAAGTTTAAAGTTTCTAGAAAAGGAAGTCGAGTCCCAGCCGAAATTTGATATTGAGGAACTTGGTGTGAGGAATTTCCCGCACTTATGTTCCTATGAGGTTCGTTGGGGTTTCCCCCAGCCACCGGTTGTGAAGTGACAATATTTTGAAAAGGATTCCACCCAGAATCCAAGGAATTACTAACCTGAGGTGAACTATATTAGGTCTGGCTGGTTCTGACAAAGACGCCTCTCATAGACATAGGAGAAACAGTTCTTCTACCAAAAAGTGAAAAATAAGAACTTCTGATTGGTGTTGTCAAAACTTGGCCAAAAGTTTGAAAGATGAATCCTGAAAAGAGATTTTGACTTCCTGAGGATACAGCTGAATAAGTAGGTACATGAACTACAAAAGGAGAGGATGAAGGAATATGCCCCCCATACCAATGATACCCTTGGACAAAAGAAGTGTAACTGCTAGGGTTATTCTAAAAGTTTTGAAATAGAGGAGAGGATGTGAAGGGTACACTAGGTATCCCAATGACTACTACATTAGATGGACCAATGGTTGGAATCATGGGTACTAAAGGACTAATAACTCTAGTACTCGGTGAAACATGAGTTGAAGAGGAAAAATTTAATGACACCACTAGTGGCACATGTGTGCTAGATATATGTGTACTAACATGTGGAGGAGATACTCCACCAACTAACATAGTAGAGGTACGGGTATACATATCCCATTATCCTTCTCCCAAACTTGACATCACGACACCTAGAGGGACACCAAACCCAGGTTGAATGAATGATCGAATTTGTACAAGGACTGGATCTCCTAAATCAGTGAGAGGTGATTTATAATTCCTTGCAAACTCCTTGGCTTGCAAATATTCGATCTCTACTGATAGAGGGTCAGGATGAATATATCTTAGTTCAAGCTCTCCTATATTTTCACTAATACCATTTGATTCAAATGAACCACTTATGTTAATTCTTCACCTTAGAGGTGGCGGTAGGGGCTACACAATTGTAAGTGGGGGAAGGTTTTGCAACCTTCTAGACCTACGAAGAGGTTGATCCTCCACAGCTAGATATTTTTCTTACACACACCTAGAGGCCGACCTATAACACAGGAAAACCAAAAAACACACCACTAGAAAATTTCCTAAGTATCAAATCGGGCAGATAAATCTACCTTCCAAAGGAAATTCTGGGATGATGAGGGCCCAAAAAAAACCTGTGAAGTGTCAAAGAATAATTACCTGTGGTCTCAATACAATTTTTCTGGGGAAAGGGTTTGAATCACCAACTGCTTTTCCAAATTGGTGCATGGGGTTTCCTCCCACGTCTGTCCTTCGTACATTGGAAATATCCTTCCATTGTCACTTGTGTAGGAATCCTAGGTCAAGATACTAAGTGTTGAAAAGTTAACTCTGAAGGTCTTGTTTATAGTTTTGGTGTTGTGTGATAAAGAGGACATGTAATCTATCCCTTGTGTATTTATGTATAAAATATGAGTTATATATAAATAAATGGTGTTTTGTACTTTATTGTTTTGGGTCTCACTTAAAAGATATTTAATAATCAAAGTGAATTATTATTAAATAAGAGTGCATTAAGTGAGGACCCTAGATTTTGTAAAAGCATCACAACCATAAGATCAATTTGGTTAGATGAGGTAGTTACAGAATTTAAAGTATAAAACTAGGGTTGAGAACAAATTAGAGACACCACCATTAATGAGGAGACAGAGAAAAGATTGAGACCAAGTGTGAGAGAGAGAAAACCCTTGGCACAATTCCCAATGCAAGGAGCAGCAAAGTACAACAACATTTAATGCACATGTTAGTCTATATAGCGCTAGTGTGAAAGCACATAAATCGACATTGAAGGTACATAAGTCTGATAGGTCTATACATCATTTATTGTAGACTAGGCACAAATATCAAGGGAGTAGAAAATTACAGTCTATACAATCCATACATGTTGCAGATCCATACATTTTGTACTCGCATGTGTGAAGGTAAACCAGGTTGTACAATACAGTTGGCACAGATTTTGAGGTAATTTGCTGAAAGTGATTTTTGAGGAATTTTTCCTATAAGGGTCAGAAGAATATTTTTTCTGTGTTGTTGGAAAAATTTATGAGTTTCTCCTTTAATGATAATTTTCATTTCTATGGTTTTCCCCAATATTTGGGGTTTTTCCCAGTCTGTTGACCAAAATCTCCATGTATTCATGTGTAAAAGATTTGCTTCACTCTTGGAAATTTCTTGGTCTTGGTGATTTATATTTCAAATTAAGATGTAATTTTCAATCATAAACCCTAGTTTGATCAAGTGTTTGACATAATGTGTAAATGAGAAATTTCATATTAAGTCAAGTTGAAGTAGTATTCAAGTTTTGAGTCACAGAACAGAATTGTGTTGTCTTTTATTTTAGAATATTTGTTGCGAGATATTTTCCATATGATGAGAATTCATTGCAAAGATAGGTTGGATGGCATATCCAACTATATACCTTGGAAAGTGAGGATAACTGTAGTGCTCAAAGAATGGAAGATATGGAGCTTTGCAAACACCATGATGACAAAGCCCACAAACAAGGATGTATTAGAATAATTTGAATCCATAGAAGCCAGAGCTCAGAGGGTTGTCCTGGATGGGGTAAAGGATCATCTTATCCCTCATTTGGCAGAGAAAAAGACTACTAATGATATGTGGGATGTCCTAAAGCAGTTGTTCAAGGCAAAGAACGAGAGTTAGAAGAGGGCTCTAAAGGGAAAGTTACATAATGTGAACATGAACCAAGGTGAAAGTGTAACCTCCTACCTGACTCGAGTGGCTCAAGTCAAAGATGAGTTGGAAGAAATAGGAGAGACTATATCAGACTTAGAGTTGGTGAGGAGGGAGGTTTTTGTCAAATGTATTGTTGCAGAGAGAAACTTCTGGACAGGTCTAGGCTTTGGGATGATTTCACCCAAGAGGAGATTCGAGAGGGGGATCTAGCTGGTAAATTCAGTGAAGAGTTGGAGCATAGTGTGGCTCTTGTAGAAAAAACAAACAAGAAAAAGAAAGACCTCAGTCAAATCAAGTGATACGACTGTGTTCAAATGGGGAATTATGCCTTGAAATGTCCTGAGAAGAATATTGTGAAGACTAAAAGAGATGTGGAAGCCTCTGCAGCAGTAGAAGAATATGCCACGAAGTTTGAGTAAGAGTTTTCTCTTGTCTTAATTGATTCCAGTGTAGGGAGTTCTACCTTTGAGAATGTATAGGTTGTTGAATGTGGTGTAACCAGACATATGACTGGAGTCTATGATTCCTTTAAGATGATCACTTTGTTGGGGCCAAGACATTTCATCCAGATAGTTGTTGATAGTCCCCATATTATGATATGAGGGGTTGGAACAATCATATTCCAACTGGATCTTGAAGAGTTCCTGGATATTCATGGAGTATTGTTTATATATGGAATGAGAGTGAGTAAACTCTCAATGTCATCCTTCGAGGATGATGGCTATGGGATGATTATCAGGTCTGTTCATGTATTCTTGTATCAGAGAGATGAGCCAGTTGGTACAACCATCTTATTTGGTGATCGCATGAATAGACTATATGTCCTAAGAGGGAATATTGTATGACCATGAGCAAGAGCAAAAGGATGGTTATCAAAGTCAGAGGATTAGGATGATGTTGCATTTGATAGATATGGACCTGAAGAGAAGATTTACTCTCTCCAGAGCACCGGCAGGAGGCTCATCCAGTCAAGTGATGGTGCATATGAGCAGGTTGATGAGACTCAGCTTGAGTCTCAAGCTTCACAGTTTCATTTCGAGGTAGAGCATTTGTTTTCGAGATCGATTCCAGAGAAGGAGGGAGTTGTTGCAGGAGTCAGATATGGAGATAGTGTTGCGGACCTTCCTCATTAAGAGGGAGTGTTTAAAAGTTAACTCTGAAGGTTTTGTTTATAGTTTTGGTGTTGTGTGATAAAGAGGACATGTAATCTGTCCCTTGTGTATTTATGTATAAAATACGAGTTATATATAAATAAATGGTGTTTTGTACTTTATTGTTTTGGGTCTCACTTAAAATATATTTAATAATTAAAGTGAATTATTATTAAATAAGAGTGCATTAAGTGAGGACCCTAGATTTTGTAAAAGAATCTCAACCATAAGATCAAGTTGGTTAGATGAGGTAGTTACAGAATTTAAAGTATAAAAATAGGGTTGAGCACAAATTAGAGACACCGCCATTAATGAAGAGAGAGAGAGAAAACCATAGGCACAATTCCCAATGCAAGGAGCAGCAAAGTACAACAGCATTTAATGCGACTGTGAGTTTGTACAGCACTTGTGTGAAGGCATAGAAATCGAGACAGAAGGTACATAAGTCTAATAGGTTCGTACAACATTTATTGTAGGATGGGCATAAATCCCAAGGAAACAAAAATGTACAGAAAGTACAGCCCATACAGTCCACAAGTGTGGCAGATCTGTGCAGTCTGTACTCGCACGTGTGAAGGTACAACATCTCATACAGTATTGTTGGCATAGTTTTTGAGGTAATTTGCTGAAATTATTTTTGGGGAATTTTTCCTGTAAGGGTAAGAAGAATAATTTTTCTTTGTTGTTGGAAATTTTTTTAAGTTTCTCCTTTAATGAAAATTTCTCTTTCTAGGGTTTTCCCCAGGAGTTGGGGTTTTTCCTGGTCTGTTGACTATAATATCTGTGTATTCATATGTGAAAGATTTGCTTTAGTATTGGAATTTTTTTGATCTTGGTGATTTATATTTCAAATTAAGATGTAATTTTATTCATCAAGTGTTTAACATAATGTGTAAATGGAAAATTTCATGTTAAGTCATTGAATTTATTCACTAAGGCCACCAAATATACAATGAAGGTCCGACGAAATAGTCATCAGTCTAATTGGTGTGCATGGGTAGGGTAACAAATCCCAAAACTCAAACAACATCTGCACCACACTGGTTCAAGGGTGGTAATTAGTGAATCCTCAAAAGCACAAAAGTTCTAGTGTATGCTAAATTGTGTTGGAGAGGTATCTACGCAACCCAAAATTCACACAACCTCGTGCTTGAATCCTGTGTTAGAGGAGCTTCCTGGTTCATTTCCTTGTAAAAATGGATTTCTTAAGTGAAAGGACACTATGTCTAAGTTTAACTGGTTCTGGATAGTTAAATATAACCCTAATACAAAAACCTATCCTAAGCTAGTGAGTGTCTCCCCTTAAAAAGAAAACGTTACCAATCAATTTTAAGTTATTAACTTTCTCTTTAAGGTTGTTGTTTACTCAGGATAATGGTCGTGAACCTTATGGTGTTTTGACTCAATAGTAAAGTGAAGATGAATGATGTACAATGCTTCAATTTGAAATTGCCACTTATATTTTTCTTTTTTTTAAACTAATAAAAGCTATCTAATTAGCTTTGGAAATAAAACTAATTTTCTTTTCTTTTTTGAAAATTGAAAGTACAATGCAGATGCAACTACCTAAGCTTGATATGCACCTAATAGATTTGATTTTTTATTTTTCTTTTCAAAAATGAAATGAAAAAATGTACAATTATACACAAATGTAAGTTATAACCATGAAAATTTGCAGAAACAAGACTCAAACCTAAGATCTTATAAACACAAAACTCCAAGACAGCAAGAATTTTGACAACACCTTACTTGGAAAAACTACCAGAAGCCTATAAAACAAGGTTCTTCCAAGCTTGAAAAATAAGTAATCAAGTTAACTTAAAAAGAAACTAGACTGTGAGGGGAATCAAACATCATCATACAATGAAATAGACAAACCCCACCTACTCTCAGTTCAAGAAAAACCAAGAGGGGATACCTAGCAAGTCTTCCACAAAGATTCAAACCAAACTATTGAAGGAGGCTCACAAATCAAGCAAACAGAGACTTAAAAAAAATCATAGACCAATGAAAACTCCAGGTGAAGCCTAAAAGAATCCATACATTTAAAAAGAAGACTCAGAGAGACTAAACCCTAGCTTTAAAACCTCTACCTATAGGAAATACACGACTATGCAGTGAGAAACACTCGTATGATACATGACTGTGTAGTGTAAAACCAACATATTTTTAGGGAATATGTGACTGCAAGTACTCAGTACCCGTGGATTCTTCACAAATTTTCAAAAAAGGAAAAAAATCATACTTACGAACCTAAGAATTCAAAATGGACTGACCGAATACTACTTTTGCAAGCAACACAAAGGACCAGCATGGACAAACTGGAAGAAAACTTACAACAAAGAGACCCCAAAACAAAAGAACATCCCTAGCAGAGTCGTTAGTTATATTTTTAGGCAATTCATCCTATGACTGGGGTTTGATGCCACCAACATACTAAGGGTTTTATTGATAGATATATGAGATTGTACAAGCATATATTAAAGCAAAATATTAGTGAAAGAGAGGATGCACCTTATTCTGAAGGTTGATCCTATTTTGCTCTTCACTTCAAGTGATCCTTTGCTCTAAAGCTCCAATACTTGCAACAAAGAAATAACCTTCCACAAAGCACCTTCAACTGTTATAAAATATGAAACATCAACATATATAATGACTCCAACTTAAATCCAAATCACAATCTCAATCATTTCCATAAACAATTGAAACATGCATTACAATACAGATGGAAGGAAAAGACTTTCTTTATTCATGAAGTGTCTAGAACAATTACACATAACTCAGCCTGCTCATCATTCCTTTATACCTAGATCTGAGCCCTCTTTCTCTTCTATTCCAAAATAAATCCTCCATCATAAATTTGCCTCCAAAATGTCTGCCTCTCCTCTATCCCCTCTCCTCTTTTTATAGTTCATTACGAGGAGGAGTTATGAGGTTAGGGTGGTTAGGGGAGTTGGGGTAGTTTCCAAATTGACCCCAAATGCCTCATTATTATTTTACTTTTCATTTTAATGATTTTTAATGGAATATGTGGGTTACAAGAGGGCCACTTGTGTATGGTACGCGGGTTACAAGAGGGCCACTTGCATATGGTACACGGGTTACAAGAGGGTCACTTGCGTATGGTACGTGGGTTACAAGAGGGCCACTTGTGTATGGTACATGAGTTACAAGAGGGCCACTTGCATATGGTATGTGTAATTCCTTGAGGAAACTCGTGTATTCAACTTTTTGGATCCATATGTGGGTTGCATGTGTGCAACTCGCTTATGATACACAAGTTGTCAAGAGGAAATCTGTGTATTCAAGTTAAACTCATAATCCACATTTGTTGATATTGGAGTAAACATTGTGTATTTATGGTCCATACATATTATAATGTTAATGATCTTCTATCCATTAAGTCCTTTTGTGTGATACTATGGTCTTATATCCATTATGATCTTCTATACATCTTATGGATAGTATTCTCCTTTTCATTTCACAACTTTTGTATCCATGCTTCTTTGCCAGCTTGGCTCTCAGCAGCCAGTGGATTTGTCTATAACTTCTTTATTTGTGTCTGGTGGGCCTTGTTCTCCACCTTTTCCTGTCTCAACTAATTTTCAATTTTGCTTTTAGCAGTCTGTAACTTTGATAATCTCAAAGTAGACTTCAATAGATCAGTAAACAAAATATCCCCGTTTTGCTTGTGCAAATGTATCATGTCAGGGATAGGAAAATTTTCCAAGTCCATCTTCATTTTTGCAACTCTGTTCTTGGTTTTCAAGGCCAAGTTTAAAGTATTTTGGGAATAATCTCTAACAGAAACAAGGGATACATCTTGATTAGAAATCTTCCTCACTTCTGAATACAACTTCAAAGTTTCCACTGAAGTTATATCTTTGGTTTCTTTGTATTTCTCCAACAATTCTATCTTGATTTTGAATTGAGATGTGGAGTCAGCTGGTGTGTCAGAAAATGCATACTCCTTCACCTCAAAAGCAGGCCCTGTTACTTTCATCTTTTTCTTTCCTTTATCTTCTTCTATAGTCTGGACAATTTGTCCTTCTGCTTCAATCTTCTTCTTTTTAGGAGTTATGGCAGTGTCCTCCTCTTCAGTATCCATAGCATCTGAAAAATCTCGCTTATTAGTACTCTCTGAATGACTGGCCAAAGGTGTGATGTTCTCAGCTGCTGAAATCAATTTGGAAATGTCAAGCTGCAATGAAGTAATCTCTCTAACAAAAGAATTTGAATCCTCCTGCATATCAATATCTTTTGGAGTCTCCTTTGGATAATCAAACCAATTTGCAGCATTTGCTAATCCAACGATCTCTTCATGTTCAAAAGGATTCCTTTTTAGAGATTTTATTCTATTTGAAATAACATGATGAGGATCATAGTTAATAGCAAGTTTTGTCAAAAATCTCATCTCTTTTAGTAAACTCTCAATCATTGGCAAGGAAGCTTTATTTTTTATGGTAAATGGTCCTACATCCCATGGATACTTGATTTCAGTAGACTTCTCAAAATATAAAAAGTGTTCAGTATCCACCATTAACTTTTGTCTAATGAATTCCATGGAGAACACTCTAGGATTCAAGAAAGCTGGCAACATATAAGGTGGATGAACAAAACCATACAACCTAGTCATTATTCCATGCTCAAACAGGAACCAATCACCTATTATTTTCTCTATAGAAAGCTACAATATATTTATCATGTCTGGCAGTACCTTGGTTTTGAAAAATATCTCTATACACTTCTGACATGAGGAAGTTCATAAATTTAGAGTAATCTTTGTTCATTACTTCAGTTAGTACCATCTTTGGTAGCTCCAGATTTTCCTCCTTGAAGGAGAGAAACATTTTCAATAAGTAAGACTGAAATATTAAAGTCTTAGTCTTGTATAAATCCATTAGCTAAGAATGAATGTTCTCAGGTAAGAATTCATCAAATTTAAGGCATGAAACTTGTATCGACTGACTGGACTCTTCAGACTCAACTGGACAAGTACTCAAAATAAACAGTAGACTCATGAGGGGCTCAATAATGTACTTGTCCATGTTTAAACCTAAAAACCGACTCAACAGGGTTAAATCGCACTAGGTTTCTTCATTGAAAAGGGTGATATCAACTGGAAACGGTTGGTCTAATAGCTTGACATCTAGTTTGAAACACTTCCTGAAAAATTCCTACTTCTTTTCTACTATAGACTCTCTAAAACATTGAACAATAGATTATTCATTGTAATCCTTATATTTCGAGGTAAATTCATCAGGCACTAACAGGGTTTTTCTAACGACCACAGAATTAACAGGACGCAAGTTTTTTGAGTTGGTAATATCCATTATAACTCTTTCAGAAAGAGAATAATTATTGGCACACCAATCATCAAATTCTGGGCAGTTCAGGGTTTGGTCAATAGCAAAAACAGTGAAAATAAGACGAGTAAATATTGTGAATGTCAGTTCATTGGTCTTTAAGTAGTTTTAACTTTTGGTTAACAGTGTCGATTGGTCCATTTAACAAAATTGTATCAAAAACCTCGGCACCTGTATCTTCAAACAATTCTTCCACCTTATGATATTCTAGGTTCTGAGCTTCTACACTTTCCACTTGGGCCATTTTATATAGTTTCAGAAGGGACAAAAGGCCTACCTGGTGTTTAGACAAGTGGCCAAAGGATGTCGTATGAGTTGGTTGCTTTCGTACTGTTTTTAGCTTTTGTTTTCCGATGCAGGAGAATAAAATAATACTTTGATTTCGCGTGCATAGTATTTTTATAACTTTTTATATTCTTATCCATCTTGCATCTTCTGTAATAGAAACAATTCTCGGCCTTTCATCGTGCCTGGTTGATTCTGCGTTGTCGATCCTTTTTCCCACTTAATCCACTATTTTCCTCCAATACCACGTTACCCTCCTTATCCTGCAGCTCACAATCTGAAATTAAACTGCAACCATTGATCTGGATATGGCCTTTTCTAAGTCATTGATCTTCTTTTACCTTAACCAATTTCGCAAATTTGTTTACATACTCAGAGTGAGCATGTTTCCCTTGTGAAATGATTTTGAACCCTAGATCTTTCCTAGATGAAATCTGCACCATTGATTTTATCCACCCTTTATCTCCATTTCGCAACCTCCAGCATTCTATTCCTCCTCGCATCTTAAAACTGTGAAATAATCCTTATCCGTAGATCTTGATCTACGATAAATATTTACTGTCCAACAATGCAGCTCTTACCCAATTTTGCAATCCTCTTACCTAATTAATCTCTTTCTTATTTCCATTGCGAAATCAATTTGGACCGTAGATCAAAATTCTAACAAGATCTCCGCCATTCAAACTTGTTGGGCCTACCCGATTTCGCAGCCTCGGAAACTTTATTCTTTCGTGCATGTTGTGGCTGTGAAATGCATACTTACCGTAGATCTATTTCGCTCAAGATCTAAGCCGTCGGAATATGAGGGTCCTACAGGATTTCGCAAATTGAAAAACTTAATTACCCCGTGCTTGTTGCCGCTACGAAATTCATATCAACCATAGATCTCCATCATCATTAGATCTCAACCATTGAAATAAGCAGCTCATACAGGATTTCGCAATGGTGAAGATTTGACATGTTCTTGCATGTTTGTATTGTGAAATCCACTCCCGTCGTTGATCTAGAACCCCGTCAAATATCAGCCATTGAAAACTGAGGGATATACCAGATTTCGCAATCACTCATCATTCATTTCTCTGTGCATGTTTGCTCAGCGAAATATTTGTGCACCGATGATCTGCTTCCATCTTTCCATCCAACGGTTGATCTTTCCTGCAAATTAACCTCCTTCCACCAATGTAAAATTTCTTCAAAACTGTGCATCTTTCCTTGGTGGAATCAATCTGCAGCCTTTAATTTCTTCATTATGCATCTAGGCCCTCCATTCTTGTCACCATAAAACCTTGAGCAAATTTTTCTTATTCAAACATATTTTCAAGGTTAGAATTTGGTATTTTCAATAATTTTTCATTTCAAAGCAATGGGTCGACCCCTTAGAACAGTCAGGGACCCTATCAACACCCTTCAAGGTCATATGATATGGAAAAATCTCAAACCTTCCTCTTTCCTTAATTGGTCTAACCCCCTCCAACAACTTAGCTCAAAATAGTGCTAACATGGGGGATAAAATCTACATAGAAACTTAGAGGACATTATGATTTGCAATTGGGTTCAAAATGTTTTTTCATTATAAGCTTTATAAACCTAGAAGATCAAAATAGGGTTTTCAATGGAGGGACTTATTTTTTCTACTCTGCGAGGCTCTTCCCAAGACCTTGGAAGGATTTAATCCAAAGAAAGAGGATATGAGAACAACGTCAGTGTGGATACAGTGTGGATACTCTGCGGGGATCTTCCTAAGACCTTTAGGGTGACCTTGGCACTTTAAATTTATGTTCCATTTGTGTTATCAATGAAGGTTATAACTTGGAATAATAGAGGGCTTAACAGCCCCTAGAAAACTAAAATTCTAAGGAAGAAGATTCAAACAAAAAGGCCAGTAGTAATGTTTGTGCAAGAAACAAAATGTATTGAGCACTACCTATTAGAAGTAGGAAGAGAATCTTGGAGAAATTGTGAAGGGGTTGGGATAGATGCGCCTGGGGCAACAAGGGGCCTAGGGTTCTTTTGGGACCCTGACAAAATCCCCTTAACAGATTTTGTGGTCACAATGATCCATCTCAGCAGAGTTCCATATAGTGGGAAATTCTATTAGAGGAATCCTAACAAATGTTTATGTCCCTCATGCCACGACGCAAAAAGTGTGGTTTATCAAATCGCTTTGAAAAAACCATCAATGGATCGAGGGGAGGAATTGGATTCTTGGAGGGGATTTCAATATGATCATTGCTTTGGAGGAAAATAAATGAGGAAAGTGAAGATTGGATGGGTAAATCCTGCTCTTCGAGGAATCCATTGAAGAGATCAGGATGGCAAACATAATTTCTGGGGAAGAAATCTATACGTGGAACAATAGAAGGGGGGGTGAGAGGCACATAGCTTCCTGCCTTGATAGGTTTTTAATCTCAGAGTCTATTATATATCTCAACGAGCTATAGCCACTGGTGCTCCCCTCAGTGGGATCATACCATTGGCTGGTATGTCTTTGGTGGAGTGGTTTAAGGTCTCAATTCAAAAAACCTTTTAGGTTTGAGCAATTTTGGCTTAGACACACGTATTTTGGCAACAAAGCCAGCTAATGGGGGGAGGCAGCAGGGGAGGTAGAGAGGCAGAGTATGTACAAGTTCCAAAGAAAGCTCAAATCCTTCAAAGTTAAAATAAAGAAATGGAACAAAGAAGATTTTGGTAACATCTTTGAACACAAAGCCTACTTGGAAGAGAAATTGAAAATCGTACAAAAATAGGGGATGAGGGAGGGTCTCAAACCTGATCTTTAGGAGGAATATGAGAGGATCGTATCTCAGCTGGACGAAAGGGAAAAATCGGAGGAGATTCTGTGGAAACAAAAATCGAGGGCCAATTGGCTTAAGGAGGGAGAGAGAATACAAAAATAAATCATTGGACTACCACCCAACATCGGTCCCAAAATCGCATCCTAAGGATTTGGAAGGAAGACAATGAGTGGGAAGAAAAAATGGAAGATATTGAAAGGGAAATCACCCATTTCTTCCATAATATCCTAAAGCAACCCAACTCGGATAGAAGGGATGAGATTGAGCATATCACCAGGAACATTCCTAACCCGGTGGCGGAAGCACATAACGACCTGTTAATGAATCCAATTCTAATGAAGGAAGTTGAAGAGGAAGTGGGACAAATGGCAGCCGGTAAGTCCCCTGGACCTGATGGTTTCACTATCAATTTTTCCACTAATTCTAGGATATGGTTAAAAGGAAGAATTGTGGAAAATTGTGGAAGACTCAAGAATAACTCAACATATTCTTCCAGTCTTCAATGCGACCTTTTTCACCCTTATTCCTAATAATGGGGTTGTTGATTCACTGGAGTTGTTCAGACCCATTTTCTTATGTAATGTTATCTACAAGGTAATTAC
This sequence comes from Pseudotsuga menziesii, assembly GCA_001517045.1. Classification (NCBI taxonomy): domain Eukaryota; kingdom Viridiplantae; phylum Streptophyta; class Pinopsida; order Pinales; family Pinaceae; genus Pseudotsuga; species Pseudotsuga menziesii. The sequence continues at coordinate 159,799 of LPNX011154815.1, read as the reverse complement.
TAAGGTCATTGTTAACCATTTGAAATCGCTCATGCCTCCCATAATTCCTCCAAAACAATCAAGGTTCGTGGAAGGGAGTCATATTATGGATGGGATCATATTGACTGATGAGGTTATTCATTCCCTTAAAACCACTAGAACCCCATGAATTATGATCAAGTTGGATATCGCAAAATCCTATGGAAAACTGAATTGTCAGTACATGAGGGAGGTGCTCAGGGATTTGGGATTCTGGGCGACAATGGGTAATGAAGCTTGTTTCCATGATGTTTTTCTTAATTCTTATCAATGGGGTTATGAGTGGCCCCATGAAACCTTCAAGAGGAATCAGACAAGGAGATCCATTGTCCCCCTTCCTTTTCATCCTTATGGAAGAGGGCTTGGGTAGATCCATCAAAGCCACTCATGTTGAACATGGGATTTGTGGGGTAAAGGTGGATCCTAGAGCATAGGTTCAAACTCATCAACAATTTATGGATGATATGATGATGATGGATCATCATTCATTCTAGGAACCCAGATCCATTAAGAGATCCTTGCAAGAATTCGAGGAAGCTTCAAGTTTGGAGGTTAAAAAAATAAAGTCTCAGATTTTTTTCTTCAACACCCTGGGTATAACTAGACTCAATATCTGTAGAATACTGGGGTTTTGGGAGAGCTCCCTTCCATCCAAATACTTAGGAGAACCTATGGTGGATGTTTCTTTTAGGAAAGGCTCATGGACTGCGTTACTGGAAAATATGAGGAAACATCTGCCCAGTTACGCGTTCCACCCTTTGAACCTAGTGAGCAGATTGGTCTTAGTGAAATTAGTCCTCCAAGCAATGCCTATATACTTATTCTCCAGTATGGCTACTCCAAAGTCCATCATGGAGGAAATTTCTAATATCCAAATAAGATTTATATGGAGTGGGGGCAGCGATGAAAGAAACTGGGCATTGGTAAAGTGGGACACGGTCTGCAAACCAAAGAATCATGGGGGGATGGGGTTACGTGGACCATACAAGAAGAATTTGGTCAGTGGGGAAACTTTTGATGGAGGTGGGTGTCTCATGAAGAGGATCCATGGTCCAAGTTATGGAATTGCAAATATGCAGGGGGTTGGGACAAGCAAGAGCTCATCCGCTTTGTTGAAGAAAGGGTAGGATCCCATATTTGGAACTCGGCCCAAAAAGGCAGGATTTTGATTCAAGAAAACAACTTCTAGGAGGTCATGAATGGAGAGTCTACACTCTTATGGGATGATGCTTGGAAACAACTCTTGAAGATGGAATAATTTCTCAACACTTCTCGTATCCACCAACTATGTGAAGAACGACAGTTAACCAAAGTCAGGGATTTTTGGGAGAGGGGAGGATTCGCCAAAATTGAGGAATGGACACAAAGAAATTGGTGGGGGCAGTTTGGGAAAGATGAAGAGCCCTTGAGGGTTGTGGAATCCCTGTAGGACCAAATGCATTCGCACAAATAATGACAAAGATAAATTGAGATGGGCTATGACCCCTAAAGGTGCATTCTCTATTAAACAAGCCTGCAATATTGAAGGAGGGTTCAATCAGGAACCAGAGGACCAAGTTTGGAAAAATCCATGGGAGGTGAAACTTTGGCCAAAAATATCAACTTTTGTTTGGTGAATTTTAAGGAGACAAAATTTAAGAGATAACTTGAAAAGAAGAGGGATTTATGGGCCTTACCAGTGGTGCTTGTGAAAAAAGGTAGAAGAGATGATCGATCATCTACTAGACATGTCTCGTTCTCCGATTCACTCTAGGATAAAGATGCAGGAGCCTTCCGACGCTCCAACAGAAAAAAAGGAAGATTAAATCTCACATTGAGGAATTGGCTGAAGGAACCCTTAAAAAATGCTATTGTCAATTGAATCTGGAAAATTTTCCCAAACTTTATTGTTTTGGAAACTTGGAAAGAAAGAAAGAGTCGGATTTTCATGGGAACTTCATCTACCGGAGACGGAGTTTGGAAAACCATTCAGTTTGAAATTCTAGAAACCATCAGACTTAGGTCCTGGGAAGAGGCGGGTTGGCAAGCTCTAGGGGCGAAGGGTCAAATTTTGAGAGACTGTGGGATTTGTGGTCCACTGTTGTGCTGGGGTTGGTTAAAGACCCCCCTCATGGTGTGACTGGCCAAAATTACTGGGGGGCACCACCGTCTGGTTGCTACAAGATGAAATTTGACGGGGCTTCCAAGGGTAACCTAGGGGAAGCAGGTTTTGGGGGATTGATCCAGGATCATAATGGGGATATTAGGTCATTTTTATATGGTTGAATAGGCCATGAGACCAATAATGCAACAGAATTGGAGGATTTATACATGGGATTGTGATTTCTCAAATGCAGAACTGGTTTCCCTTAGTGGTAGAAGGAGATTCGAAACGTGTTATATCGATGGAAGAATGTATTCAGAATGGAACACCTTGCTCCAAAGTCTCGCTAAGTTGGTGGTTGGAGTACTAGTTGGAACAGTTAGAGGAGCTAATCTAAAAATTAAGTGCCATCTCATTTAGTCACATGAGACATGAAGGTAACAAGGTGGAGGATATCCTAACTAATGCGAGTACGAAGACTAGATAGGTGATAGTTGGTAACGCATGGGAGGAATTAACAGATGGGAAGCTTGGAGCTGTGTGCATGACATAGGTGTTTCATGACAAATCCAACTGAGGATCCCATGATACGCGGTAGCAATAGATGGCCCGAGGGTGGGACAAGTGTCTTAAGTAAAGGTTGTACAGAGAGAAGGGGAGTATGTGGGATTAGACTATCCCCTTTAAATCTCATGAATATGCTCACGAGTGGAGTCACTCTAGTGAGCCTTTTTGTAAGGATGGATTTCAATTCAGAAGGTGGCGGATCTTTGCATTTATAGGAGAATCTTATGGCCAGGACAGAAAGGAGGATGGTTGAGCTTAGCTGAGGTACGCCCATAATCATCATGAAAAGTGGGAAGTTGTTATATATAATACATGTAGCTCCGCCTCCATGCATCATCGTGGTGAACTTTCGTTACGCATGGTGCTAAGGTGGTGGATCATAAAAGGAAATCTTTTGTGTGAAGGTGGGGAAATGGAGATGGGTGAATCCATGGATGGGGGGGGCAAGGGTAAATCGGCTCACAAGGCCCAAGCTAGCCCTCCTCTGGAAGCCCACAGACATATCACGCACGCCCAGAAGAAATTTGTGTGGGAAGCGAAGTATTTCCAGTTGGGTTTGTTGATGGAGGTCCAAAACCGCATTGAAGGAATTGAATCACATATGTGGGGGAATTTGGACGAGGAAACTCTTAGCTCTGAGACCAAAGTGATTGAGAAGTGGGTCATGGACCTTGATAAAAATGTGTCTCGTATTGGTCTCTATAAGAGTATTGTTTCCCTATTTTGGGTGATGAAGAAACTTATGGGTCACATCTTGTGGGAGTGCTCACAGAAGGAGGGGGGCGACACCCCAGTTCAGTGTTGGAAAGAACACCATGCGGAGACCAGTAGGTTGAACACAAAGATGGATGTGGTGCTTGAGGCTCTTGGGATTCGTCTGCTCACCCCCTTCTGGGATGCCTGGCGATACAACATCGGGCCCGGATGGGGGCTTCTTGCGGCACTTGTTGGGCCATCGCGGGTTCTAAATTTGGTTCTTCTCTCTTCGATGTCGGTTCTAGTTCACATTAGAGGAAATTTCAACTCAAAATGGGCCTCCTAAAAAAATTAATAAAATAATAGTTAAAATAATAAATAACATTTATTAATTTTAGAGGAAGAAAAGAGAAAAACTACTTTTTTGTTTGTATTTTCGACATATATCCTTGTGTTTTTACTCAAATTTCGACATATCATCACGTTTTTTGGGTATTTCTTGTTTTTTGGGTAGCAGGGTCCGTCAAAAGTATGCCAAGTGGGTACTCGTTGGATGCAGAATTTAGTTCCACATCCAACGAGCTCTCTCGATCGAAATTTGAGTAAAAACATAAGGAGATATGTCAAAAATACAAACAAAAAAAGTAGTTTTTTATGATACCTATCCCCAAATTTATATTAAAAAAGTGTTTAAGACCTATACGGTATTTCAAATTTAAAGAAATTTCATTGGCTAACACATCATGACATGGAATTTGAATTAGAGTTAAAAGGTCCATTTTGAGTTGAAATTTCCTCTAATTTTTTAGGTTTTTTTTGTGTTAGATGGTTCTGTAATGTCCCCGGTTTTGACCCCGTTTGCATGATGTATATATTGTAATTAATCGCGGTGAGGAGCTAAAGGCAAAAGCCCCACCATCGATTTGTGTGTGTATGTTTCGGCAATAGGGGTAGTTGCCGATGGTATGTCGTGCTATCCGACACATTATAATTCGGCATCATGTAAACATGCACATCAAATAAAATAAACCACAACCAGCTATGGCAGTGCAACGTTAAAATGAAAAGGGCATGGTTCCAAAGGATAAGGGGTGGGGGATGTCAAACCTTGGTTATGGGGGAAAAACCCATGTTTTGCCACCTTTGTTTGTTTGCCACCTTTCCTTGTCTCATCCAACCTTGTCAACCTCTTTAATGCTTCAGCTGGTGGTTGAGGAGTTATGGCTGAGTGGTTGAGGGCATTTATTGCTGGAAGAAAACGTGGGTAAAGAGGCAAGCAATTCCTCCATCTTCCCCACGACGCCATTCTTCCCTGCCGGTTCATCTTCCTCACACAGAGGTCGGTTCATCTCCTCACGCGTCCGGTCTTCTGTTCTCCTCACGCACTTCTCATCGCGCGTTGTCTCTGTGGCCTGTTCGTTCCTCATGTTGGTTGTTCATCCGCGTGTATGAGTGGATCTGTGCACTCTCACACAGGAGCGGAGGTCTTGCTCATCCTCACGCACAGGCAGTGGATCGGTTAGATCTCACGCGGCCAGGAGGGGAGCTGTTTACCTGTGGTCATTCACGTTTTCCACAGAGTGGAATCGGGTAAGTCTCCTTTGCGTTTTGTGGTCTGGTGCAAGTTGCACTCACGCACAGACTGTTTGGGGTCGTTTTTTCCACGTTGTGAGCCTTGCTCACTGATTGTGTTTTGGGGCTGTTGTCTTCCCCACGTCTTTGGTTGGTTGTGGTGTCCAATTGTGTTTTGGGCTGCTATACCTTCGTATTGAGTCGTTTCTGCAGTGGTCTGCATTTGAGTTTCCCTGCTGTTTGGGACTGTGTATAGCTGCCATCGTTGGCACTGTGAGTTGGGGTTGTTAATTGCCACAATCATTGGCCGAGTCTCCCATGGTTATGCCGGGAGTTCTGTTTCTTATCCACTGTGGGCTGTGGATTGTTGCCATTGTTTTATTGTGAAATTGGGTTGCTGTTGTTACCTTGGTTTGGGTGTTGTTGATGAGTTGTTTTGGCCACGTTAGGGCCAAGAACAACTCTGAGTTGCCTTGTAGGCTTGAGCTGTGTCTCACCTTTCGTTTGGGATTGTCACCGATTGGATTTGCCTTCTTCACGGTGTTGTGAGTGGGTTGTTTTGCTGCGGTTATGCAGTGGATATCCCTTGGACTGTGCCGGCTTGGCCAATCTGTGAAGGCCTGTTAAACCCAGCTGTGCCTGGTTTGTTGTTTATGTCCCTCAGCTATGTGTAACCCTGCATTGACCCCTTATCCGTGGAGGAATCATACCCAGCTCGGGGGTGGCAGCGTTGCTGAGAGATTGATGAGCACGCTGGCCTATGGTTGGGTGGAACGTTGCAGCGACGTAGCTGGTTGCGGGTGAATTCTTCACCAAAAGATAAGTCTGTTGTCTATATTTCATCTCTGCAATTATATATTGATGTTAAATGAATAATGACAAACATGATGAATGCTGGTTGTATGTAAATGTTTGCTTCCGCTGTATGATTGAAGAATTGTGCATTCTGTTATACATGTTGTTTAAGCTTTTAATTCTCAGCATTGATTCATGTTCATGAGGCTGTTGCTCGTTTTGAGTGGTGCTCGTCGCGTTCTCTTCGCCGGTTGAGGGACGGGGACGTGACAGGTTCAATAGAGTTAGTGGGTTTAATAGTGATAAGTGGGTTGGAAGGGTTAACTTGTCGGATTGTAATGGTTTATGTCTTGTAATGGGTAGCTTTGGAATTTTTGATGATAGTTATGCATAACTATGGGATGTGTTGGGACCTATAACTCACTGGCAATATGCAGTGAAGATGTTATGGCGGTATGTAATTCTCTATGTTGTTGAATATAATGTTTTTCTTACTTACAAAAAAAACTATATCAGGATGTAATGTACCTAAATGGAGATTTAGACACACTAGCTCAACTATGACTAGTTTGGGCTAGGAATTTGAAAACAGAGACTCGAATACAACTAAACTTCCCAAAAATTTTCCAACGTGGATGATTTAGGATCTGATATGGATTAAAGAAAATATGCAACAACCTAAATCAGGCTCCCAACTTCGACAGTTGCAAATTCTCTAGGTGCATTACGCATGGGTAGGCTCCTTTGGCAAAACCAAAGGCTTCAAGGTAATGGCCCCGGGACTTCTGTGGAACCCAAATGCTTCTAGTGCAGATTAGAAGTGGATAGCCTATGTCTAAACCCAAAATAACTATACAGACATTGAAATAAAAGATTAGAATTGATTTGGGTTGACTTAGGAAGCTAAAGAGAAAATTACACAATCGGGACTCCTCAATTAGTCAACTTCCAAGCGAATACAAACAACCTTGGAAAGTCACTAATCTCATGTAGAAAGCTAGGGATGGGTTCGAATTTAAGTCTTCTAACTACAACAACTCACGTGAAATGATTTGGAGAAGCAGAAGTATGGATATTAACTCGAATCTAAAAACTAGTCAAAATTGGACAATACTAGAGCATAGGAGGAAAAAGTACAAGATAACATAAAATTTTGCAGACTGAAAACACATCGCATAATCTTACTATTCAAGGTCGTCAAAATTACCTATCAAAGCTGAAATTATATCAGCCACACCAAACTTGAATATCACCATCAACATTCAATATTGGCTTACTGTTGAAAGATTACATCAAACTCTTAAAATTTGAAGTATTGGATCTTTAACACTTCATTTCAATAACCATAGCAGAATAAGATCACAACTTAAGTGGTTGTTAGAACATCAACAAACCACCAGAAATAGCTGGAATAACAATGGCCACAGTCTTAAAGATAGAAAGAGGCTAAGCAACTTCTCAAGGAAATGAGATCTTCTTTACATTACTTGGTCTCCCAAGCTCTAATTCGACCCAAACTTGATCTCAATTATCCTGAGTATGCTCTCCATATTATATTGTTCATATCATATCAAAATAACATCCAACAACAACTATCATGAAGCACAAGTACACCCTCCTTAGCACAATGCTCACAAAAACTAGACTAGGCACTGCAAGCTCACATAGGAAACTCCTTCAGGAACTCGGCTTCAACACCTTGGATGCACAAATCAGACTTGCAAAAGATATCATAGGCTGCATTAACCTCAATGAGATGGACAGGGTGTCCAACTCCTCAATCACTAGCTGGATTGATTCAACTAGCTACACTGGATATAAGGGGCACATCTCCCAAGTCTCGAAAAACTCAGAGCTCTTCAATTCAACAATCAAATTGGCAAAAATGTGAAATGGAGTGTTCAACCTCTTTTTATAAACTTATGATTGATTTTTATTTCCAGACCTCTCTCATAAAAATAATAAATTAATAATTAATCATTTTTAGAAGAGAATATCTTTGGTGAGTTGGATGCTTCATTAGAAAGGCTCTCTTGCATTGGACCCACTTGCCTCCATGAATTCGTCATCATTGGACAAAATTAGCCTATGTAGCTTTTCCTAAAGCCTTCTGATTGGTTTATGCTTTTACTATTCCTTGCTTTTACTATTCCTTCTTGAGTGCAGAAATTAGGAAACTTCTGAATTTGTGCTTTGTGTTAGTTTTCCTCATTTTGGTTGTTATTTCTGTGTTTGCCTACTTTCTTTCCATATTTTTTCAGAGAGTGACAACTCACATGCTTTATCTCTTCCTATGGGCCCTCTTGAGACACTTAAGCCATTTACAACTCATAAAATAAATATTAGATCATTAATATTCAAAATTGTGGTCCACCATCATTTATTTAATCACAAAAGTAACTTTGGCCAAAATTGAACTCCCTTTTTAATTAATTTATTTTTTCCACTAGGACCCATGGAAATTGAATGAGTTAGTGATTGCTCATTGGTGCCAAAATGGATACATGACACAAGAAATGTTTTGGGAACCTCAAGCCTTAGAGCCAAGTTCCAGATTTTGTGGTGATCCTTAAACCACCATTTTCCAGAGGAAACCAATAAGCCAAATCCTAATTTAGAGCCAAATTCTAGAGGGAACCACTAAGCCAAAACCAAAGTTAGCGCTGCGTTCCACAGTTTGTGGTCATCCTTAAATCCCCATTTAGTAAAATACATCAGCATTTGCTAGCCATTTCGTTTGTGGTCATCCCAAAACCAAGAGTTTCAGAGAACACATTCTATTAGTGGAAGACACCAACTTCAAGCTAAATTACTTAAATTGTCAAGTACAAAATGTTCAGCATTTGGTAGTTGTCTACTTCCAATTTTCAACTCTTTGCTTGAACTCACATACACCCCTTCTAATTAAGGGGGATGTTGGAAACTTAATTAGTTAGATTTATAGTTATAGGGTTAAGGGGTTAGTTGAACTCATAACCTCAATTTACATATCATCTTATTTACAAGTAAATCATCAATCAAGCTACCCTTAATTTTTAATATCAATTGATATTTATAAAAAAGTACTCACTATTTATATATAGAAAAATATTTATTTAAACTTTGAATTAAAAATTAAAAAATATATATAAATCCCGATTAATAAATTTCAACCATAATATTTATATTACCATAAATATACATATTAAGATTCCAAATTATATATTATATAACATTTATTTTTTTCCCATATTTTTAACTTTATTAACAATACTACATAATCTTTAAAAACATGTATTCGCATAAATTTAATCATTAAGAATATACATATCAACACATTAATAAAAGAGATTTACATTTTTTTTTGCAAATTAATGTTTATTTACACATTATTCCTATGTTATTTTTTAATGTTTAAATAAATTTGTTATAAATCTAGGCATTAATAACATACACATTAATAAAAGAGATTTACACTATTTTTTCCAAATTAATGTTTATTTACACATTATTCCTATTATTCCTATTTTATTTTTTAATGTTTAAATCAACTTGTAACAAATCTAGGCATTAATAACATACATGTTGACACATTAATAAAAGTATTTGGCATTATCTTCTTTTAAGTCAATCTTCATTCACGTGATTATTATTTATATCCAATCAAATATTGATAACATACATGTTGACACATTTGGCATTATTTTCTTTTAAGTCAATCTTCATTCACGTGATTATTATTTATAGCCAATTTTTGATAGTCAATCAAAAATTGAAAACATTATTTGTAGTATTTATTTTACATATAAATTTTATTCAAAACTAAAATTTTCAAAAATATGTTGATTTTAGTTGATATAATTTATTGTTATCAATAAATTATAGATTTTATTTTATTATTTTCTAAAATATGTTGATTTTAGTTGATATAATTTATTTTAAGATTAACAATTTTATTTTTATTTTTATTTTTTTATTTAATGATTAAATAAATTATGAATTTTTCTTTATTACTAATAATCAGTATCATATGAAAAAAATACTTCATAAATTTTTATACTAAAATAATTAAAAAATTCCAATAACACTAAAATATAAAAGTAAAGAAGTCATATAAAAAAATATGTATTTCTTTGGGATCTAACCAAACCAATGTGATCCATATCTTTATGCCAGATTTGAAACAAGTTCAAGTTGTAGCATGTGAGTGTAGAATTGGGTGGATTTTTGTATTATGCTATAAGTATTTATTTAGCATAGAATTTTATCTTCAATTATTTATTTGTCATGTCATGGTGAATTGCAAAGGTAATTAAGAGAAACCAGCACACTACACTTGTCAAGTGAATGCATAAATGAATAAATATTTTTCAAAATAAAAGTCGAAGCACAATGAGATATTATTGTGGTGGTGGTGGTGGTGGTGTAGAAAGCGAAGTGGGATCGATCCTTGATAAGTTCTGAAGACCACGTGGAGCACATCCGCCAGTCTAGCGGATGTGTGGATGTGCAATTGCCCTACGACTTTTGTTTCTTTGTCTAGTCGTGTTAGGGTTAGGATCTGTGTAATCTAACCGTAGAATCCAAAATCAAAATTAGAAATAGAGATCGTAGTCGATAGAAAGTTCAGTTGCTCTCTCATGCTGGATATATTAATATATTGCTCATGCTCACGCTCATGCTCATGCTCATGCTCATGCTCATGAAGCTATTATAAATGGACCGGTTAATGTTCCCGCCGGCGCTCTGACTGGCCTACAAGGTGTGTCCACTGATGAGCTTCAGGTGGAGGAGGTATGGTTTTTTATTTTTATTCCCTGTTATTCAAGTTGAACCAGAGGCAAATATAGATGTTTCGCGGGCAACAACGGCACCCATAAAATAATAACCGTCTGTAACTTAACAGATCCATCTATGTAATGGCAGTGATTATAGGATCATGTCATGTCATGTCACTCTAGACGACATCTGGCTGGGATCAATCCTCTATCTACTCGTTTTTATGTTATATAACCATCATATTGCTAATTATATTTATTTAATTTATTATAATACACACATATATATATATAACTGCATAGACTGCAGTTTATAAGATTTCGTGTCATAATCAAAATCAAAAGAAAACTGTAGTTTATATTATAAATTAGGTCATACTGAAGAAGCCCTGGTATGTATTGTTACAACAATTTCCGAAGTATTGACAATTTATTTGACTCTGCCCGGCATGTTCAAGAATCTAGAATGTAGCCCTATTTTCATTCGGTGAGATATCTAGCCCTTAAAACAGAAACTACTACAACTTTGTTATCAACATGTCCCTATAACATCATACATACAGAGCACCATCTTTTTTAAATGGATGGGCATGGGCATGGGCATGGGCATGGGCATGGGCATGGGCATGGGCAAATATAATTATCAAACATCATGACAAGTGAAAGAAAAAGTCATAAAAAAATAACGTACCGTATGAACGGAACCCAAGGTATCCACAACGCGCGCCCGACCGCCCTATACAGTGGCGCGTCGAGATTGAGTGCAACACCAGCTGGGACCGCGTGCTGTGCTCCTTCACAGAGGTGAATGGACTGCGCTCTTCGTCGTCGGGACCGCGCTCAAAGCCCAGAGGTGTTCCAGCGACGTGGATTTATCATTTCTTCGATTATCAAGGACTCTTTCACCTTTCCGGATTACTGAATCGATCCAAAGGGACACCGGGGATTCTATTAAGTCCTCGCATCAGTGCATACTTTGGAGAGGATGAACAAGTAGACAAGGTAACTCAGAAGATGGAAGGTTTATTGTCATGGATAGAGTCAATTATTTTGTAATCCAGTTTTTTAAATGGATGGATTTAAAATTGGCCCGTTGGAGTGAGACTTTAGTTTATTATGAATTTGGAACTAAAATAAATTTAAGAGAGTACACTTTTGCATTTTTTATAAAATAAATCTTGATACTACACCTTTTTTTCTTCTTACATTCAGAAAGATTTGTCTCATCTTCCCACAATTCTCGTCCACACGATTCTCGTCCACACGAAAGTATAAAATATGTATTCGTATAAAATATAAATACATATGATCTGATTTATATTGGAAGAATGGAGCCAAAAGACAGAAATCTGATTTATATTGGAAGAACTGGGCCAAAAGACAAAGAAATCCGAAGCTAACACTCTTCCGAACATAAGACCGATGACAAAAGTAAAAGAAAAAAGATCGGTATTGCAACGGGTCCACAGTTCATTCTGTTCTCAAAATCAATCAATAAAACAAACAAACAAACAAAAACTTATCATTCTCTTTCACATAATTTTTCCACTTTGTAACTATAATGTGAAAGTAATTATACAATTATTCCCCTAAAACATTGTTAAGTCATAACTTCTTAACTTTCCACTACTATGATGATTCATTGTTAAGTCATAACTTCTTAACTTTCCACTACTATGATGATTTGTAGGTTTTGGCCCACAGATCCTCTTCTTAACTTTCCACTACTATGATGATTTGTAGGTTTTGGCCCACAGATCCTCTTTTTTTAGTAACTTCAACGAGCGACTCGTATCTTAGTAACTTTATTGAATGACTGGTTTTTGGACAGAAGAGCATCCTTACTAAGTTCGGCAGAATCTGTCAAATAACTTCAAACATATGCTAATTTGTTCAATTTTGGATTCGTTGTATACTGGACACATTCAGTACATTTTGGTGACTCTGAACAAACCTTCCTCACCCGGTAGAAAGAGACTATCCCCAAACTTCAGCCTGAGTTTCAGAGTGCAATGATTCAAGATTATCTATATATTTCGTTCTTTCCATTCTCTGCTATGCATCTTTAAAAACTCGATATCTACCCAGGTTGATTTCGTTTATCTAGCAAGAGTTTCAGTTGCAGGGAGAAAGGTATAGGCGTTTGAATCTAAACCAGTGAATGATCCATATATTGGCCTTTGTTCCAGGAGCAAAGTGATACGCACAGGTGGCAAAGGCACCAACAACAAGGAAGCCATGAATTCTGGCATGTGTGCTCTGTTTCTTGGCCAGTTTCCCATCTCTTTTTGAATCGCACTGATGTCGCTCAAGAGAGCAATAGGAATCATCATTAAACAGTGCTGAATCACATTGATGTCGCCAAGAGATCAATAAGGATCATCATTAAACAGTGCTAAAATGAGATCAATAAGAATCATCATTAAACAGTGCTAATAGGGTAGCAGCTAGTGGTGAACTGAGCAGATTTGGGTTGTGAACTGGCAAATTTTATATTTAAATTAGATATTACAAAATTTTGTCACATTTTTTTCATGTATACTACCAAATCCGAATTTGAATTTTAACTTTATAACCATGCTGAATATCTAAATTGATTACATCAAAATAACCATACAAATCTAAATTGCAATATAACCAGACAAATCTAATCTGCAATATAACCAGACAAATCTAAATTGATTGGATCAATATAGCCATGGTAAGTAAAAAAAATATTTTTGGACACTGTTCAAATTTCTAGCAAAAAGGAAGTAATTTTTCTCGATGTGCAATTCAAGAAATTGATATAGAAATGAAGTTTTAGTTATCATATAAGTTTTACGAATAGAAAGGGTAGATGGAGGGGAATAAAGGAATAGTAGTTTGGAAAATAATTCATCTAAATTCAAATCAATTTTAGCAGCTCAAAATCGACCTCAAAGCGAAAGAATTTGAATGCGGCCTATTAGAGTGTGTATTGGTAGTGTAATATATGTATATACATTCATTCGTTGGGCACAACATGTCTCGCCCTGTTCTTTGTTGGACGAAAGGCCACCCCTGTGGTATAGATCACATGCTATTTACTTGTAAGAAAATATATAATGCATTCCGAAACAAGTGTATCATCAACTATGTAAACTAGGCATATGACTTGAAAAATACATGGAAGACTCCCTAAAATGGCGAAGGGTTTGCCACACCCCCAAAAATATTAGGCAAGATAACTCAATGAGCTGTCACAAATTTCAAACTGTTGGGATTTTGAATGATCAAGTTCCTGCGCTGATCTATCCCATGTTTTTAAAATCACGCCATACTCTTTCTTCCATGTCTTCAACTTGCTTAATTGCTTCAGCTTTTCTCTCATTCCAATCCTTGAGGAATCCATGATTAATGTGTAAATTGCATGGTCCTGTCTCGCCTGGACGTTTCACCCTAGAGTCCCGCATAAACCTTCTCTCAACTCTATTCTTTCTGGAACACAACATGGATTGACTACATACCTCCTTGGCTCCTTTTGGAATCACTGGTTTGTATCTCAACAACTTGGCGTACTCCGTGAGGAGATGGAACATGTAGTCATACACATTCGACATCTTCAGCTCCTTTGTCATGAAACTGCTCCCTGCGTCCCCAATGGCCTTTGCCTAGAAAATAAACCATGCCTGGTGTCATATGATATGAAATTAGATAGTGCAGCAGGAAATAGGCAGAGAAATTATATGGGAAGGTGTGATTGTTTCCCCCACCTTGTTTGTGTGATTGTTTCCCCAATCAACGGCAAACTTGATGGACTCGCATTTTCTGTCAAGTCTAACAGGCCAGTAATGTTCAAGGGGCATAAGTGCCCTGGAAAAGAAGTCATAGTATAATGGTTTCACCATAAGGGTTGGAGAATCACAGGCTAAAATATTCTTCAAGCTCACTGACCAGGCAGAGCCTTCAACGTATATTTTGTATCTAACAAGAGTAGAGAATGTTAGAATGACATTTATAAATAAGCTTCAACTTACAAGTAACAATCCAGACAGACTTTGCAGCTGAGAGGCAAAACAGGAAACAGGTGGTTGTTGGTTCAAATCAAACAGGCAACTATTTGTGAAAAGGAGGATGCGATGACCAGAGAAAGTGTTCCATAAATTCGATGGCATTGATTTTGCTTAAAATACATCTGCAGGGACCTGACCTCATAAGAAATCTAGTGCCTAATCGTTTTTCCACCAGTAACTGTTGGTAATACCTAGCGTAGTAGACTGGTTTCGAACCTTTGACCTGGCCTTCTAAACCCCAGTGAGACTGACAAATTAAAACCCTGTTAAGATACAAGGTGAGCGTACGCACCTGTGATGGCATTGATCCGGCAGTTTGGAATGTTTATAGCCTTGTCCTGATTCTTTGATCCAGTCCTAGGATAGAAAGAAAAGGCGATTAGAGTTAGGTTATTTGTTTGTGAATATAGAAAGAGAGAGGGGAGGTAATAGATAGTAATGAATCACCTGGTTGTAAAGGCGGGCATTCCAATCGGAAAGATTGCATTTCATAAGATCCTCTCTAACAGTTGCCACATAGGGGTTACCCTTCCAGAACGCAGTGGGATCTCTATCTTCCCATTTCAGCTTCTTGGCTCCTTCGCGGATGTCATTCAAAAGGCCGTCCCACGGTCGAGTATTGACTTCAGCCCTGGAACGGAACGGAACGGATCAGAATATGAGTCTATTCAGATCTGAAGATGATGAACAAGAATATGGAAATGCAAATGGAACAGTAGAGAGATGAAGAAACTTTTACCAACCCCAGAAAGACCAGTCAGGAAACGCAATGTCAAGAGTTTTATCGTCGCCACAGTAACGAAACAAGGGAGGAGGACGGAGAGAAGCATTGGCATTCGCATAGGCATCAGCTTTTATGACAGGCCAGTCGACGCAGTCGAACATGAGATCCAGATCCGGGAGCATCCCTCCGTAATATTCCATGAGCTGAATGAGCCCCCATATCGTAAATACGTCTCTTGTCTGGAAAGACTTGGTGTATGTTCGTATATACATCCGCCCTTTCAATATAACCAGCCTGAAGTTTGCCGTCTTTCGAGCTCTTTCCACCATGTCCAGCGTAATTCCACTCTCCCGCCATGGCTTCAGGTCCTCCTCAATAAATCCAAAGTAACTGGGGCACGCAGGCCTTACTTTAGGATCCCACTTCTCCTTCACATCCTCTTTAGGCTGCCAGCTGTTACACGCGTTGCCAACTGAACAGTTAAATGCCCTTCTGCCATTTCTTCCACTGGGCGGCTTGACGTGAGTATGTTTGGGCGCAGAAAGAGAAATAGGCGGCGCGATCGCCAGAGCCATGGCCATGGGCATGGGCTGGGGCGGGGGTTTGGCCTTTGCCTTGGACGATCCTGCATCATGCTTTAATACACCGCTTTCAGTATACCGCTGGCTCCATTGTGCTACTGTTGGGCGGTCGTTCCAGGGAATTACGACTGACTGCAATAAACACTAGGCGTCGTCAGAAGACTTTGTGCAGATTTTAAAACGAAGATCAAGAGCAAAGAGATAATAAGAAACAGAATTCCACACCCACCCGGGGGTTGAAGAAGAAGAAGAAAAAGCTGCAGAGGAGCAGAAGTAGTAAAACCAGGAAGAAGAACAAGCCTGTCGGATGTGACAGCCGACGGCGGAATTCCAGTAGCAGTTTATGATAATTAGATCCTCTGGGCTTCAACATCATGATCAACTCCACTCCACTCCACTCCTCAGATCTCTGCCTGCCTTGGGTTTTGGGAGGCGCAGAAGATTTGAAGGCGCCTACAACTGCAACTGGAACCCTCCCTCCCTCCGTCATAAACGACGGTGCCCACCGCCGGTGGAGGCCACTGTGTCGCTCCACCCTCCAACGCACATGAATGGTATACCCCACTACGTCATTGGCATTCATTATCACCGTTGCACTTTATGTTATACTAATTCTATTTCTTTCTTTATTTAAGCTACGAATCCGAACTGGGTGGGTTTCGCTTAAGCATATACATTCTACCTCTATCCATAAGGCTGGCCATATTTTTTATTATATTATAATAAGGTTATTAACTTTATAGGCTTGTTTTTGTTTTAATTAATTTAAAGAAAACAATTAATATAGACAAGATAAAAATAAACTTTAGTAAGCATCATAGTCAAACAGGTAGTTGGGCAGTTCCTAAAACACCATAGGTAGAAAACATCTATCATTTCTATGAGAATATGAACATTGAAGATGAAAATCACTTCCTCTTAAGTGCCCTGCATACACTAGCTTCTCTCCAAGCTCTTTGAGCATAGTAATACAATTTTAAAACAAACTAAATCATTCATTTTTTTAGGTATGATAGACCAAAGTTTGGTCTCAACGTTAACTATTATCATCATTAAATCTTATATTCCTAACAATTTATTCCATATTTAACATTATAAAAAATGCTTTAAAAATACATTTGATATACATTCTTAAACTCACTTATCATTATTTTAATATCAATTTAAAATATAATTTATTCAAAATTTCACAATATAATAAAGATTTTAATAATACAATTTATTATTAAAGAATGTTTGAATAATAGACTCTATCATTATTTAATGTACACTACTCAAACTAACTTATTATATATATTTTACTAACTTAATATCAATTTAAAATCTAGCTTATTCAATTTCTATGTTATAAGGAACGTTTTAACAAAACATTATATCACCCAATGAGTAAAATATCAATTTAAAATCTAGCTTATTCAATTTCTATGTTATAAGGAATGTTTTAACAAAACATTATATCACCCATTGATTTACACTTATGAAGCTAACTCTTCTAATATCAATTTAAAATCCAGCTCTTTAACAATATATCTTATCACCAATTATATACATCTCTCAAACTAATTCTATACATATATTATTATTATTCTAATATCGATTTAAAATCATTTCAGTTTCAATTGATTAACATTTTATTATCAATTGATTTTGATTTTAAAGATATCTATAATGTTTTTATTTTTTAATTTACTATATATATATAATTTATTTTTTTAAATAAAATTTCTTTAATCTCACTTTTTTCCAAATTCATTCTTTTTTTATAACATGAGCTTTGAAAGTATTGTATTAATAAAAAGGTTGTACATGGCCATGATTACAAAAAGATTGAACTGAAGCAAGTATCTAGAGTGACCAAAATTACTATGAAATAACTGATGAGCGACTCCTTTAACATACTCGTATGCCTAATATTGCTGCTAAAACCCCTGGAGGGGTATAACCGATAGAAGACTCCTAAAATGAGAACACAAAATTACATTTTGTTCCAGTAGACTGGATATGCTCCTTCTTGCCCTTCTTGGCTTTGACACGCTTCTCAAACTTATTCTTAACCCATGCGTTGCTCTGCTTGTCCACTGCGATGGATAGCTCTTTCCAAGCCAACTCAAATTCAATGAGAGCGTGGACTCTGGAACCATCTTCCTTTTGCCCATCTTTGATGATGCCTGCTATGATGTGTGATTTTCCACATTATTTTTAATATGGATTTCCGATCAGAGCCTCCTCTCCATGGTTCTTTACCTCTATATCTGATTTTTCCATGTCTTTTCCCGCTGCAGATGAGCCATCAATTTTTTCCTCGTTCACTAAATCGATGCCACCGATTCCTTTGTAATTTGCCTTATTAGAATCCACAGAGAGCTCTACAGCTGCAAGGGACGAAGCCTGGGGAGTAAGCATCCTGGTTTCATGCGTGCCGAGCTTTAGAATAATGCCAGTTGATAAAACAGTCACGTGAACTTGGAGAAGAAGGGTCCAATCCCCTAGCCATGGGTTCCCAATAATTTTAATGATGTTATTGATTTTCTTATTGTTGGTGGTGTGCTGAACAGTCTTAACAATTGTCTTGGGATACCCCTGGAAACACTCAAATGACCATATTCCCTTAAGATACACAAAAAAGTTTGTGAGTAGTTTCATTTACCTTGGACATCCCCATTCCAAGCCTAGTTCCCTGATTTGCCATCTTGTCCACCTCAGCGTTGTTGCCTCTCAAAATATGGAAATAGGATGCTTGAATTCCCCATGAAATATGTTTAATTTGCTTGTAAATCCTTTTGAAATTGATCATGCCTTTATTACTTTTACTGTTCATTTTTTGAATTACCTGCTTCAAGTCCCCAATTACTGTGAACTTACTGATGGCGAGCTGCTTAGCCAGGTACATGCCGAAGTATAGAGCGAGCCATTCAGCTTCGTTGTTTGTTTTCCTTCCTAGTCCCCAAGCATAGGTAGTCTTAATTTCCCCTCCAAGATCGAAGATGATCCCTCCAGCATCAGCCTCCCCTGGATTGCCCTTTGTCACCCCATCAAAGAACAAGGAGTATGAATTTAGATTTGCCTTCCATTGATTAAATTCCTTAGTGTTCTTCTGAATTTCCCATGTATGGAGCGTAGCCTTGTTTCCGGTTTGAAGAGAGTTCTGAGGTAAAAGATATTTGCACCATTCGAGGTCTTCAGCTGCTATTTTCTTAGATGGAGAGATGATGATATGCTTAGTGTTCAGGGTCTCTTTTATCAAATTTGCAGCTATGAAGGAAGTTCGTTGAGCATCTGCTTGTTTATTATCAAATACAAGCCTATTCCTTGCAATCCAGATTTGCCAACACACATTTTTCAAAGCTGACTCCTAAATTCTTCCAAGGACCTTTTTTTCCTTATTTTCCCCGGATAGCATCCTTTCTAGCTTGACATCATAATGGTTACTGACCCTAGGAAAACCAAGTTCTGTCTGACCTTGCCAAGGAAGAATTTCCATACCTGTTTGGAGAATGGACACTCGAGAAACATGTGCTGAGCTGATTCGTCATTTTCTTGGCAGAGGTGACATCTTGAGGGCCCATGAAACCCACGTATCCTGAGATTTTCTATTGTTAATAACTTATCTTTTGGTAAGAGCCAGAAGAATGCGTTGATTTTTGGAATGCAGAATGAGTCCCAGACTTCCCCCATATTTTTTTGTTGTATGTCGTTCCCTAAATTTTGAAGAGAAAGGAAGCCTTCTTTAATGGTGCATGTCCCAGCATTCCCCCAACCTTTCAAGTCTTTTTCTCTGAGGCTTAAAGGAGCAATTCCATGCAGGAAGGATGTGAAGGATTTGTAGAAGGAGTCTAGATGAGGAGGCGGGCTTAAAAGTTTCCATCCGATCCAGTCACCCCTGGATCCCCATATAGCATAATCTTTTAGAGTCTTGAACCCATGGTATTCCAGACACCTACGAAGAGGGAGAAGGTCAGCTTTGGAATCAAGGTTGGGCCTTCCCAAGATGGATTCTGTCCAAATATTGATTTTGCTACTATTTCCAGGGATCTAATATATCTTGTCTTTGATTAGACCAACATAATTTTTTAGTTGATTCCATATAGAGGTTCCTTTGCCCTCCCAAGGAAGATCCAGGATTCTGGACTTCTCCAGGATTCCATATGGTGATTTTTTTGTTGGCAATTGGGACTCCAAGGTAAGTGAAGGATGTCCATTGCAAGTTCACCTGTATGCCAAGAATGTTTGCCAGAGCTCTGACGGAATTTGGACTGTTGTTCCAACCATACAACCAAGATTTATTTTCATTTAGCTGGCTGCCAGATGCTTTTAAGAAGAGGTCCAGGGTGATTTTGAATCACCTGGAAATTTGAGGTGAGGCACTGCCCAAGATGATGGTGTCATCCGTGAATTGAGCGTGGTTAATGGCTTGAACCCGTCTTGTTATGCTGATGCCTAGAATGATCCCTTCGTTTCTGAGTCTATTTAGCCTTCTGTTGAGTGAGTCTGCAACTAAGATATAGAAAAAGTGAGGCATTGGGCATCCTTTCCTAATTCCCCTTTGATCTTGGAAGAACGAGGTAGGGCATCCATTGATGAGATGATCAATCCAAGGCTTGCTTATACATACCTTCACCCATCGAATGAAGGCTTTTGGGAAACCATAATTCTGCATGACTTGACAAATATATGAGTGCCTTATTCTATCAAAAGCGTTAGTGAGATCTAGTTTGATTGCCATACCTTCCTCCTTACGATTTTGACTAGAATGAATTGCTTCTTGCACCATCAGGATGTTATCATAGATCTTCCTTCCAACTATGAATCCCCCTTGGTTTTCTGAGATTAGATTTGGAATTACCTTCTTCATTCCGTTTGAAATAATTTTAGAAATAATCTTGTAGGAAGAGTTACACAGAGATATAGGTATGTACCTTTTAATGGATGATTGATTCTGCTCTTTAGGGATTAGGGCCAGGAACATTGAGTTGGTGGCACATCCAATTCGATCTATGAACTGCAACCAAATTATTATTCTGACGAGATCTTTTTAATGATATTAACAACTTCTATAGAAGCTGATTGGAAACCCGTCTGGTCCTGGAGCCTTATCCGGGTGCAATGACCTTGCAACTCTCCTTACTTCTTCGAAGGTAATATGTTGGGTAAGCAAATCATGATTTTCCTGAAGTAGATGTGGAATCTCTCCGCTAAGGGTGAGCATGTCATTTGCTGATATTTCTTCTTCGCTGGAATAGAGATCTTGGAAGTGAGCTTTGACCTCTTTTTTAATTAACTCGGAATCATTGAGTTTTTCTCCATTGCCTAAGGTTAATTCCTTTATGGTGTTTCTCCTGATGCGTTCTTTGCATTGGTAATGGAAGAAATTTGAGTTCTGATCGCCTTCTTTTAGCCATAAGCACTTGGATTTTAATCTTAGTTCCCTCTCTATCTTTTCTGGAGGACTGAAATTTTCTGATCAACCTCTCTTTCTCTTATCAACATTTCTTTGGTGACTTCTTCCCTTTCTATTTCCTTCTGTATTTATTCCAGACTCTTGAGCATGATATTTTTTTCTTTCCCTGGACGGGGCTGACCAACTAGCCATGTTAGGATTAGTAATCCCCCCTTGTTCATACTTTCTATTAGATTAGTTATTGCCTAACTTAGGAACCTTAAAATTAATTAATTGGGTGCACTAGTACAATTGGGTCCACTTGGCCCAATTGGGACACATGTACCAGTCATTGAAGTGTGGGGAACATTGCTAGAGGTTAACCACCACTTACTGCATGTGCATGCATCAGTTAGGGTGCCTCCTAGACCAATCCCTACATTTTAGGAGCCACTGGGAGTCCCGACACCAACCTACTTCAGTTAATTGGTGTTAGTACTAGTTAGTCCTAGTTAGCCCCCATTTACCTTTAGTTAGTTCACATTCAGTTAAGCTAGCCCTACTAATGCATGGTTGCATGGGGAGGAGACCTTTTCCTACCTACCTCACTCTCAGTTGCACTGAGTTAACGAGTTGTCACTGGTTGTTGAGTTATTGGTCATCACAGAGTTGTCTATTTGGACTCCGGTATTGATTGGGAGACCTTGAGTTAGAGATTTAGTTAGATACAATATTATCCACTTGGAGGATTCAAATTCATCTCTCATGCATTCGAATTCTACCTATGTAAACTACATTGTAACACTGGATATTATGATGATGAATATACTGTAAATTCCTGAGCAATACTTGTCTTTTTCATTTGTGGTTTGTTTTGCTTAGTTTGTATGTTCATTCTCCATTCAATTGCTGCAACTTTATCATAACTATCTACTTGAAGATCTAAATGGCATTCAAATTCTAACATGGTATCAGAGCCTTCTCAGGAAAGTTCCATGCTTGTTTCTCCTCATTGAACATTAGAAGCAGCTGGGTTTCCATAGAAGTCCCCTATGAAAATTTGCTAGCTCTAGATTCATTCAGAGCAGCAGAGAGGGTGTGACGGACCCTAAAAACATGTTCATGTCTAGAGGAAAATCATGATTCTAACAGTTCTTATGTTTTAGTGTTAATTGCAATGAAATTGACAGGTGCTACGTAGCTTGAAAGAAGTATTTGCAATCTCCCTGCCGGAGCAATTATGAGTTCTCAAAATCCTGAGCCACGGATCCTCACAACTTCCAATTACCTTGATTGGAGGATTGATATGCAGCTAGCCTTACGCAAGCATGGCTACCATAGGATCATACATGGATGGGAAGCTGAGCCTCATCAGTCGGTAGAGTGGAACAAGTTCCTAAACCATTGTGATGAAGCATTCAAATACTTATGTACTTATATTTCTAGAGATCTCCTCTTTCATCTAGAAGGATTGAGGACTCCTAGAGAATCCTGGGAGAATCTTGATAGCTTTTTTAACAAACAATATGAGCTTCGGGGACACATTCTAGAGAATGAGTTGGTATCTTTACATCCCAGCAATTTCGAGACTATTGAGCATTTCTTCTCCAAATTCAAGTCTCTAGTGCTACAATGCAGACAGTGCGGGATAGAGCGGAAGGATGAGCAGAATGTCCTTTCCATACTCAACAAACTAGGCCCTAAGTACTCTATCTATGACTCTATGTTTCATTCCAAGCAAGAAAGCTTTCCTGATTGGAAACTTCCTTCTTTAGATTCATTTTCCAAGTCCTTAATCAAAGAGCAAAACAAATTGATTTGAATGGGAGTCATCCAGACCTCCAAAGATCAAGCTCTCTTGGTTACTGAATTTTCCAAAGCATAAGCAAAGGGAAATCAAAGAAGAAGGAGCCAAAGGCAGCTGATTTGAATCCTAAACAAAATCAACAAGCTTCTGAAAGGGCCTCCGGCTCTAAGAAGAAGAAATTTGGGAAAACATTATGTCCCTACTGTGAAAAATGGTATCACCTTGAAGATCATTGTATGAGGAAATAACTTTATGAAATGTCTGCTCTTCTTAAGCAGCATAACATTCAAAGAGAAAAATAGTCTGATAATGGACATGAAAGATGTCATGCTTTGAAAGCAGGACTAGGCTTGGTCTACAGCCTATTTGATTGATTTTGGAGCCTCCAACCACATGGTTGCCTCCAAGGATCTTTTCTCCTCTCTTAGTGTCAAAGAAGGGCCCACCATTCACATGGGAGATGATTCCCAAATCCCAGCAGCAGGGAAGGGCACCATCAGAGCAAAGCATGGTGTGTTCAGAGATGTCCTATATGTTCCCTCACTTGTAGCTAATCTATTATCTGTTTATCAGATGACCCATACTGGCTCACCAAAGCAAGTATTGTTTGGACCTGACTCAGTAGAGATCACCAATATCTCAACTGGGGAGATTGTAGCAAAAGGGATTGTTGATCATGCCTCCAAGGCATACTATTTCTCTCACTTCATGCCATTCTCAGTTCCAGCATCATCACAGCTTCCATTCGAAGCTGATGAAGGTATAAATATTCCTTCACTTCCTATTGCAGTTCCAGTTTTAAATCCTGACATTTCTTATTCAGATTCAGAAGAGGAGTCATCCCAGTATGATCCAGATATTGATCTTACAACTCAAAGGGACCTAGATCCAGATCCAGCATCTACCTCATCCCAACAGCCTAAATGGGCTATGCAGCTCATAGAAGCAAGTGGAGATGTTGCTGGGGATCCAGATGACAAAAGAAGAACAAGGTCCCAGTATCAGAAGGAGAGTGTAGCACTGTCTCACACAAATCCTCTTCTTGTTGAAAGGTGTTTTATGATGCTTGGGTCAGATCCTCAATCCTTCAGGGAGCCTTGCCATGATCCTAGATGGTAGGAAACCATGGATGAGGAGTTTGATTCGCTACATGACAACCAGACCTGGGAACTTGTCCCCTTACCTCTAAGAAAGAAGCTAGTACAGTGCAAATGGATCTACAAAACCAAAATAGCTGTTGATGGGACCACAACCAAGTACAAGGCTCGGTTGGTGGGAAAAGGGTATTCTCCGGTCCAAGGCTTAGACTACAATGAGACATTCACTCCAGTAGCTAGAATGAACTCCATCAGGCTGGTATTGGCCATTGTTGCTTCCAAGAGATGGGAAGTACACCACATGGATGTGAAGAGTGCCTTCCTCCATGGTTATTTGGAGGAGGAGATCTATATGAAACAACCTGAGGGGTTTATTGATGATCCTTCCTTAGTCTGCAGACTGAGGAAATCATTGTATGGACTCAAACAAGCCCCAAGGGAATGGTACTCCAAGATGGTTGCATTGCTCATCTCTCAGAAGTTTGAAAGGTGCAAATCTGATTGCAATTTCTACATGAAGAAGAAGGAGGGGTTCTTGCTTCTAGTTGTATTGTATGTGCATGAATTGCTCAATACTAGCAGCTATGCTGCTGGATTGAGCAACATCAAGTCTACTCTTAATAAATCATTCGCTATGACTGACTTAGGACTGTTAAGACAGTTCATTGGTCTCGAAGTAAGTCAAAAGACTTTGGGAATCATGATCTCACAATCCAGGTATTCATCAGACATGCTTAAGAGTTTCCACATGGAGGATTGCAAGGCAGCCCCCTACCCTTTCTTACCAGGCATTAGGCTTGAAGAAGGTGGTTCCACACCTTTGGTGGACAGCACTCTCTACAGACAGCTCATTGGAAGCCTTCTCTATCTCACTCATTTGAGACCAGACATATCCTATGCTATGAGTGCTACTGCCAGATATATGCAGAAGCCACATGAGCTGCACTGGAAGGAAGCAAAAAGGATCTTGCACTATGTACAAGGTACTATTGATTATGGGATCCACTATGCTGTTGGAGCACAACTGGATCTCACATGCTTTATAGAATCAGACTAGGCAGGAGATGGAAATGATAGGAAATCCACCTTGGGTTTTGTATTCATGATTGGATCTAGGCCAATTTGTTGGTCTAACAAGAAGCAAGCAACCCTTGCACTTTCTTCAGCAGAAGTAGAGATTGGGGAGCTGTGAATGCAACTATTCAGGCAGTTTGGCTGCATCACATCTTGACAGAGTTCGGGATTCAGACTTCACCTACAGTAGATCTTTATTGTGACAACCAAAGTACAATCAAGATCTCCAGTGATCCTGTTCAGAAGCAGAGGACAAAGCAGATAGAAGTTAACATGCACTACATTCAGGAATTGGTGCATGACAGAACCATCACACTGCACTACTGTCTGACAAAGGATCAGATTGCAGATATTTTTACCAAGTCTTTTACTGAAAATAGATTTTCCTTTCTCAGGTCTCTTTTGGGCATTAAGGCTTGATTCTCAGTTCCTATCTTGAGGGGGTTTTTCCCAAGAGGTTTTCCTACCTCATTTGTATTATGTATCTTAGATTGTATATTGGGTGACCTATGGTCTTGTTACCAGGGCCCACAGTTGTCTAAGTTAGGATTCATGGGGGGTGTTAGGATTATTAATCCTCCCTTGTTCATACTTTCTATTAGATTAATTATTGCCTAACTTAGGAACCTTAAAATTAATTAATTGGGTTCACTAGTACAATTGGGTCCACTTGGCCCAATTGGGACACATGTACCAGTCATTGGAGTGTGGGGAACACTACTAGAGGTTAACTTCCACTTACTACATGTGCATGCATAAGTTAGGGCACCTCCTAGACCAATCCCTACATTTTAGGAGCCACTGGGAGTCCCGACACCAACTTACTTCAGTTAATTAGTGTTAGTACTAGTTAGTCTTAGTTAGCCCCCAATTACCTTCAGTTAGTTCACAGTCAGTTAAACTAGCACTACTAATGCATGGTTGCATGGGGAGGAGTGCTTTTCCTACCTACCTCACTCTCTGTTGCACTGAGTTAACTAGTTGTCATCGGTTGTTGAGTTATTGGTCATTAAGGAGTTGTCTATTTGGACTCCGATATTGATTGGGAGACCTTGAGTTAGAGATTTAGTTAGATATAGTCTTATCCACTTGGAGGATTCGAATTCAATTCTCATGCATTTGAATTCTACCTATGTAAACTACATTGTAACACCAAACATTATTATGATGGATATACTGTAAATTCGTGAGCAATACTTGTTTGTTTCCTACGTGGTTTGTTTTGCTTAGTTTGTATGTTCATTCTCCATTCAATTGCTGCAACATTACCATAACTCTATGCTTGAAGATCTAAATGGCATTCAAATTCTAACAAGCCAAACTTTGATTTCTTTTTTTACGTTTTTTTAATTTTTGTTCCCATATGTAAGCTGGGGAGCCGTGAAAGAAAATTCCCCATGCATGAGAGACGACATCATGAAATCATGTCTCAGTTAGCCATACAAGGGAAAACTTAAATGGTTGAGGGTCGAGATTTCCAATAGGGTCCAAGGAGAATATAATTGGTTTATGATTAGAAATGGTTGAGGTCAAGAGTCTTGAGACTGGAAGTAATGGCTTATCTAACATACAGGAACTTACTAGGATACGATCCAATCTGGTTGCTATGTGCCCAGGCCCGGACCGTTTATTGTTCCAGGTGTACTTACATTTCCTTTTCTTGACATCGACTAGCTTCCATGAAGCTATCACATCTTCTAGTCTTTCCCCGAAAGGATCCCTGACTTTTGATCCACCTTTTTTTCCTCTGGTGAAATGGTTGCATTGAAGTCTCATGCTATTATACACAGAAGGTGCATCTTTCCAAACCTCTGCATCTCTAATTGCTACCAGAATTCTTCCTTAGCCTCGTTGACTGTTGGGCCATATATATTTCCTATCCAAATGATTTCACGATTCTCCAAATCTTCCAGCTCTACGAAGAGCCAATGTTTGTTTTGAGTTGAAGATCTAAGATTATAACGAGAGGAGTCTCACCATGTTAACAGGCCTCCTGAGGCTCCACTCACGCTAATGAATTTCTTTGCTCCATTCTTCCAAAATATTTTAATGGAAGCCATACTTTCAGCCTCTTGCATTTTAGTCTCCTGGATTGCGAGGATGGTTATTTTTTCTGTGAATTTGAAACTCTTTATTGCTTCTATCTTTTGCTATCCTCCTATTCCTCAACAGATTTAGGGGACTAGCCCTATTATGTTTTGATAGATAATGACCCCACTCTATCCTTTCTTCCCTCCTGATGTTCTCCACTTTGTTTTTCAAGATGGAAAGGTTTTACCAAGTGGTATAGGCTTGTTTGCTTGCCTACCGCTTTCTCCCTGGCTGTCTCTTGCTCTCTATGATATTTGTTTGGCTTTAGTTGTTCTGAGTCTTCTTCTGTACTTTCTTAGGTCTCCTCCATTTGAGCCTTAGCTCTAGCTCTCGTAATCGAACCCGAACTCTGTGAAGATTCTGGCCTTGCTTCCACATACGACTGTGCTGGGAGTAGTGGTTCATAGGTTTGCCCGATCTCTTCCAATACTGGCTCATTTCCTTTATTTTCTTGGGGGGTCTCTTCTTTCTCCATTTTCCTATATTTTCCACTTGTTCCTGGGGTTCTGATGCTGATGCCAAGGATTGGAAGCTGTTTTCTATGATTTTTTTTATTTTTTTGTCGAGGATTTCACTTGGGTGCTGGTTGATTTGTTTCCTTTTCTTCGACTGACTTCATTCCATTCCTCTCTTGTGATCTCTCCTTCCTCCATCTGTGTTTTCTTTTTGCAGTACTTCGTAAAATGCCCATATTCGTGGCTTACCTTGCACTTAATGTGATTTGCTCATAATCTACCGTTTGTAAATGTTTCCAGCCTTCCATGTTGAGGTTTATTGCTTCCGGCAAGCCTTTTTCTAGGTCAACTTCCACACATATTATGGCGCAAGAGAACATTGGCAGCTTCGGCTCTAACTAGTCTATGTATTTCCCTAAAGAGTTTCTGATTGTTTTTCAGGTCCTCATCATTCCAACAATGCAACAAAAGGTGCGATAGTTTTACCTAGACCGGGACTTCAGAGGGTATATCCTTCTCTGGGTCAAATGATAGATCCCATTTGTTGAGGTACATTCCTCTTGGGCCCATGAAGTATGGGTCGTTCCTAAAGATTAGATCTCTGTCTTCTTTTTTTTTTGAACAAAGAATCCCCTTCCACATAAGTTTTTCTAAACCTCTCCTTGGATCAGAGGTCACCAGTTCTTGTTTAGTCATATTTCAATGGAGCGGGGGGACGACCAAAGACTCGTAAAGTGACCAACTAAACCACATTCGTGTAAGGCCATATCTTTGAACTTGTTGTCGAGGAGAGTGTAACCTCCGGGACATCTGTAACCTTCACGGAACGGGAATCCGATGGGGTATTTTTTGCAGCTGGCTCAGAGGCCACGATTTGGCGAAAACCGTCCATCAAATCTGCTCTCCTCCCATCTGTATCTGGATTTGGAGGATCCATAGCAGCATGCAGCAGCTAGACCTGAAACTTTAGCCAAAGAACAACCAAAAACCCTAGCAGCTGTCACGAGCTCATGCGTGTACCTTTGGGATAAATTCATTCTCATTACCTTATTTTTTATGTTTTATTCTGGCTATGATTTTCCCCATAGGTGTTTAAGAGTAAGAGTGTAGTTTTCTTCCTCGACAAAAAATAACTTAATGATTTTCCAAAGTGGGAATATCTACTACTAGCAAGAAGGTGCAATAATACGTGGAAAGGTTGTTGTTAGAGAATGAAATCACTAAAATAGAGAAATTGAAATCATTTAAATGTTATGTATGTTTTTAAAAGTTACTTTTCACAGTTTCAATCATGTAAAGCAATTTAATTCTAAATTAGAATGTATTTCCATTCAAATGTGTTCAATATTAAACACACTACACAAAAAAAACATGGATAGTATGAGATGTCTGCACAAATATGTCATAAACAAAACTAAGTTGAGATGTTTGCACAAATATGTCATGGAGTTCGCTTGGGTGTTGGCTGATTTGTTTCCTTTTCTTCAACTGAATTCATTCCATTCCTCTCTTGTGATCTCTCCTTCCTCCGTCTGTGTTTTCTTTTTGCAGTACTTCAGAAAATGCCCATATTCGTGGCTTACCTTGCACTTAAATGTGATTTGCTCATAATCTACCGTTTGTGAATGCTTCCAACCTTCCATGTTGAGGTTTATTGCTTCTGGCAAGCCTTTTTCTAGGTCAACTTCCACACATATTATGGCGCAAGAGAACATTGGCCGCTTCGGCTCTGACTAGTCTATGTATTTCCCTAAAGAGTTTCTGATTGTTTTTCAGGTCCTCATCATTCCAACAATGCAACAAAAGGTGCGACAGTTTTACCTAGACCGGGACTTCAGAGGGTATATCCTTCTCTGGGTCAAATGATAGATCCCATTTGTTGAGGTACATTCCTCTTGGGCCCATGAAGTATGGGTCGTTCCTAAAGATTAGATCTCTGTCTTCTTTTTTTCGAACAAAGAATCCCCTTCCACATAAGTTTTGCTGAACCTCTCCTTGGATCAGAGGTCACTAGTTCTTGTTCAGCCATATTTCAATGGAGTGGGGTGATAGCCAAAGACCCGTAAAATGACCGACTAAACCACATTTGTGTAAGGCCATAGCTTTGAACTTAGAGGTTGTCGAGGAGAGTGCGAACTCCGGGACATCTGCAAGCTTCACGAAATGAGAATCCGATGGGGCATTTTTTGCAGCTGGCTGAGAGGCCACGATTCGGTGGAAACCGTCCATCAAATCTGCTCTCCTCCCATCTGAATCTAGATCTAGAGGATCCATAGCGACAGGCAGCAGCTAGACCTGAAACCATAGCCAAAGAATGACCAGAAACCCTAACAGCCGTCACGAGCTCATGCATGTACCTTTGGGATAAATTCATTCTCATTGCCTTATTTTTTATGTTTTATTTTGGCTATCATTTTCCCCATAGGTTTTTAAGAGTAAGAGTGTAGTTTTCTTCCTCGACAAAAAATAACTTAAATCTTTTCCAAAGTGGGAAAATCTACTACTGGCAAGAAGGTGCAATAATACGTGGATAGGTTGTTGTTAGAGAGTGAAATCACTAAAATAGAGAAATTGAAATCATTTAAATGTTATGTTTGTTGTTAAAAGTTACTTTTCAAAGTTTCAATCATGTAAAGCAATTTAATTCTAAATTTGAATGTATTTCCATTCAAACGCGTTCAATATTAAACACACTACACAAAAAAAACATGGATAGTATGAGATGTTTGCACAAATATGTCATAAACAATGCTAAATTGTTGTAAATTTCTATTGTTAAGCAACACAGTGGACATGAAAAAAATGTGTAAAAGTGAGGATAGAGAGAGAAAACACATAAACGGACAACCTAGCAATAATTGGCTTTGTACTTCTTCTTCTCGTTCTCAATATCCCACTTCAAAAACGACGTCTTCAAAAACTATACTTTTGTGTTTATATTTTCTTTATTTAATGAAACCATTATAAAGCCACTCGTATATCAGTTCAAACATCATAAATTAATAGCATTTGAGATTCAAAGTACAAGCAAAGGTTTATAAAAAATAACACAAATTTCCTTTAATCCTCCATTACTCTTAACTCCATTGTCAATTTAATTTGTCATAAAAAATGCTTTAGAAAAAATTGCCACAAAACTTCATTTAGCACATTCATTACTCTAACTCCATTGTCATTTTAATATGTCCCAAACCCAACCAAGTCTATGTGGACTTTCGACTCTCACTTGGATTTCATCCAAGAGAATCGAATATAAATATCCAGGAGATGTTGTGTTTGCAAAAGATATTTGAAGATACCCTTGAGATAAATTATCCAATGGACTTGATATCAAAAAAAAGTTGTGAATATCACATGGTGGAAGTAGAGACATATTAATTTTTTTATTATCATTCATATTAACACTGTGAGACAAAAAAATCTTTCAATGAAGTGCCAAACCTTTTTTTCAAAAGAGGGTGATTGCATCAATAGATTTATTACAAGGAATGAGACACAATGAAAACCTAATCCAACAATATCGCAATATTCAAAATGTATGGTAAGGTGAAATTGAATTGAAAAGTCAAAATTTGCAATAACAATTTTTATTTCCACAATGAAAACCTAAATTCCAATCTCATCCAATAGTGTTAAGAAAAGGTATAGGTATTGGAAAAAAACGAAAAGAAAACAAGATTGTAGCCATTGAAAGATGCAAAGAATTGGCAATTTATATACTGATAACTAAATAAAATGAACATGGAATATCTGCTTCTTTCCTTTGCAATAATGCATTCATGCATTTTTAGAAATATGTAATGATAATTGTAGAAAAAAAATGTACATAATATAATAGAATTTGGAGGGGTAGTACATTAAGTGAATCTACAGAATGTAATTTTGATCTCGAAAGATGAATGAAATTACGCTTTTTTTTCTTGGGAAAAAAAAAGAATTTGGAGGGGTAGCGCATGGAGAATTCATCAAATGAATCGATTGATGAAGTTAAGCAATCTCTAAAGGTGAGGGCTCTTTTGTATTCTCAAGGTATCTCCTCAGAGAATCTCTTCGTGTCTGAACAATAATTGTATATCATGTATTTCTTTCACACCCATTGGAGCCTTTGCTTTTGCTTGGAGTCCAAAATATTCTCCGCAACAGGGTTAAAAGAAGTAATAGCATTGAATTTATTGAAGGATGCAACAAATGAAGATAGTCTAGTCATATTGACGAGTCCACTTCTGGTTTCCCAATCATATGCATTCCTCAAGCTGGAGTATATCCTCATTGCTTGGTTTTTAGGATAATGATAACTCATGTCTGCTCCACCCAACTCTTCCTCTTTGTTCTTGAACACTCGAACCGGAGTTCCATCAACATAAAACCTGAATAACAAACATGCATTTATGTTAGTTTGATAGATTGTATTGTATTGTTTTTGATGAATGGATGAATGTAGAAAGTGATATTAGAAGACATACTTAATTTGATTCCAGAGCACAAAGTTTCTCTTTAGAATCAAATACACCCAAATCCACAACAAGCACCTGCAATTTAAAACCCGAGTTTGCAACATTGTTGTCAATTGAGGAAGCAATTCCATACAAATCAATACTAATAAGTCGTTGTTCTAGTCTAGCAAGAGAACTAGTACTCCTATCTATTGCTAGATGAAGCGAATTTAGTTAGAATGCAATCTGCCCATCTTTGATGGAATCAGTTTCACAAGTTCTAACTTCCTTAAGGGCATCGCCAAGTTCACAAGATGTATGGCTGAATCGTTGTCTATTTCAAATGTATATTGATCAATTATATGTTCATTAAGATCCTCAGGTCACATTTTTCTTTGAGGGAAGAGGAGGGCCAATATTTTGGACTTATGCATAGCTTAGAGTTGATTGCATACATATACATTTGCATGAAATTGATGGGTTGCTAGCAGAACACATGTGGTTTGGTAACATCTACAATCATTAGTTTTGGAGAATATGCAAAAATGAATCTTCCAGAAGCCTTTTTCTACAATTATTATGGTTGATACAACATTTTTCCCAATATCCATAAAAGTCACATGGCAGAGAACTGTATAGGTTACATAAGCAGGCAACAGAGGGCATGTTATCCTTTAGAGAGATATTCTATGGACATTCACATAATGTAATTTGCATGGTATTTTCTTTAAATTTAATTGTTTGATCTATGCTAAAGGATCATGTTGTGGAAGAAACCATCATTGTTGTCTACACCTAGAATTGCATTGCAAATTCCTTTATCTTCTACATCATACAATTGATTTCCAAGCATAGGAAGATCAACTTTATCTAACTTCAATAGGTGATGTTAGCTGCCTCTAAAAGGTAGACATGAACGTAGGAATATTTAGTAAACACGAACTTGGTATTCAAGAAATCATAGAAAGAAGATAATGGATTTCTAGTAGCGTTGCTTGATCCAACTTGAATGAAATTGAACATATGGATACACAAGATGCAGAGCAAGCAAAGTCATGTGGATTCAAAGGAGAATTTGTTGATTGAATTGTCATTGATTCCAACATGGACTTGTAGAGGTCCCACAAGTTGTCATTGATGCCACCAAGTCCCTCTTACAATGCATAGGTATGGATGATCCTATTACCATCACATCCAATGCCTTGGAGCCCATACAGAGATGGGTTGTGCCTTGAAGCACCTTGTATCCAGTTGACAAGGTCCCTATACCCACAAGGTTTAATCTTGGAGCCACCACCTTGTTGACGATGTTGAAGACCCTGTTGAAGACCTTGGAGATGGTGTTGAAGCCCTTGTAGATGATGGAGAAGCCATAGATGGGTTAAATAAGCATTAATGGCCCATTATGTGGTCATTCATGCTTTGACATGGTCATAGTACCCTCGGAGAAGGCTTGGCAACCCCAAAAGAAGTAGCATGATGGATCTTGACCTTGGAGGTCCTCTTGTGTGGTTGAGGTGGTTGAAGAAGCCCATGAAGCCCCTTGAACACCAAATGGTCCAAATGATCCATTTTGTGGTCATTTGTGGTTTCCATGGTTATTGATGACTTGATGAGATGGCCCTAGGGCATGAGAAAGGCTTGACACCCACCTGGACACTTGGACACACTCGGTGGCTTGTGGATGATGATCGAGGATGGGTTTGATGATGATATGACACCTTGATGATGGGGTCCTTAGTCATACATGTCATGGTTATGGGGTCCTTGATGATACCCTTGGACTTGATGGTTCTCTTACGTTTGGAAGCTTGTGTCGTGGAACCCATACTTATTGTGGCATGAAAGCACTTGGACACTTGATACATCCTTGGTTTTGATGATGTGGTGGGCACACTTGCTTGCATGGCACACATGCCTTGATATTGAGGTCAAGTGCATACCCTTGACTAATGGTCCTTGGTACTTGACGATTCCCTTGAGGCTTGTGGTGAACTTGATAAAGTTTTGTCAACAAAACCCTAATGTTGAATATCATAAGGTTGATTTTTGAAGAAGTCATGGGTTAACAACAAAATAAAAATAATTACATGGTAAGGTTTGACCCCTGAAGGACATGTATGACAAAAACAAGTTAAAAACAAAATAAAATAAAACATACAAAACCCTAAGGGTTTGTGACACAAAATAAAAACAAAAGTAATAAAGACATTTTGTTAACCTACAAGTCTGCCCTATTTTATGGATGTGGACAAACATTGAAGTATAAAATGAAGACACTTCCTCACATCACAATAATGATGAAGGATGAGCTTGTGCATTGTATTGAGGAAGAAGTTCAGTGGACTAAGGAGGATTGAGGTTGCCTCAGTATCGAGGGTTGCTACCGATGGAGGATAACATTCTTTTTGTTTTTATTTTTATGTTTTTTGTTTCTTAGGGCTCCTCCACAGTACAGGGTTTGAAGTACCAACACAATACACAACCCTCTAATAGTCCTAGTATTGACAAGAATCCGAGGTATACAGCAGATGAAGAATTAGTTTTGGGTTTGACCTTGAAACTGACAGTCCCGATTTGGCATTTAAACAACCCGAGTTTTTTTTGGGTCCAAAATTTCATGCTGCAAACAATCTGATATTTTTGAAGAGGTGAAAGTCCATCATTATGACTTGTCTAAGGCCTTTCTCATCTCATTAACAGTCCTAATTTGAACCATTCTCAGTTATGAATAGTCTTGAATTGTTGGGGAGGAAGGTGGGGGGGGGGGGTCATCCTTGACCCTAGAGGACAAATGGTAAAAACCTTTGCTTGGAGATTGGGACACAAGACAAACAATGATGCTGATTCGTTGGTGCTTCTACAGGGATTAAAAATTATAGACAATTGAACCATCTCAAGGTTGCTAGTCTTTGGGGACTCGTGACATGTTATCCTCAAAATGACAACTGGCTACTCAATAGGCTCCATCAAATGCATAAGGTTGTATAATATGATCGCTCAACTACCACTTCCAGCTAGCATCGACTACTTCAACATCTTAAGAGCGAATAACACCCAGGCAAATGCTCTAGCAAATACAGGCGCCTCTCTCCCACAAGGTTTCATTTCACTAAACAACGAAGAAGTTAGTCCTAAACCCATTCCCTAGTTGGAAACTCATGCATTATGAAAAGGGGCACTTGGCCTCCACCATCCCCCATCCATTACTCGCCTCCCTCTCCATTTAAGGAAGTCCCCTCCAGACTAAAAGTTGTGCTCAATCCTCATGCTTATGCCCACAACCCCACTCGTACGATGTCTCTATCTCGGGGATTAAACCACCTTTCTCCTTCCTCTAGCTGGTCATTCTTCCTCTTGCCTATTAGATGTTCCTCCGTTGATCTCTCATGCCTATTAGTGGTTCCTATTGCCAGTGAAGGGTGGACCATACCCAGTGATATCTTGTGCCTGTCGCCTTGCTCCCCCCAGTCTCTGGATTTGGTGAGCAATCAGGTTCCTTGTTCCCCTCAGTCCTTTGCATTTTTTGTTTTTGGTGAGGTTGGGGTCATCACACCGTCTGTGCGTCCAACTTCTATCTCTCCCTCCTCAGGTATCATAAGCAGACAGTTTTTGTTCTCTGACGAACTAAGGATTCGCTTCTCGCTATTGTGTCTGGGAGAAGCTGTGGGTAGGCTCTCTGTTGTAACATTCGGTTCCTTGCATGGTTCAGGGGCTTCTCTAGGAGGAGCTATATCCTTTCTTGGTTTCACTCGCAACAACATTTATAGTTTCAATTTCAGATGGAGTTACTACAGTAAAAATCCACTACCCGTGTTGAGAATGGAACGCAGAAGAATTGACCCTGTTCAAAGAAGTATAAAAGAAGGGTTCGATGATTTGAAGGTAAACATTCGACACCTATCAGACTTTGTGGCCATCGAAATTACTGAAAATAGGGAGACTTCTAAGGAGGTCAAGCCGTTAGTGGAGGATGTTCGCTATGTTTCCTACCAGACTAATTGTCATGATTCAAGAACTGATGATCATGAGATGAATTTGAAAGAGATGATGGGAAAATTGGCCGCATTCAGGAGGACCTTCAGAATTTGGTGCAGCTGAACGAAGGAAGTCATGCACAAGAAAATCCAGGAGCATTCATACAGAAAATGGAAGAAGAATCCGTCACCCAGCCTGTGGGGTATCCAAGAAAACTGAAATGATCTTCTCTTAGCTTGTGTTTTTTTGCATACTACTAAATCAACAATTTATCTGTATTTATAATACGTCTGTAAACACTTAGAACAACAACTATTTTAGTGGCTTTAGAAGGCTGTCTTTATGGCCTTTTTTTGTTTCTGTATCTATCTTACTTCTAGAATCTTATATATGCTATGATTTTGTACTGAATGGCAGTGCACAGACTCTTTAATATACTCCTTTTAAAGTTTCTGTTAAAAAAAAGTCCCGAATTGTTGATGAATTGTTGTGACGGATCTAGCACTGAATTGTACACCAGTCCCGAATTCTTACAAACATATACGCAA
This sequence comes from Pseudotsuga menziesii, assembly GCA_001517045.1. Lineage (NCBI taxonomy): Eukaryota > Viridiplantae > Streptophyta > Pinopsida > Pinales > Pinaceae > Pseudotsuga > Pseudotsuga menziesii. The sequence goes on along the minus strand of LPNX011154815.1, from coordinate 123,112 downwards.
TTTAGTGATTGACTTGAAGTCCTTTTTCGACATCTACACAGTCCTAGTGTGGAGTTCTTTGCGGTACTTCCCAGCACAGTCATCATCCAAGGTCATCCACATTGGCAGCTTGATACACAAATTTTTGACATGCATTGTTTTAAGGTATGATCAAATACTCCTAGATGATAATAATGTATATTGGAGGACACCACACGATAATGGTAAATACTATGCATGTTGCACACCTGTTGATACAGTATGACGATGTTGATGATGTACACAACATTATTTCTATGTTAAACTCTTCTTGCAAATAGTTAGTCCATTCTTGGTTTTTGATTGAAGTTATTCATAACACAAATATATAGTCCTAAACTATTGAAGTAATCTACATACAGTGAATTATGTACAATGGCATACATATGCAGTGAAGTATACAATGGTATGTGTATAGTGATGTATACCTTATAATGATGTATACTTAATGATGTTGGTGCATGCATATTCCATGTATACTTGTTGACACTAATATATGAGGATGATGATACACTATTGATGATGCCTTGTACATGCCTTGTGCACCTTGATGATGCATACATGATGCAAACACTACAAAATGATGATGTTGATGCATGAGTGCCCTAGAAGATGACTGTATAGATATGACATACATGATAGTGATGAGCAGACCTTTGATGAGCATAGAAGATTGACCAGCAGTGTTGATGAGTAGATTAGAAAGCAAAGAGTCATGAGTAGAGGATGCGAAGTAGAGTTTGATGAGCAGAGAGGGTTGAGCAACAGATTGATGACAATAAGAGATTGGCTTCAAGCTTGCAAGTAGAATCTTGCACTTGAGGATTGGAATCCTCAACCCTTTCTTAGTTGGAGCTAAGAAAACCAGGTTGGGTTTGTTATACCAAAATCCTATCATCTACATGTGATAAGATCTTTAACACTTCTATTTGCCCTCAATCCCAAACCTGGAGTGGAAACAGTGCTCTGGATGTCAATTTTACATAAAAAACCCTAGCACGGCTTTTGCCCTTTAGCTTATGAACGGTACCTTATGCACACCGCCAGAGTCATGTTACATATAAGAGGTGCCACCGCATATGTGCTTTGTTCTTGAAGCGGTTCTTACCTACACCACTTTGTCATAAAGGTATATAAGCGGTACCCTTGGTAAAAGGTGAAAAAAAGAAGCTTCACGAAGCTTCTAGATCAAAAGCTTCGTGGATAGCCTTATCCCTACTCACCTGGGTCAGTTAAGCTCGAGATCCATGCTTTTGGGATCTCATGGCCACCTCACCCACCAATCTCTCAACCATTTTTATCCTTTTGAGCCCTATAAATACAAGACCATACCCCATGGTTGAGGGGAGAACTGAATGGTAAAGTTATGCTGTTGAATTGACTGTCTAGCCTAATCCATTAGAGAGCACAAGAGAGCAAGTTGGAGCTATCAAGGATGAGGTGTTTGTCTTGTGAAGGAGTTTGTCGACACTAAGGCACATGGTTGTAATCTCTTTCATTTATTTTCTAATGCAAAGTTGATTTCCTTCCCACATATCTGTTGCACCGATCTTGCATATATGTTATTGGATTCCTTAGTCACTAGTATGAATGTGTAGGTAATTTTTTGGTAGCTTTGATGTCTTTGCATGTTTGATATGTTCTACAAGTACACAAACTCTTTATCAAAGCATCACTCCAGGTGTCTATAACATTCATGGAAGGTTCTCAACCTTTGTCATTCACTCATTTGTTCTAGATTTGAACCATTCAGACCAGAGGAACAACTTCTATCTGCAGAAGGTGCAATATTCCTGACAACAAATCTGGCGACTTAGCTGGGGATTAAAGCAAGTTTCAGTTGATCTGACCTTCCTCAGTCCTTGAACAGTTGTTTGAATCCAAGCTCCAGCCTATAGCTCTCTTCAGTCAGATCTACCATCTGACTTAGTGAAGTTTTGGTTTAAAACTTTTAGATCTATTCAGATCTGAACTGCTTTGACTTTACATGCTCTATTTTACTGTTAATTCATCAGTATTTGTGTTGATTTGAACAGTTTTTAACTTGAATTTTCATTCTCTTTATGTTCTGGATTTATTCAGGGAACCACACATGTGATGTAGGCAATAAGCGGTGCCACCACCTGAACCCTTTGAGCAATAGGAGGTGCCACCACCTGAGTGCAGTGATATAGAAGCGATGCTGATCCAGAACCACTATGTCAAAGACCCCTCCAGCGCAGTGCCAGGTAGGCCTTGTTCAAGAACTTGGTTTCTTTTGATTTTTCACAAAAAATAGGGTTTTGCTTGCTTTCAACCCTGTACTGTCAGGCTTGTTTATTTGAATCTAGATGCTCATGGTTAAAAAATTTTGTGGTGAAAGTTTGCTTGATTAAAAGAATCCAAAAGCTAGGTTAGGATTGTTGATTATTCATTTGCCTTCATGTTTGTTGGTTGTGATTCTGAAAGGAACTATTGAAATCTTAGGTTTCAGCTATATCTCTTTTCGTTTCATTCATAAAGACTAGAAGAAAGACCACTTGATTATTGTCTTAATTTCATTTTTTCCATAGAGGACTTCTTTTTGCTTTTAGAAAGATTTTTTTTTGTTGAGATTAGATCATTATTTTTACTAAGCATAGGGCACTAGATCTCTGATTAGCCTCATAAGCTTTCAGGTTCCCTTTGTTCTTTTGTCTCTCTTGCATCATTATTGTCTCATCAAAAGAAAAATATTGTAGTTTTAAGTTAGATCTATCTATGTTTCAAAGAAAAATCGAAAAAATAGATTGCATATGCATGTAGAGTGCTTGTTGTTTTTCTTTTACGAAAAGAGACTCTTACCTATCTGATTGCTTTCAAAAAGAAAATGAGTTTGGAATGTGTTGCTTGTCTTTCGATTTGATTTGTTCAAAATAGTTGTTTGGGAATTTTTTGTTTTCAAAATGAAAAGAAAATACTCTCTCTCCCTCCCGTAGGTGGGCATATCTCGGACGGTAAAGTGAAATATTTGCATCTACATCCATGCATTCACCTAACCGTCCACTTTAAAATTAACAGTAGTTATAGGCTTAAAATTTGTATAGAAATTTGACTGATAGGCTAGAGATGTGTTTGGGCGTCGTTAAGCGTAGGAGCTGTCGTTACTTGTCTGCACTACATCCTGGGACTCGCGTAGTTATTCCACATACAATCGATATATCAAATGGCCTTTCACATACCCTTGAGGTATATAGAAAGGTACTTCACATACTCGATTGTATATAGGAAGGCCCCTTGTGAACGATTGTGCATTAGACAACACTACTACCGATTTGAGCTCCCACGTACCTTGTGTATATCGGGAGACCCCACTAGGATACCCTATCTATTCGAGTTAACCTCTTGGTTGCCTTGGATTTACTTGCGAAGCTCATAAATTCTTGATAATCCTGGTGAGAGACCGAACTATCTGAACTCCTCCTGTCATTTAAGTTTGCTTGTTTGGCCTGTAGCTTGAGTAGGATAATTTTTGGTGTGTTTCTTCTAGTTTTGAAACCCTAGGTTAGATAGGAACTGTGCAAACTGGCTAAATTGAGACAGTACAAAAGAGTACGGGGTTTGCCACCTGATTTTTCTCATGTTTCGCGAGAAGATCCCATGGAAGCTATCGACCAAGGAGCTGCTACCAACTCCCATGTGGGAGAAAATGTGGTTGCAGAAAGCAGAGATCAATATCCTTCGCATGGTCCTCCCCTGGCTCAACAACCTTCTAGGCGTAATACTTCTTTCCATTCTCCCATAGAAGGCTATGTTGATGATACCAGCCACCCAGATTATGGTCCCGATGCTCCATTTTGGGATACCTCCATGGGACAGGCCATTGCTTCATTTGGTGCTCGTCCAGCTTCTTCTGAACAAATTTCACCAGCTGAAGAAGAACGTAGACAATACCAGGCAACCATTCTCCATGCATAAGACTTTGAAAAGAGAATAGATAAAATATTGGCTACACCACCACTTGGCTCGACAGTTTTTCCTCGTAATGCGGACCCTTGGCTTGCTGGATATCGCTCACTTGCTTATTCTATGAAACCCATTGAACCTATTTTAGATCACATTGTGACTCTGCATAATCCAGGTCAAACCACCAACCCCACCACCTCCCATATTACGTCTGTTCCAAATCCTCTCGGGTTTTCTGCACCTGGGGGACAACATTCAATTCTTGTTTCATCAATACCTTCTAGTGCCGGGGGGCAACCCCTTGCACGGCCTACGTTACCTATCAATGGAGTTGTATCTAGTAATGGACATGCCTCTAATATAGGGCAATCTATAGTCTATGTCCCTCCTACCTATATGAACATAGTTAACCCCCCATCAAGTTTAGGTCAGCCCTTGGGGGCACAACCTGTAACCAATCAAACCTCTTGGGGGTATGGTTACCCAACAAATCAGGTACCTGTAGGAAATATCAATTACCAACCTGCCCCTATAGGCATACCATATACTGGAGTTCCCTATCCTGGTAACAATTTCACTCCATGGGGGCAACCTAACTAGTCCTACATGCCAGCTATGGGAGGGATCCTATGCATACTGTTGGGGGCACCGGAGGACCACCTTCCGGAGGTCCTCCCCCTGGGGGGCCTAATGGTCTTGGAGGGCCTGGCGGCCTTCCTCCTAATGGTCCTAGCAAGCTTGGTGGTCCTGGGGGGCCTGGCGGATTTCCTCCTAATGGTCCCGGAGGGTCTAGTGGCCTTCCCCCTAGTGGTTCCGGAGGCTCTGGAGGTTTTCCTCCCAGGGGCCATGGAGGGTGTGGTGGTCCTCCTCCTGGTGGTCTGGGTGGTCCTGTTGGCCCCGACATTCTTGGTGGTCCCAACAGTTTTGGTCTTCCCGGAGGCCCTGGTGGTCCTCCTCCTGGAGGCCCCGGTGCTCCTAATGGTCCTGATCCTAGAAATCAACCCCCTGTGGGTGGATCTTCAGGAGGTTCATCATCACAACAGGCATATAAAAAACCTGTATATCAATCTACTTATGGTCCTACTGGTGGTTACATGCCTTATCAATACCACCAGTACGTAGAACCTAATCGCCAGTTACCTTTCCTAGCAACCTTGGACTTGCCTAATTTGTCCAAGTTGATTAATGATCCCATTCGACATCACCCCTCGTGGCCTGCCATTTCGGTAAAGTTACCATCGGACATTCCGAAATTTGATGGAAAGCAGGGAGATGATCCAAAAAACCATGTCATGACATTCCATTTATGGTGTTCCTCGAACTCCCTAATGGATGATTTAGTTCATTTAAGAATCTTCCAGCAAACATTGACCGGTACGACCGCGAAGTGGTACATTGAACTTCCGCAACATTCGTTTGTGGATTTTGGTTCTTTTGCAACTATATTTCTTACACACTTTCAGCTTCCTATCCGCTATGAAACTGGTACATATCTCTAAACTTCTCTGCATCATAACACCTCCACACACATATCGGACCATATCCATGAGTGGAGAAGGCAGAGAAGACTTATCAAAGCTCCTATCCCTGATCAATTGCTAGCTGATTGGTTTACTAAATCTTTGTTGCCTCCAATCTCCCAAGACGTGGCTATGGGTGGTGTCTTTACGTAAGAGCAAGCTATTAGTCGAGCCCAATATCTAGACTTGGTATATTCCCAGTCCGAAACACTGTATGACTTGATCCCTCAAGCTCCTCGCCCAAGCACTAATCCTGCCAAGCCACCAGCAAAAACCCTTGTTGACGGGATTGATGGTTCAATCCAGTCCCCATTGACAGCCAAACCTGCCAAGCAACCCCATACTCCCACTCCTGCTCCTTCAACTCCCAAGTTTTCGCCAAGGTAAATTCCATTCAGAGTATGCAAATGCCCAACAACAATAAAAAGAAAGGTAAAGTGAAAAAAAAACCTAGAAACCCACAGGAGAATCGAAAGCCAACCACCAATGAGAATGATAAAGGGAAAAGAAAAGAAAAATATCTATGTCTACTATGCGGAGGTGACCACTTCACGAAAGAGTTTCCTCGTCGTGAAGAAGTCAATCAATTTCTAAAAACTAAGCCCATGCTAGCAGTTCTCACTGATCCTTTCCCTTCTCAACAACAACCGATAGACCACATGTCTAATTAGAGAAAATCTAGTTCTTCAGAGGAAATTCGCATGATGTCCTCGGACACTATTAATTTACAAACTCGAAGTCAGATTTATGACAAACCCACAAACAAGAAAGAAGACAATTCTTCTTCAGGAAAAGCTCCCTCTACTGGTTCTCTCGTGTCCTCGTCTACTGGTCCCCTAACCATCGAGAAACCTAATCTCGACATGGTGTTGCGCCCACCCAAGAGTACTCTTGGGAAGGTTGTTTTTAATCCTAATGCCTAAGCTACCCAATTTTATAATGTAGTTGAATATTTTCTCAGGCACCATGCGCGATGTCTACCTTGGAAGTACTCCAAAGTTGTCCTACGCAACGCAAATACTTGTTAACCATTTTAGGAGCTTTAGACCTGGACAACACTAATTTGATTCACTTTAATGTCGAGAACTATAAGTCTAGGATACCTCACAAACTTGCTTTCCAAATCATAACGAAAGTAGTTAGGAAAAAGGTCTTTAGAACTGTCCTAGATGAAGGAGCTTCAACTTCGGTTTTGTCCCTGTCTTGTTGGAAAGCTATTGGCTCTCCCGAGCTTGTAACATCACCAACGACTCTGAAAGCCTTTGATGGATGAGGTTTCCAGCCCCATGGTCTCATACCAGCACTTTTAGTCAAGCTTGGGGGAAAAACCGTTTCCATTCAAGTGGAAGTAGTAGATGCCCTGCTAGACTACACCCTCCTATTAGGAAGAAATTGGTTTTACGCCATGATTGTTGTCGCTTCGACAGTATTTTGAACCGTCTAGTTTCCACATCTATGGAGGATTGTAACCATTGATCAACTCAATTTCTGTACGCTGAATGCTACCACCCCTACGGCTAATAACATCCCTATGTTAGGCCAGTCCCCTCCTCCTTACCAGTCGATTGGGGTAGGCATGCTGAAGGATTCTTCCCTTATGAGGATTTTTCTGTCCAACCTTCTTAACATAGAAACGATGATGGTAAATATGATTTCTTCGTTTGATTATGATCCAAAGGGCAAACAAATTGTTGAGTCCACCTCGTTGAGTCTGCATGAAGCAATGTACAACATTATCCAAACCCTTTTCGATGACCACACTAATGACCTTCATCTGGTGGCTTCGGACCCATACCATCTGCCCTACTAGTTAGAACCCTCTCTTCCTACTTTGGATTAACTCTCCTAGACTTTTCCCTCTGACGAGTCCATTATGGAGATCATGAGTATGAATGAATCTATATGGGAGGATCATTACCATAGATCCTCATTCCTCCCCAATACCAGTTCGATAGACCATGATTTTGCATCCCTTTTTACTACTGATATTGTCAAAACCCCTCAAACTCCTATATTGTTGCAAAACACAGAGTATGAAGGAAATCTATACAACATTACTCAAACAAATCCAATTAACATATCAGATAAGCCTGACACCCTTGAGCATGTTCATGTTGGGAAGAACTGCTCAGTAGAAGAATATGAAGCATATAGAGCACTTTTCAAAGCATTCTGAGATGTATTTGCCTGGTCCTACGAAGAAATGCTTGGGATAGACCCATCCATTGTGGTTCACGAAATAAAATATATCCCACTACAAAACCTATCAGGAAAAAACTAAGACAATTCCATCCACGAAAAGCCGCAGGTATCAAAGCTAAAATAGAAAAGCTCCTAAAAGCAGGGTTTATTTATCCTGTACCCTTGACGGAATGGGTATCGAACGTCGTCCCTGTCAATAAAAAATAGGGAACTATTAGAGTCTGTATAGATTTCAGAGATTTGAACAAAGCTTGTCCCAAAGACAACTTTCCCACTTCGCATATCGACCAAATTATCGATAAATATACTGGAAGTGTCATCTTCTCATTTATGGATGGCTTTTCAGGCTATAACCAGATTGAGATATTACCCACCGATTGGCACAAGACAACATTTATTTTCCCATGGGGAACCTTTGCATATAGGAAGTTACCGTTCGGCCTAAAAAATGTTGGAGCCACTTTCCAACGCGCTATGTCCTATGCGTTTCACGATATCAAACATATTGTAGAACTGTACCTTGATGACCACCCAACTCATTCAAAGCGACGGGAGGACCATCTTGGTCATCTTAGAGACATTTTCATGAGATGTCGTCATTATAACATATGGCTCAATCCTCATAAATGTGTTTTTTGCATTAAGATGGGACGTCTGTTAGGTTTTGTGGTTTCTAAGGATGGCATCTGGATAGATTCATTGAAAATTGCTACTATTCTAGCCCTACCAGTCCTAACCAACTTTCTAGAACTCCAAAGTTTGCAAGGGAAGGCAAACTTTCTCTGCCGTTTCATTTGCAATTTTGCAGAGAAAATATACGACTATATGCGTCTTCTCAAGAAGGACACTCCGTTCTTTTGGGATGACCAAGCCCAACGGGCCTTTGATAATCTCAAACACACTCTTACTAACTCACCTGTGATACACCCCCCAGATTATTCAAAGTATTTTCTCTTATACATTGCTGCCTCCACTACTACCATCGCTATGGTTTTGGTGTAGGAGAATCTCGACGGTCAGGAACACATGATATACTATGCTAGTAAGAATCTCATGGATTTCAAAACTCGATATTCACATGTGGAGAAATTAGCATTGGCCACGTTCATTGTTGTACAGAAATTTCACCACTACATTTTGCTCCACACAACCACCGTATTGGCAGACTAGAACCCTATGTATTACATCCTGACTCGTCAGGTGCTCGGGGGAAAATATTCCCGATGGATAGTCATCCTATAGGAGTTTGACATGGAATTTACCAAAGCTATGTCAAAGAAATCCTTAGTCTTTGTTGAGCTAATGTGTGATCTTCCCTGTGCTTCGACAAAATCTGAGCCCAGTGATTCATTCCCAGATGAATTCCTATTCCTGATAAATACTACTGACCCATGGTATGGAGACTTAATCATTTATCTCTAGACACAGAGATTTCAGCCCACTCTATCCTGTGACGATCGTCGCCATATTTATCACCATGCAAAATACTACCTCATCTTGAATGACACTTTGTATAGACGTGGTATCGATTCCATTCTCCGGCGATGCCTTACCCATGAGGAAGCTGAACAAGTTTTGAATGATTGCCACTCGGGAGCATGTGGCAGTTATCTATCTGGGATGGCTACAGCCCAAAAAATCCTTCGCGTTGGCTATTTTTGGCCTTTAATCTTTAAAGATTGTCATGAGGCTGTTAAGAAATGCCCACCTTGTCAACATTTTTATCCAAAAAAGTGCACCCACCCTGCTCCATTACACCTTGTCATTGCCGTTGGCCCTTTTGCCAAATGGGGGATCGATTACATGCATTGTAAGCCTACCTTAGCTGAGGGGCATGGTTACATCATTGTAGCCGTTGATTATTTTACGAAATGGGCTAAGGCTATGCCTACATATGCAGAGGATGGTAAGACTACCACTCTTTTCCTGTTCAATCACATGATAGCAAGATTCGGAGTCCCGCAGTCCATAGTTACAGATCACGGATCACATTTTCGCAATCAAATGATGGAGGAATTAAGTGCCAAGCTAGGTTTTTGTCATGAAAACTCAAAGCCCTATTATCTGAAAGCTAATGGTAAAGTCGAGGCCATTAATAAAGTTTTGAAAACAATGCTACGTCGGATGGTTGGAGACCATAAATCCAACTGGCACCATATCCTCTTCTCTGCTCTTTGGGATTATAGGATTTCAGTAAAAACAACTATTGGTTTTACACCCTTTTAGCTTGTCTACGGACTAGAAGCTATCTTGCCTATTCAATGTCAAATTCCATCCTTGAAACTTGTCGTTGAACTTCTCCCAGACACTTCCACAGAGGAAAAAATATTTCTCTACTTGAACAAACTTGACGAAACTAGAAGAGATGCTACCTTAGCCATTGAGGCACACAAGAAATGTGTCAAGGTGCAATATGAAAAGTCTGTCCAACCTCGTGCCTTTAACGAAGGTGACCTAGTTTTAACCTATTATCAGGGACATGACAAACTAGGGAAAGGGAAGTTCAAATACATGTGGTACGGTCCCTTCCTTGTTTCCAAAGTTCTAGAGAAAGGGGCCTATGAGCTCGTAGACTATGATGGAATCCCCTTAGGATGACCTTGCAATGGGTTGTAGCTAAAGAGGTACTATGCCTAGATATTTCTTGTATAGTATCTTGTATATATGTATATTGCTTGACTTTTTAACGTGCTTAGGTATTTTCAATATGGTTTTGAGTTTAGTGTCCAAATCTGTTTATACCATGTTTTGGTCGTGTAGAGCAGATGGATTTCTACGGCTTCGCTGATGGTGCTTGCCGCCACACCTTGAACCTTGCCTTAGTTGCTTGGGTTCTCTATTCCCTAGCTCACGATTTGGTTAGTTCAGGAGCGATTTGTATTGGTCCAGCTACCAACAATATCGCCGAGTATCAAGCAGTCATAGGTCTTTTGACTGAAGCTGCCTCCCAGGACGTTCATAGCTTGGTAGTTTTTATGGACTCACAACTAGTGGTTTGTCATTTAAATCATGTCTACACCATCAAGAATCCCATGCTTCTTTGTCTCTTCCGGAGAGTACGTTTATTTGAAAGGTCATTTGAAGCTATTACTTATAGGCATATCCCTAGGGAAGACAATACAGTTGCTGACTCATTGGCAAATTACATCCTAGACTGGCATATTTCCCATTCATCACATGAAAATCAAACATGGTTCGCTGTAAATAAACTGTAAAAAGACACATAAAACTCATGTAAATACATTTTCCATTTGAGACATATAAACACCAAAAGTAAGTCTGTATATATATATATAAGTGTTTTACAAAAATAGGTCACGAGACAGCCCGGGCTACTCTGCGTAGCAGTCTACTGAAACGACCTGGTACTCCTGCAGTGGGCTTTTGATACCTTAGGGGGAGGTCATCGATCGACGTATCTGGTATGTCTAGAGTTAACCTCTCTAGGTTATCTTCTAGTTCCCCCATCACATCATCACCCTGTGGAACAAAAAATGCTCCTACTCGCCTGTCTAGTGGGGAATATCCCCCAGGTCGTGCTGCTCCAACATCTGCATGAAAAAATTTAAGTCTCATTACTACACATAAAAAATATAAAACATTAAAGCATAAAAACACAATTTCCATTTTAGGGTTTTGTTTCTTACCAATGTCGCCCCACTGTGCACCAGGTGGAAGCAGTAGATCAGGGTCACCCCTGAAATCAGTACCCATGTATGCGTAGTCCTCAACCATGAGGATATGGTCTCTCAGCCATCGAAAAAATGGGTCTCCAAACTTCACCCTGCCCCTACCTGCTCCTGTGCGGGCCATGATCTGAACCCACGTCAGCATGCGAGGGTCTCTCGCCCTCAACTTTGTGAATACTACTTGGGGTCTCAGTTGGGGGACCCACTAATAAAAGAAACATGCTAAAATGGATCCGAAACCAAACTGCTTCAACTCTCTCTGCCGACACTTGGTCAGCTAGTCTTTGAAAACTGGTAATAATGCTTCCGCCCAGTTGAAGACTGTGGGTGCCATAGCCTCTATAGCATAGAGCATGTGCGCTCTAGAAGCCTAATGAGCCCCTTGGCTCCTTGCTAACCTCTGCATGGTAAATAAGATTGTGCGAAGAGGGCCATCCACCACCGCCTTGATGGGAATTTTCTTCCCTGATGTTCTAGTCCCTGGAATGCAGTGGCAATTTATCAATTCCCAGGTTGTGATGTCCCCTCCACGAGAACCAGTCAATGAGATAGGAGCACCCCTTCTTGATAAGCCTGTCAAGAAGTATATATCTTCTTCTTCAATCATCAACACATGAGATCCCACCTCAAAGTATTGTTGCTCTGGATTCCACATGCAGAGAATATGTTCCAGTAAACGCTCATGTGACACCATGCTAGGTGTGCGGAAGAATTTCAGAAGGCCACATTCCTCAATGCAGCTATACATCCTGCGTTTCTTTCGGCAAAAGCATCATCATCATCATGTTGCCTCTATTTCGAGATAACCATTTTTGACCGATGGAAACCTACAAAAAACAATCATAAGGCTAATTAGAAACATAATCAACCTTTCAAATCATCAAAAATCATCTATTTTGCCTTGCCCACATGTTTTTCTTTACCCACGGCTGGCACCGTCTAAGTGAAGAGTATTTGGCGCATTTCCTGTGGGGTACTGCTTATCCCGCAAGGGATAAGAGCGGTGCCTGTATCTAAGGTTTTAGGGCCTGCTCAAGCTGCCCAAAACTTCCCCAAAAATAAAAAATGAAGACATGAAATGAAAAGAGTGAGGTTCAAGCTCTTACTTGGCTCTGATGACGCGTAAATCAGACGATAGACGCTCCTAGAATCACCAACTGAAAATCTGGCTAAGAAACTTCTCCAAGGGCTCTCCACTGTTGGTAAATGGTAAAATGTTTCGTTTTTTACTATTTGGGTGACTTTTATAAACATTTTAGGGCTTGTCATATCATAGTTTTGTTTTAAAACCATTTATTACGAGAAAACTATTAGTCCCAATCCTTTAATTTCATTTATTGGAGAGTTTAACGGTTGTTTTTTAAGTCATTGCAGGAATAAGAGCGGTAGCAGTAAAAGTTTTGGGGAGTTTGTTTTTGTCTTTTTCGTACTACCATAAAATGGAAAAAGTCTTTAAGCATTTATTGCGACACTGTTGTCATGCTCTCAAATCTTAGCATCAAAGGTCCGAGTCATTTTCTGATTCTTTTCAGACTCGAGAATCCGTCATCACGAAAAGAGACCTAATGGAGTCCTCTTTAAACTCTTTTCGGGCTCCTTAAATACGAAAAGATTGTCGAGTGATCTTGTCTTCTTCACACTCGTTAAAGTACTTGAAGAGTCGTTCATCTAATGGTAGGTTATCGCTTTTTCGGTTCAGATGAACTATTTACGAAAAAGGACCCTTTGGAGTCTTCTTCCATTGTCGTTCAGACTCTCTAAACATGAACGATACCGAGTCAACTTTCATTGGACTCGTTAAATTAAACATTGAGAGACCCTCTTTTGGGAACAAACCCCTCCTATCTCAGGTTCGAAAACTTATGAGTTTGGACTTGTCTTCGGACAAGCTACAATGAGTGTTTGTTACCCTCTTTGGACTCGTAAAAATGAAAAGAGGCACTCATCAATCATGATGGGGAAGTTAAGGGAAGGGAATCAATTCATTTTGCAAATAAATGGCAGTTTGTCGTTACCTTTGAACATGGCACTTGTCTTCATTTCATTCAGTCAATTGGGTATTCAACTGGCTTGCAAGTTGATCCACTTTCATGAGTCATGTCACTCCTTTGAGTCTTCTCGAAAGAATGCATTTCCTTCTGTCATATTATGTATCTGTATGGTCTAGCCAATGTTGCCAAGTTTATAAGTCGTGTCACCCAATGTTCAAAGAGAAGTTGAAAAAGTTTACCTCTGTAGTCAAAACAGCCTCTGTGTCAGTACTTTTGAGTCAGTATTATGGTTACCTTATTCGCATCATTCTAGAACTTTGTTCCGAGTTTCGTGTCGTCGATGTGGGATTCATCATGGCCCTCCTTCGACGAGACTATTCCTGTCGACATCAGCTCATCATCCGGGAAATAGTCTTAGAAACAATTTTAGTACCTTGAGATCTGTATGTCTCAATGACAGATTCTCTCATTCTCGACATAGGTTCACATCATTGACCTTTGATCGATAGAGTCAACTGGGTGTTCGACATCAAGATATCTATTCACACTCAGTAGATTGTACTAGGGTACCTTGGGAATCATTGACATTAATGGTGATCTCCCTCACACTTTTTAACGGTTCACATCATTGGCCGATAATCAAGTGGTTTCTATCATGTTTGACTTTAGAACATTGTAATCACATGGATAGAATCGTACTTTGTGGAAGATGAGATGAAGACCCTAGGTATTTGTTTAGCACTCATTGCTTTCCCCAGGTTGCGATGGAGTTTTGTATGTCAAGCATGGATCCACACTTGTATGGTCATGGCTATGCTCAAATTTGCATGTGTATGACATAGATCTATGTTGTATGTCTGGTAGCTATGTCCAAGTTTGAGTCCTCTATCACATGGATCTATGTTGTATTCTAGTAGCCATGGTTGTTTATTCCTCTCACGGATCTGCCTTGTATTGGTCTGCAGCCATGAGTTGGTTACATTTAATTATGAGTCAAAAATATTGATGTATTGCAGATGCCTACTTGATGACACTCTCCGATCAAGTTGACTCTTACCTCGAAGTGATAACTTGTTCTCTCAAAGCTCTCACCTTTTGTATCCCTCTAGCCTCATGCTTTGGGGGGCATTCTGTTATACCAAAATCCTATCATCTACATGTGATAAGATCCTTAACACTTCTATTTTCCCTCAATCCCAAACCTGGAGTGGAAACAATGCTTTGGATGTCAATTTTACATTAAAAACCCTAGCACTGCTTTTGCCCTTTAGCTTATGAGCGGTACCTTATGCGCACCGACTGAGTCCTGTTACAGATAAGCGGTGCTACCACATATGTGCTTTTTTCTTGAAGTGGTTCTTACCTACACCACTCTGTCATAAAGGTATATAAGTGGTACCCTTGGTAAAAGGTGAAAAAAAGAAGCTTCACAAAGCTTCTAGATCAAAAGCTTCATGGATAGCCTTATCCCTACTCACCTGGGTCAGTTAAGCTCGATATCCATGCTTTGGGGATCTCATGGTCACCTCACCCACCAATCTCTCAACCATTTTTATCCTTTTGAGCCCTATAAATACAAGCTCATACCCCATGGTTGAGGGGGAGAACTGAATGGTAAAGTTATGCTGTTGAATTGACTGTCTGGCCTAATCCATTAGAGAGCACAAGAGAACAAGTTGGAGCTATCAGGGATGAGGTGTTTGTCTTGTGAAGGAGTTTGTCGACACTAAGGCACATGGTTGTAATCTCTTTCATTTATTTTCTAATGCAAAGTTGATTTCCTTCCCACATATTGTTGCCCTGATCTTGCATATATGTTATTGGATTCCTTAGTCACTAGTATGAATGTGTAGGTAATTTTCTGGTAGCTTTGATGTCTTTGCATGTTTGATATGTTCTACAGGTACACAAACTCTTTATCAAAGCATCATTCCAGGTGTCTATAACATCCAGGGAAGGTTCCCAATCTTTGTCATTCACTCATTTGTTCTGGATCTGAACCATTCAGACCAGAGGAACAACTTCTGTCCATAGAAGGTGCAATAATCCTGACAACAGGGTCATGTTATGAGAGTTGGTTCTCTTTTCATTAGTTGGTGTTGATTGTAATCGAGAAGATTGGAGTCGTCCATTACCATAAATAATAATTAAAATTACATATATTCTTGTGTCTCTACTGATGTGATTATTGTGCTTATGAATCACGGTTGATTTAGCTGGTGAATATGATGATGTGATTGATAATGTAATGCTTTATAAACTCCGATTGACTAAAAGAAGGTAAAAAGTTTTAAATTTCTCACACACCGATTCACCCCCCTCTTAGTGTGGCCATTGTGTCCAATAAAATTTCATATGAGCAGAGTGTAATGATATCTTTGGGCATGAATCTGATAAGGGTGGCATGTTTATCAAATCTACTTTGGCTGAACTCACAATATACATTTGGAAATATAATCAGGTAGATGTAATAAATTAGGCGTGTTTTCAAGCTAACTGTGAAAAATGTAAGACATGTAAGTTCAAGCTCATATATGGTAAGTGCAATAGTTAATTTATTAGTGATTACTCATTCCAAAGTAATAGAATGGAACTAATTGGAATGCAATATTTCAAACTAATATGTTTTTGACAGTAATGAATATAATGCTAAATACATAGATATTGATTCCAAAAGTTCATTCTTTGGTTAAGGACTATTTTTTTTTAGTGAATGGGATTCTGATATGTCCAAATTTCAATTATTGAATTTCATTAACCTTTTTGTTTATGCTTGAATGCAATAACAAAAGCAAATAGTAGGGTATACCCTCTTGGTTATGATGCCTCCAATATTTATTACAATATGAGGACCTGAAGGAGACTCTACCGCTATTTAGGGTTTAAAAGTGTAATTACACTATGATGCATATAAAATTGTAAGGCTAACTAAAAATGGAAAATATAAAAAGTCTAATAGTTATTTCTATGTTTGTACTGCATAGAACATTGTTCCATAACTGCATATGAAATATAAGTGTGGAGTTGGTAAAATTACTCACAGGTTTATTACTTCAGAGTTGTATTTAAATAACATGCCTCTAAAGTAGCATCAAAACTGAGATTCTACCAAAACCAATCTGCTGCAATTTCCATAAACAACACATTCATATTTGATCATATTATAGTCTTTGCAATTGTGATGTATTCATCTCTCAAAACAAATTTGAATCCCTACAATTACATAAACCCTTATTTCTAACAAAAGCATGGAAATCACTTGAATGCATCCTTTGAAAAAAATATTATTTAGAAATAGTTTTCATGACAGGCGAGCCTGAAAGCTGTCGATGCTGCATTACTATTTAAGTCTAGCATGCACATCTCTCCATCTTCTCTATTTTGTATGTATCAATCGTGGTGAATATGGCAAGTCTAAGTTTGTTAGGATTTTGATTATGGTTGTAACCGATTTCTGGTCCTGTTTTGAGGTTAGTCTCGGGGGCCTTCTCAAATAATTGTAAGGAAAACTTAAACCATTTCCAGTAGTATTATTTTTGGAATAAAACTGTTTTATATATTAAGAAATTAGACAGTGGGAATTCTAGCTATCTTGAAGAGTAAAATTCATGAAGAAGCTTTATTTCCTTTAAAAAATAAAAACCAAGTGACTGACAACTTCATTTCTATCTCTAAAAGATTTTTAGCTTTAAAAAATAAAAACCCAATGACTTACAACTTATTTATATCTCTAAAACTTTTTTCTAGAAATATACTATTAAGATAAAGCATTTAAATTTCATTTCTATCTCTTAAAAGTTATTTTCATAATTGTGGCATGAACAATTTCTATTCCAATATTTTTCAACGTGCATAAGAATTGTGGCTTTGATCTTTTGCGGCTTTCAATGTGCAAGTGTTTATTTTTGTTTCTATTTTTGTCGATGAAGTTGTTGCTCTTTGTATCTGAAAATAAAATCGATTTAGTTGTGTCTCTGGAAGATTTAACCATTGAAAGCATTGAAACATCATAATTGATCATCATATTTAACCATTGAAACATCATAATTTTAGAACAGTATTTTGGTTTCTACATAAAGAGGAAGCAAAAAGGTAAATTGATAATCAATTTATCAATTTACCTTTTTGCATTCCACTATTCAATGAGTTTCCATTGTTTGATAGTTTTTCGACTTCGAAGTTCCAAAGGCCCATTAATGGAGAAACAATGCATTGATGAACCATTAATGTGGATGAAGGGACATGGGAAAAGTGTATTCCATCGACTGAAGAAGTTGTGAAATGAAACGACAACCAAATTGACCCCACAAACTGGGAGCCTAAAGACACAAAATCTGTTAAGAAAATCTTAGCCTAACCCCACAAAAACTGCTGGATTGAAACTTTCGCAAAATCCTGGGAAGCTATGCTGAATTGAGAGAAATGAACTGCAGTGAAGAATAGTGAAACCCTGCATAAAAAAATATGCCAGGACTGGTCATTTTTATATTTAAAATAGAAAACTTTTATCTTTGATGTCTTTGATGTCACCTAATTGGATTTCATGTCCACTTTTAAAAATAGGGATAATGAGGCTTTGAGTCCATGGTTTAGGGAACCCTTGTTTGACCGCTTGATTGAATAGCTTGTGGATGTGAGGGATGAGGACAAGACCTATAATTTTTAAGATTTCTACCTGGTAACATTCAATGTCCTTAGCTTTTCCATTTGCTAGATGCTTAACCCCAAAATCTATGTCTTCTAATGAGAAAACTTCTTCCATTGTGAGCAGGGTTTCAAAGTTATCTATGATATTTTGGGAGTCATAAATATTTTTAGATAGGAATTCCAGTCGTGTAAAGAAATTCCATTATTATCTTTAGTTTTTCTATTTAGAATTTGCCTCCATAATTTATTTCGAAGGTGAAAAGCAGAAGGAAGAAGACAAAATTGTTGAAAGCAGAAGGCAAAACACTGACAAATTTTAAACAACTTAAAAGGCCAAAACCAAATGGCCAAACCGATCTGGGCCGTAGATCTAGTATGCATGAACGAATGAGATCAAGGCGGCAAAATAGAATGCGGAAGTGATAAGGTCCAAAATTTCGTGATTTCCTATTTGCGGGTTCTGAATTTTAGAAGATGGACATTCGACCCAAAATCATGTGACTTCTGTTTTCCGTAGTGCGGAACACGAAAATCGGAAATTACAAGTTTGTAATAAAACTTTATTTTTTTCCGACCTCCGCTTTGTGTACAACGGAATGCGGAAATCAGAAAATTTGTTGTCTCATATTTAATATTCATTATTTCCCGATTTCCGCTTTCTGTAGTGCGGAATGCGGAAATCAGAATTTTGAGAATCTGCCTCCAGATTTTCTTCCGAAGGCGAAAAGCTGAAGGTGGAAGGAAGAAGGCAAAATTGTTGAAAGCAGAAGGCAAAACAATGACAAGCTTTGCACAAATTAAAAGGCAAAAACCAAAGGGCCAAACCGATCTGGGACATAGATCTAGTATGCATGGATGGATGAGATGGAGGCAAAAAAATAGAATGCAGTAGTGATAAAGTCCAAAATTTTGTGATTTCCGATTTGCGGGTTCTGAATTTCGGAAGACGGAAATTTGACCCAAAATCATGTGAGACTTTCTCTTTTCGCAGTGCAAAACACGGAAAATGGAAATTACAAGTTCGTAATAAAACTTTATTTTTTTCCGACCTCCCCTTTGTGTACAATGGAATGCAAAAATCAGAAAATTTGTTGTCTCATATTTATTATTTATTATTTCTTGATTTCGGCTTTTCGTAGTGCGAAATGCGGAAATTAGAATTTTGAATTTGATTTTGGTAATTTTTTTAAAATCTGCTTTCCGTTTTCCGCAGTGCGGAAAACGGGTTGCGAAACTTCGATATGTTTTTTGGTCTAAATAAATTTCTTTCTGACTTCCGTAATTTTTTTGTATCAAATCGTATAAACAATAGATACTCTGAGAACTTTATTTAATTGGAAAATGAGTTTTCCTAGTTTCATGGAGTTTTGTTTGTATTTTTTTCATCTTATTGTTACACATTAAAAAATAGTAGTCTCCCCATTCATTAGATTTCGAGTTTTCATAATAATGTCCATTTTTTTATTTTTATTATTATGTGTTTGATACGCTTTGAAGGAGATTATATCTTACTGATTCTAACCACCCTTATTATATCCAGAACTATATATAGTATAAAGAGTGGTGTCCTACATTCAATTAAACAAATTTAAACACAGTTCATTAAAAAATTCTTAAACTTATTTATGGAAATTGCGAAAGTGTTTAAACTGTTTAGGCCAAACATTTTTAAATGAAAAATTACAACTGTACTTAAAAAAAATATTTAAAAAAATTACCGACTTTCCCGATTCTAATCCATTCATTCACATCAATTGGCATATTGGCATATTTCCTAGTGAAAAAGTATGTAATGTATTAGAGAAATATGTTAAGACAAAATTTAGGACCGAAACCTTTAATCCAGAGACCAACTGCATTCTCCATCATCATAGACAGGCTCCAAACCGTCGATTGATGATATACAGACCTCATGATTTGGGCTTTTACTTTTTAAATTCATACAGATGTAAATGATGTAAGGATTTAGAGTTATCTGAATTTGAACGAGTTGGAAGCAGTGGAACATGACAAATTCCAAATCCAATCGTCATTGTTTGCAAAGTCAATCAATAAAAATAAGCCAAAAAAATTATAATTCTTGCCAGAAGAATTCAATAAAATTATATTTTTTTTAAAATTAGTACGTCCTTGTATTGGCATCGATAGCCAAAAAAAAGACATTTACAAAAAAACCAAGCCCTCTCATTTCTGGGAAAACAGGCTTGCAGATCAGACTGGCAGCCTCCCTCAAAAGGAAACAAGACTGAACCCGAATGATTGGGAGTTCTTCATAAGTCAAAAAGAAATTCTTCCATGAAAACATAAAAAGTAAGCATTAACAATAATAATTTTTAAAATAGAGAAAGAGTAAAACAAAGGCTGAAAGAATAACATGGTCAATCAAATGAATGTTCATGAGGCTCGAGCTTCATGCCCACTCTCCTGGTGAACTCGGCCTAACTGTTCAAAATCTTGTGCATGATGATGCTCACCATGGTGCTCGTCTTTTTCCACTAAAGTTCTTCCTAAGATAAACTTCTGCGACCATTGCAGCTCTAGGGATTTCTGATACAGAGACAACCTTCCTCTGGAGGTGCTAGGATCGGGGAGTAAGTCCTCAAATTCATTTTTTATCACCTTAGGTTGCAAGCAAATGCCTTCCAACTCCACCTCTCTCTCCGCATTCTGGATGTTGGCTTGCACTAACTCAAGAATCTCCTGTTTATAATGTTTTCTCTTTTCCACAATAATTTTCTAGAAACGGAGGGGAAGACTCATAGGATTTGGCTTGCCCTTCCCTGGAGGGTAGAAACAACAAGATATCTTACGGTAAGGCATGCTATCAGGTGACACGACTATCGGCAAGAGCCGAGAAAAAGAAACTTAATCAAGAAGTTGATTGCTAATGCTGTAATGAAATAGCATAAACATAACATTTTCATTATATTTACTTTATAATATTATGATATCACATTGGACTATTTCATTTAAAAGCTCACTGTTGAACTGTCATTATATATAAATTTATGAAGAACAACATTTATATATCTGACAATGCTGCTGGAAATAAAGGTTTAAGATAAATGAAAACGGATGGCATAGATCACATCCTGGAATCGAAAGATTTGTTGTTTGGGGCATGTGATAATGACGATCGCTATAATGATTAAGCAACATAATATGGCTATAGGATTTATACGCAGTATGGTAAGGAAGCAGGGGTACTCAAAACAAGGCCATATCGATACCATCATAAGAAGGGATAGATGAAATGACAAATGTCAAGTCCACACACCATGAGATAACTTGAGGCTGATGACAAGTGAGGTTGATGATCACTTCTGCAATTAATATGATGACGTTATAGTAGAAAGGGGCGGAATTATGATGACGTTAAGATATTTCAATACATTAAAGTGACCTTTTGTGTCCTCCAAGAGATGAGGGAATTATACATAGATCACATTAATCCCAATATAGAGATATACTACATTATGAGAATCCCAAACTCATAATAACATTTCTTAAGACTTAGTCAATAAATAGGGCCTCCTACTGAGGAAGATATCATTTGGACCTCATTTATGGTTTTATATATGCATAAAAACTGGACCTGTGAGCTGCATTATTTTCCCTCTCATGGCTGTTGAAGAAATAATTCCCAACATGATGATATCAAAGGCCGAAATGGGAGGAGTTGGGAAGATAAGTTCAGAATCCTATTGTCGATGCAGGGGCTTCATATCTCCCTCGTTCATCCTATAGTTTCTGGAGTGACGTGGGATTGGTGGATGAGCATACGTCATTTCCAATCCAGAGAAACAACTAAGTGGACTGCAACCAACTGCAGATATGAGAAAATATGCAAAATCTATCTGTGCCTAAACAAATAATTTAATGTTGCTACACTATTGGGGCTTATCCAACATTTTGACTTGTAACTGGTGCTTCAGAGTTTGGAATATGAAGGAATGAGCAATTTCACATTTTGTCATCTCATCTCTTGTTTTCTACCTTCATTGTATTATGAAAATATTGATGATTGAGGCATTTTTTTAGCTTGTCCAACATTCTCATTGTATATAAAGCACTTATGTCTAATTTTTTTACAATGAAAAATTAGTTCCTTGATATTCAATAATGAATGAAAGAGAACTCTGTTAATACATTAATGTTTTAGTTTTTAGCAAATTATGGAAATCTGCATTCTACAGCACGCAAAGTTAATTGCGAACATGTATCTTCCAATTTCTACATTCCACACAGCAGAAAGCAGAAGTCAACAAGAAAGAAATGAATAGTCTGGAATCCGCATAGGTAGAAGGAGGAAGTCGGGAATAAATTTCCTAAATTTTAATTTCAAAAGTTTTATATTGTTGAAAATTTAAATTCGTTAAATTATCGTGGACAAAGTTTCTTATATTTGACCTAAAAATGTATCAAAGTTTCGCCTTCCGCAGTGCGGAAACCGAAAGTCGAAAAAATGAGAAAAATAAAAAAGCGTTAATTTTATATGTTATGTTACATGTTACATTTTAGTTTGGTATTTCTGCATTCCGCACAGCGTAAAGTGAAAGTTGGAAAGAAATTTATTTGAACTAAAAACGTATCAAGGTTCCGCATTCTGTACAACGGAAAGCGAAAGTTGGAAAGAAATTTATTTGAACTAAAAATGTATCGAGGTTCCACATTCTGCATTTCATACTTCAGAAAGCAGAAGAAAAAAAATTGCGAAGAAAAACATCAATGATTCGATTTTCGCATTCCACAGTCCGGAAACCAGAAGTCGAAAAAATGAGAAAAATAAAAAAAAGCGACAAAGACTTTCCTGCATTCCGCAATCTGTACTTTGGAAAGCGGAAAGAATACGTTTCCTAAATGTTAATTTTAAAAGTTTTATATTGTTGAAAATTTGAATTTGTCAAATTATCATGGACAAAGTTTCTTACATTTTGAACTAAAAAAGTATAGAAGTTCTGCATTCTGAAATCTGTACTTCGGAAAGCAAAAAATGGAAGAATTTTTTTTTGCGAAGAAAAACATCAAAGTTCCTATTTCCTCATTCTGCAGTGCAGAAACCGGAAGTTGGAAAAATGAGAAAAATAAAAAAACAATAATTTTATATGTTATATGTTACATGTTAGTTTGACATTTTCACCTTCTGCATTCTGCACAACGTAAAGAGGAAGTCAGAAAGAAATTTATTTGAACTAAAAATGTATCGAGGTTCCGCATTCTACATTTCGTACTTCAGAAAGCAGAAGAAAACAAATTTGTGAAGAAAAACATTAAAGGTCCAATTTCCACATTCCGTAGTCCGAAAACTGGAAGTCGAAAAAATGAGAAAAATAAAAAAAGCGACAAAGACTTTCCCGGCTTCCGTATTCCGCACGACGGAAAGCGGAAGTTGGAAATCACGGAAAATTAATTGCGAACATGTAACTTCGTATTTCAGAAGTCAGTAGGAAAGAAATGAAAACTCCAGAATCCGCATAGGCAGAAGGCGAAAGTTGGGAATAGACTTCCTAAATGTTAATTTCAAAACTTCTATATTGTTGAAAATTTAATTTCATCAAATTATCGTGGACAAAGTTTCTTATATTTGAACTAAAAATGTATCAAAGTTCTGCATTTCACATTCTGTACTTCATAAAGTGGAAAGAGGAGGAATTTTTTTTTGCAAAGAAAAACATCAAAGTTCCTATTTCTGCATTCCATAGTGCGGAAACCAGAAGTCAGAAAAATGAGAAAAATAAAAAAAGGGACATAAAATTCTCCGGCTTCCACATTGCGCACGACATAAAGCGGAAGTTGAATAGCACAGAAAGTTAACTTTGAACATGTAACTTCCGATTTCCGCATTCCACACAGCGGAAACCAGAAGTCGACAAGAAAGTATTATTGAGGAAAAATGAAAATTCCGGAATCCGCATAGGCAGAAGCTGGAAGCCGGGAATAGATTTCCCCGATGAGCTAAAAACAACGCATCGCCGCATTCCACACTGTGGAATGCGGAAGGCGGAAGCAACCACTATTATAGTGGCCTTGCAGCTTTAGGTTGGGTTCCTTACCTAAAAGATGTGCATCATAAAAACTGATACCTATTATTTTATTGACATAGCATGAGTATTACACCATTATGAAGCCACATAACCAATACAAGTCACAATCCGTTTTCAACAGAGTTGGAGTCACAGTCAATTAAAACAGACCAAGGGTGTTTCACCATCTCATAAGCAACATCTTCATTTAGCCTAAAAAATGATACCTATCATTTTATTGACATAGCATGAGTATTACACCATTATGAGGCCACATAACCAATACAAGTCACAGTCCTTTTGCAATAGAGCAGAAGTCACAGTCAATTAAAACAGAGCAGGGGTATTTCACCATCTCATAAGCAACATCTTCATTTAACCTAAAAACTGATACCTATCATTTTATTGACATAGCATGATTATTACAACATTATGAAGCCACATAACCAATACGAGTCACAGGAGTTTTGCAACAAAGCAAGAGTCACAGTCAATTAAAACAGAGCAAGGGTGTTTCAGTCTCATAAGTGTGTTTCAGAGCTATAATTGTATTAACATTTAAAACACCTCTTTAGACATATATCTATATACCATGAGTTAAATAGAATTGTGGAAATTTAAAGACAATAACATAACTTGTTTGTAAAGTCAAATATGCGGCAAATCTTCAAAAAATTTAAGCAGTCTGAAGGAATACCTGCAAATTTAACAATTTGAGAAAACCTCTGTTGGAAACTCTCTAGTTTAAACGAAGCACAACAAAATCAATATAAGAAAAGCAAAGGCAAATAGTAAGAAATAGCGATTTCCTGAAGGATTGTTTATATGTGCAAAGCAAAGGCGGTGCAACAGAAAATGTAGATAATAAAGACTTTGTAGATAATCATAAGGTGAGCCAAAATTAAGATACAGGCCCATGTCTGAATCAAATTAATATGTAGGCCCATTAATGGAGAAACAATGCATTGATGAACCATTAATGTGGATGAAGGGACGTGGGCAAAGTGTATTCTATCGACTGAAGAAGGAGTGAATGAAACGACGACCAAATTGATGCCACAAACTGTGAGCCTAAAGCCACAAAAGCTGTCGAGAAAATCTTAGCCTAAACCCAAAAAAATGCTGGATTGAAACTTTCGCAAAATCTTGGGAAGCTATGGCAAATTGAGAGAAATGAACTGCAGTGAAGGACAATGAAACCCTGCACAAAAAATATGCTAGGACTAGTCGTTTAGGCCAACAGATAGAAGTCTAGTGAAAACATGCAAGCCACCTGTCATAAAAACACGCTAAACACCAAGTGAGAAGAAGGATGTACAGTTGGAAATCAATCGATCAAGTCCATCAATCCATTCACGTGCAACACTGGCCGTAATATAGAGGACACATACGATATGCGGGACAGAAGTTTCGGAATCAAGATTGTAGAATCGGTGACCCAACTGAAGTGTAGTAAAAAAAACCAAAATTGATCAGCATACGTGCATGAAAAAAATGTAAGGAAAATCAATAGGCGGCCATTTGGTCAGCAGGTGGCATTGTCTGTCACCCGTTGAACAACACCTATTCAGTTTTCATTTGCTAAGCCGACATGACACGTGTTGAAATGTTAGTGGCCAGGGAGAAGATGAATCTTTTGAGACCGCGTCTCCATTGTGAAACGCCTTCGGCGTAATTATTCTAATATCAATTTAAAATCATTTCAGTTTTAATTGATTAACATTTTATTATCA
Organism: Pseudotsuga menziesii; assembly: GCA_001517045.1. Classification (NCBI taxonomy): domain Eukaryota; kingdom Viridiplantae; phylum Streptophyta; class Pinopsida; order Pinales; family Pinaceae; genus Pseudotsuga; species Pseudotsuga menziesii. The sequence goes on along the minus strand of LPNX011154815.1, from coordinate 97,365 downwards.
ATTGATTTTGATTTTAAATATATCCATAGTGCTTTTATTTTTAATTTAGTTTATATATATAATTGATTTTTTTAAATAAAATTTCTGTAATCTCACTTATTTTCTAAATTCATTCTCATTATCTTATTTTTTATGTTTTATTCTCGCTACCATTTTCCCCATAGGTATTTAAGAGTAGGAGTGTAGTTTTCTTCCTGGACAAAAAATAACTTAATTCTTTTCCAAAGTGGGGAAATATACTACTAGCAAGAAGGTGCAATAATACGTGGATAGGTTGTTGTTAGAGAGTGAAATCACTAAAATAGAGAAATTGAAATCATTTAAATGTTATGTGTGTTGTTAAAATTTAGTTTGCACAATTTTAATCATGTAAAGCAATTTAATTCTAAATTAGAATGTATTTCCATTCAAACGTGTTCAATATTAAACACACTACACAAAAAAGCATGGATAATATGGTATGTTTGCACAAATATGTCATAAACAATGCTAAATCGTTTTAAATTTCTATTGCTAAGCAACACAATGGACATGAAAAAAATGTGTAAAAGTGAGGATAGAGAGAGAAAACACATAAAACAGACAACCTAGCAATAGTTGGTTGTGTATTTCTTTTTCTCATTCTCAATATCCCACTTCAAAAACGATGCCTTCAAAAACTATACTTTTGTGTTTATATTTTCCTTATTTAATGAAACCATTATAAAGCCACTCATATATCAGTCCAAACATCATAAATTAATAGCATTTGAGATTCAAAGTACAAGCAAAGGTTTATAAAAAATAACACAAATTCCCTTTAATCCTCCATTACTCTTAACTCCATTGTCAATTTAATTTGTCATAAAAAATGCTTTAGAAAAAATTTCCACAAAACTTCATTTAGCACCTTCATTACTCTAACTCCATTGTCATTTCAATATGTCCCAAACCCAACCAAGTCTATGTGTACTTTCGACTTTGACTTGGATTTCATCCAAGAGAATCGAATATAAATATTCGGGAGATGTTTTGTTTGCAAAAGATATTTGAAGATACCCTTGAGATAAAGTATCCAATGGACTTGATATCAAAAAAAAAGTTGTGAATATCACATGGTGGAAGTAGCGACATATTTTATTATTATTATCATTCATATTGAAACTATGAGACAAAAACATCTTTCAATGAAGTGCCAAACGTTTTTTTTCAAAAGAGGGTGATTGAATCAATAGATTTATTACATGGAATGAGACACAATGAAAACCTAATCCAACAATATCTCAATATTAAAATGTATGGTAAGGTGAAATTGAATTGAGAAGTCAAAATTTGCAATAACAATTTTTATTTCCACAATGAAAACCTAAATTCCAATATAATCCAATAGTGTCAAGAAGAGGTACATGTATTGGAAAAAAATGAAAAGAAAACATGATTGTAGCCATTGAAAGATGCAAAGAATTGGCAATTTATATACTGATAACTAAATAAAATGAACATGGAATATCTGCTTCTTTCCTTTGTAATAATGCATTCATGCATTATTAGAAATATGTAATGATAATTGTAGAAAAAAGAATGTACATAATATAACAGAATTTGGAGGGGTACGGCATGAAGAATTTGTCAAATGAATCGATTGATGAAGCGAAGCAATCTCTAAAGGTGAGGGATCATTTGTATTCTCAAGGCATCCCCTCAGAGAATCTCTTGGTGTCTGAACAATAATTGTATATCATGTAGTTCTTTCACACCAATTGGAGCCTCTGCTTTTGCTTGGATTCCAAAATCTTCTCTGCAACAGAGTTAGAAGAAGTAATAACATTGAATTTCTTGAACGATGCAACAAATGAGGATAGTCTAGTTGTATTGACGAGTCCACCTCTGGTTTACCAATCATATGCATTCCTCAAGTTGGAGTATATCCTCATTGCTTGGTTTTTAGGATAATTATAACTCATGTCCACTCCACCCAACTCTTCCTCTTTGTTCTTGAACAATCGAACTGGAGTTCCATCAACATAAAACCTAAATAACAAACATGCATTTATGTTAGTTTGATAGATTGTTGTATTGTATTAGATGAATGAATGAATGTAGAAAGTGATAGTTAGAAGACATACATAATTTGATTTGGTGTCCAGAGCACAAAGTTTCTCTTGAGAATAAAATACACCCAAATCCACAACAAGCACCTCCAATTTAAAACTTGATTTTGCAACATTGTTGTCAATTGAGGAAGCAATTCCATACAAATCAATACTAATAAGTTGTTTTTCCAGTCTAGAAAAAGCACTAGTACCCCTATCTATTGTTAGATGAAGCGAATTTAGTTAGAATGCAATGTTCCCATCTTCGATGGAATTAGTTTCACAAGTTCTAACTTCCTTAAGGGCATCACCAAGTTCACAAGATGTATGACTGAATCATTGTCAGTTTCAAATGTGTCTTGATCAATTATATGTTCAATAAGATCCCGAGATCACGTTTTTCTTTGAGGGAAGAGGAGGGCCAGGATTTTGGACTTATGCATAGCTTAGAGTTGATTGTATACATATACATTTGCATGATATTGATGGGTTGCTAGCAGAGCACATGTGGTTTGATAACATCTACAATCATTAGTTTTGGAGAATATGCAAAAATGAATCTTCCAGGAGCCTTTTTCTACAATTATTATGGTTTATACACCCTTTTTCCCCATATCCATAAAATTCACATGGCAGAGAACTGTATAGGTTATAGAAGCAGGCAACAAAGGGCATGTTATCCTTTAGAGAGATATTCTATGGACATTCACATAGTGTAATTTACATGGGATTTTCTTTAAATTTAATCGTTTAATCTATGCTAGAGGATCGTGCCCTGGAAGAAACCATCATTGTTGTCTGCATCTAGAATTGCATTACAAATTCCTTTATTTTCTGCATCATACAATCGATTTCCAAGAATAGGAAGATCAACTTTATCTAACTTCAATAGGTGATGTTAGCTGCCTCTAAAAGGTAGACATGAACGTAGGAAGATTTAGTAAACATAGACTTGGTATTCAAGAAAGCATAGAAAGAAGATAATGGATTTCTAGTAGCGTTGTTTGATCCAACTTGAATGAAATTGAAGATATGGATACACAAGATGTAAAGCAAGCAAAGTCATGTGGATTCAAAGGAGAATTTGTTGATTGAATTGTCATTGATTCCAACATGGACTCGCAGTGGTCACATAGGTTATCATTGATGCCACCAAGTCCCTCCTACAGTGCACAGGTATGGATGATCCCAATACCATCACATCCAATTCCTTGGAGCCCATACATAGATGGATTGTGCCTTGAAGCACCTTGTATCTAGTTGACAAGGTCCCTATACCCACAAGGTTGGATCTTGGAGCCACCACCTTGTTGAGGATGCTGAATACCCTATTGATGATGTTGAAGACCTTGGATATGGTGTTGAAGCTCTTGTAGATGATTGAGAATCCATAGATGGGTTAAATAAGCATCAATGACCCATTCTGTGGTCATTGATGCTTTGACATGGTCCTGGTACCCTAGGAGAAGGCATGGCAACCCCACAAGAGGTAGCATGATGGATCTTGATCCTTGGAGGTCCTCTTGTGTGGTTGAGGTGGTTGAAGAAGCCCATGAATCCCCTTGAACACCAAATGGGTCAAATGACCTATTATGTTGTCATTTGTGGTTTGCATGGCTATTGATGACTTGATGAGATGACCCTAGGGCATGAGAAAGGCTTGGCACCCACTTGGAAACTTGGACACACTCGGTGGCTTGTGGATGATGATGGAGGAAGGGTTTGATGATGATATGGCACCTTGACGATGGGGTCCTTGGTCATACATGCCATGGTTATGGGGTCCTTGATGATACCCTTGGACTTGATGGTTCTCTTACATTTGGAAGCTTGTGTCGTGGAACCCATACTTATTGTGGCATGATAGCACTTGAACACTTGCTATGATCCTTGGTTTTTATGATGTGGTGGACACACTTGCTTGCATGGCACACATGCCTTGATCTTGAGGTCAAGTGCATAACCTTGACTAAGGGTCCTTGGTCCTTGATGATTTTCTTGAGGCTTGTGGTGAACTTGATAAAGTTTGGTCAACAAAACCCTAATGTTGAATATTATAAGGTTTATTTTTGAAGAATTCACGGGTTAACAACAAAATAAAAAGAATTACATGGTAAGTTTTGACCCTTGAAGGATGTGTATGAAAAAAACAAGATAAAAACAAAACAAAATAAAACATACAAAACCCTAAGGGTTTGTGACACAAAATAAAAACAAAAGTAATAAAGACATTTTGTTGACCTATAAGTCTGCCCTATTTTATGGATGTGGGCAAACTTTGAAGTATAAAATGAAGACACTTCCACTCACATCACAATAACGATGAAGGACGAGCTCATGCGTTGGACTGAGGAAGAAGTTCGGTGGAATAAGGAGGACTGCGACTGCCTCAATATAGAGGGTTGCAACAGATGGAGGATAACACTTTTTTGTTTTGTTTTCATTTTTATGTTTTGTTTCTTAGGGCTCCTCCACAGTGCAGGGTTTGAAGTACCAACACAATACACAACCCTCTAAGAGTCCCAACATTGACAAGAATTCAAGGTCTACAACAGATGAAGAATTATTTTTGGGTTTCACCTTTTAAATGACAGTCTTGATTTGGCATTTAAATAGTTTGAGTTTGTTTTGGTTCCAAAATTTCATGATGCAAATAGTCCAATACTTTTTAAGAGATGACAATCCATCATTATGGCTTGTCTAAGGCCTTTCTCAGCTCATAAACAATCCAAATTTGAACCATTCTCAGTTATGAACAATCTTGAATCATTGATAGTATTCCACATTCCGGTTTTGGACATGGTTTGAAGGTTTTCTTAGCTATATAGTCTGAGGTGGGGTTGAATGCACAATACACAGTACGAATTATTGATGAATTGTTGTGACGGATCTAGCACTGAATTGTACACCATTCCCGAATTCTTACAAACATATACGTAGTTCAATGATTGACTTGAAGTCCTTTTTTGGCATCTACACAGTCCTAGTGTGGAGTTCTTTGAGGTACTTCCCAACACATTCATCATCCATGGTCATCCACATTGGCAGCTTGATACACAAATTTTTGACATGCACTATTTTAAGGTATGATCAAATACTCCTAGATGATGATGATGTATACTGTATGACACCACATGATAATGGTGAATACTGTGCATGTTGCACACCTATTGATACAATATGATGATGATGATGATGATGATGTACACAACCCTATTTCTATGTTAAACTCTTTTTGCAAACAGACAATCTATTCTTGGTTTTTGATTGAAGTTATTCATAGCACAAATATATAGTCTTGAACTGTTGAAGTCATCTACATACAGTGAATTATGTACAGTGGCATACATATACAGTGAAGTATACAATGGTATGTGTATAGTGATGTATACCTTATAATGATGTATACTTAATGATGTTTATGCATGCATATTCCATGTATACTTGTTGACACTAATATATGAGGATGATGATACACTATTGTTGATTCCTTGTACATGCCTCGTGCACCTTGATGATGCATACATGACACAAACACTACAAAATGATGATGTTGATGCTTGACTTCCCTAGAAGATGACTGTGTAGATATGACAAACATGATAGTGATGAGAAAACCTTTGATAATCAAAGGAGATTGACTAGTAGTGTTGATGAGCAGATTGACAAGTAAAGAGTGATGAGCAGGGATGATAAGCAGAGGTTGATGAGAAGAGATGGTTGAGCAGTAGATTGATGACAATAAGAGATTGGATTCAAGCTTGCAAGTAGAATCTTGCACTTGAGGATTGGACTCCTCAACCCTTTCTTAGTTGGAGCTAAGAAAACTAGGTTGGGTCCCATTATGAGAGTTGGTGCTCTTTTCAATAGTTGGTGTTGATTGTAATCGAGAAGATTGAAGTCTTCCATTACCATAGATAAAGATTAAAATTACATATATTCTTATGTCTCTGTTGATGTGATTATTGTGCTTATGAATCATGGTTGATTTAGTTGATGAATGTGATGATGTGATTGATAATGTAATGCTTTATAAACTCTGATTGACTAAAATAAGGTAAAAAGGTTTAAATTGCTCACACACTGATTCATCCCCCTCTCAGTGTGGCCATTGTGTCCAACAAAATTTCATATGACCAGAGTATATTTATATCTTTGGGCATGAATCTGACAAGGGTGGCATGTTTATCAAATCTACTTCAGATGAACACACAATATACATTTGGAAATATAATCAGGTAGATGTAATAAATCAAGTGTGTTTTCAAGCTAACTGTGAAAAATGTAAGACATGTAAGTTCAAGCTCATATATGGTAAGCGCAATAGTTAATTTATTGGTGATTACTCATTCCAAAGTAATAGACTGGCACTAATTGGAATGGAATATTTTAAACTAATATGGATTTGACAGTAATTAATATAATGCTAAATACATAGATATTGATTCCAAAAGTTCATTCTTTGGTTAAGGACTGTTTTTTTTAGTGAATGGGATTCTGATATGTCCAAATTTCAAAAACTGAATTTCATTATTCTTTTTGTTTATGCTTGAATGCAATAACAAAAGAAAATAGTAGGGTCTACCCTCTTGGGTATGAGGCCTCCAAAATTTATTACAATATGAGGACTTGAAGGAGACTCTGCCACTATTTAGGGTTTAAAAGTGTAATTACACGATGATGCATATAAAATTATAAGGCTAATTAAAAATGGAAAATATAAAAAAAGTCTAATAGTTATTTCTATGTTTGTACTGCATAGAACACCATTCCATAATTGCATATGAAATAGAAGTTTGGAATTGGTAAAATTACCCACATGTTTATTACTTCAGAGTTGTATTTAAATAACAAGCCTCTGAAGCAGCATTAAAGCTAAGCTTCTATCAAAACCAATCCGCTGCAATTGCCAGAAACAACACATTCACATTTGATCAACTTATAGTCTTTGCAATTTTTATGTATTCATCTCTCAAAAAAAAATTGAATCCCTATAATTACATAAACCCTTATTTCTAACAAAATCATGGAAATCACTTGAACGCATCGTTTGAATTTTATTATTATTTAGAAATAGTTTTTTTACCTAGTCTCCTCAAGAATCACTCGAACTCCATATATAATTATGGATATTCAATTAGCCAGAGAAAAATAGAATATATTGAAGAAGTCCATACGTGTACAAGTTTTACTCTCTTGCATCATACAAAACCAGACCAAAAACACAGGCAACCACACAAATAAAATTCAGAACTCAAAAACAGAAAATCCAATGAAGAAAAGAAAAGAAAAATAATAATGCACCATAGAAACACAAACAAGAGCCTAGTGAAAAGAAAATACAGAAAGCACATAACCAAAAAAAAGGAAAAGGCTAGAGGAAGATAATACACACAAAAGCTAGTTGGGACACCATTTTTGAAATTGTACCCGGATTCAAGTTGAAGTGGGTTTAAATAGAGATCAAACATCCAACGACTAGGGACATAAATTTTATGAAAAATTGAAAATGTGCAACATATAGAGAAGAGTTGGAACTGTTGAAGTTTCTTTAATGCAACAAATCAAAAGCTTTCTATGGAGACAAATTTGGAAACATTGTTGTATTCTTTTTCCATACCTAAATAGGTCATGAAGATGCTTTTGTGCAAGAAAGCAAAAGCTTTCAATGGAGAGACTCATTGTTGTCTTCTTTTTCCATACTAATCCAAATGCCAACTTAAATTGGGCATGAAATTTTACTGAGAAATTTTGGGAAGGTTCGTAAATAAAGTCCTTGAATAACCTACTAAATGAGGAAGAGTATGTCTACATTCAATATTTCCCCACAAGAAGGGGACACATCTTTTGTTTTTGTCTCTCCAGTCCAAACATTCTTCGATGGCTAGGATCAAACATTTGGGATACATATCACTCCATTCTTGAAGCTTGTTGGAACTAAAATTATATGTGTGTAGTTTGAAGACTTGAATGCATGCATCCTGTAACATGTACACGAGTGTTCATAAAAAATAATACATAGGATGAATCCAAAATGACAAGATACCAACAAACAAGATAAAAAGAGGAATACAATAGGATCAGAGCCATCGATATGCTCTATAAGTGAACCGCTGAGTTGAATTCATGTGTGTGTGTGTTTTTTAAATGGGGTTGTTACAGAGAAAGATAGAGCAAAGGGTTTCATCCAAATGATTCAACAGGAAGACATGCCACAATACATTTAACTAATAAAGTCTTAAATTATTCCATGAGAAAAAAATACCAAGTTTAAGCAAATACAACATATGAAAGGATGAAGAGAGGCTCTAACTTGCAAGTTGCCTTATGTGAAGCAGAAATCTTTCTTCATAGCGCATAAAGTTGGAAGTATCCCTGGTGTAAGTTTTAAACTTGTGCAGAGAAGCAAAGCATACAGATTCTTTTAAGCAAAACATTCACAACATTCACACATAAACACAGAGATTTACCCTATAAATCCTTAACTGAGAAAACCAGCAAACCCTGTAGCCACACCTCCTATTTTCTCATTTTATTATGAATCCTCACAATACAAAATATGGGTATTCACCAACATCCAATACCCTAATCCGTTAACCCGGATTAGAAAATATACTCCAATCCATTTAACCGAGATCAAATTACACATGAAGGTGCCGACAAGGACCGTCAGACACAACGATGAGAGGGGCACCTCCCCTCCACATGCACATGCAAAGAATATAACACATACCCAACAATCGTAGATAAAAAACAGCCAGTCAACTAAGTCATGCTCCACACATAGCACTCACGAGATATAGAGAGATACATGATCAAATAAAGAGAGCTCTAATGAATTTATATAAAGATCTTAGTCACTAATGTAGGGTTCTTTGGATCCATTTTGTGATTTAAATCTAAATCCAATGGCTTTATTATTATATCTAATATAATATATATATAGGATTTCACAGGGTCATGAAATTATTGCAGAAAGCACAGTTTATTGTTGGTATACATAGAGTCACTTGTTCTAGAAATATGGGAATAATGTAATAATTTGATGACATCCCTCTATCGCCAAGAAAACACGTTGAATTGTTAGGGGAGCTGTAACCAGTGACACAACAGGTTCTGTGGATAGGCTAGAGAAGAAAAATGACAACAGAGGGCTTGGAAAAATGTTGGCTTGGCTAAAAGTGTCCCAAGTCTGGATCAGGATAGGTGTTGAACTGCTCGAGTTGTCTGTATTGAGATCAATGAAGACCTATGAAGATTTGGATATATGGGTTGGCGCACTGTACAAATTTTTGGGTGTTGTATGTTGATGGGTGTCCTGAGTTAGAAGGGCTGCCAAGAATGAAAACACTGGCATCTTTGGAGGACTTTCACTTAGCTTATTGTGTGAATTTGAAGAGGATACAAGGGTTGGCGCATTGTACAAAGCTTCAGGTATTGAAAGTGGATGGGTGCCCTAAGTTAGAAGAGTTGCCAAGAATGGAAGCATTGGAATTTTTGGATGACTTTTGCTCAACTCATTGTGTGACGCTGAAGAAGATAGAGGGGTTGGCGCATTGTACAAAGATTTAGGTGTTGTATGTTGATGGGTTCTCTGAGTTAGAAGATCTACCAAGCATGGAAACATTTGCTTCAACATCAAAGGACAAACATATCATTATACTGGGAAGTTTTAAGCCCACCATGGGTGTTCTCATGTTCTTAAGCCCATTCCAACCCATGGAACAAAGACTATTTTATCATCCACAAGATCTGCATGAGCTATATCCAGATCCATAAAACAACATAGAAGCACATGGTGAAAGAATAAGACAATGAATAGACTTAAACTTCCATGACATTACAAAGATCACTATCAATACAAACTTTCAAAGTTTGTCTAAATTTTGTACTATTCATGAAACAAGAATAACCACCATTTTTTTTTATACAATACATCTAAAAATTTCAATTAAAAAAAATGCATGTAAGCATATTACACCAAATCACCATGTAAGACAACATATATTATACAAACCTTTCACCTTCGACATAGATTTGCTCCCATTTATTTGGCATTCTTCTAAAATTAGAAAATGCTTCTATCTATTATCCAAATCCTTTCATAGTTTTTTTCCATTCATTGAAGTTCACTTGGTTGCATTAGTCCTAAATTTAGAATTTGCTTCTAATATAGAAAAAAACCTAGGCATCTAGTCCATTTTAGTTTTAGTTAAGTTTGAATATGGATACTATTGAAATTGTTTCCAAAGAAATATAGTGACATTTTTTGTTTACTTGCATGCTTTACAATGTATATCTTATAACATAATGGTTGTGCATGATACATAAGTGAAGACTGACCTGGGCGAGAAAGAAGGATTCTGGAAAATTCTAAGCCTATTTTGGCCTCAAACAACATTAAGAAACAATTCTAAAATAATATGGGCAAGATCTGTAGGGTAAAGCAACAATGAGTCTCCACTCATGGGCATAGTTTCGCCCAATATCAACAATATATATATTGTTCACCTCAATCATGGCTGGGCAACACATATAGTGATGTTCTCTCTCTCTTCCATATTAAGGGGAAGTGATATAGTAGAGGCTACCGCAACTAATAAATTAATGTGAGTGACACCTCAAACAAGCCTAGAAGGTGGGTTATATATACAAATTTGGAGCTTGAGCAATTAACTTAAATGTTGGATGAATGTGATTTTAAGGAGCTTGATCACTTAGCTTAAATATGGCCGTGGAAGCTATACATAACATAAAAGCTAATTTTGATATGCTACTCCAAACTTTCACACGATTCTCCTCTCCAAAAAAATTGTTGGGATGCAATCATGCTTCCAATTAATCTATAAAACCCTAAAACTCCCTACTTGATGACATATATGAAAATGACAATACTTACCTCACCGACCAAGGTAATTTTGGCTTACAAAATGGGTTCAGATCAATTTCGAAGAACTTCGTGCCTTCGATCTCTTATAGACCTGTCAGGTTTTTCTTAGATTCTTCAAAACAAAATCTTAACCCTAATATAGAAAACAATGGGAAAAGGGAGAGCTCTAATTTATGTGTTGGGTAATTAGACACCCATATATTATGGTCGTGGTCGACGTGTTGGAAATCAATAAAGTCATTTGGGATAAAAAGAATCAGAATAAAAAATAGTAAACTCATTAGTGTAAAACAAGGAATCACCTATTAACGAGGTAGAGAAACAAAGCAAAACTAATAATAAGGAGCAAAAGGTGTTAAAGGGAAAATATGAGATCGAACATGCTTTAGGCACAACATAGATATATATGAAGAGGAGAGGAAAAACAAAGTACCCAAATTTTTCTCTTCTCTAGCCTCTTTGAAACCAAAATCCTGCAAATCTAATGCAAATCCTGTTCTGTAGAAAAAGCGAACCCTATTCCTACAAATCGGTTGAAGTCAATTTGTTTATCTGAACCCAAATCCTGCAAACTGTTTGAAGTCGCTCTGTCTCTGCAAATCGCTTGAAAGCTTCAGATCACCAAACTGAATGTGACCACCAAACAATATATCCATGAGGGCGGGGCATTGTATTGACAAGATGTCCAGTGGCCTCCATGAATGGGTTATGTAAAAACTGACAAATCCATCTTGTTTGGCTGTGGAGTCCATCTACCCAAGGAAAGTATTCAATGGTGATTAGATGGCCAAGGAATCAATGTTTGCATTCAACATAAAGGTTTGTAGGATGCGTGTTACAAAAATCCTTAGTGAAGCTAGTGGAAAACCTCAAAGCAATATATCTATCACCTACCACTAGGGTTTCATAAACTCAACTACCAGTTGTCTTTTTTTAATAGAGGGTGAATTGGTTATAAGTAAGTACCACATACCTCTTCAACTAGTAATCGTTGCATAGGGGAATGGTTGTAGTAAGGGTTCCCACATACCAACAATCATATGACTTAGCAACCAACAAGTATAAAATGGACAGAGCACAACAATGGAATAACCCAACGACCCCATTAATTCACAACTAATAATGGGTTGTTGTGAAATGAAATGAGGGGTTTTTTGCAACCAATGATTTAGTGAAATGTTACAACAACCGAGTTTCCACCATTAGGCTTCTACAATCTGCTAAACATGGAGAAAACCCTTAGCCTCTGACTTGGCCAACCAAAAAACTCAATATTTAACTAGAAAAATTTCACTAATCAAGCAATCTATTAAAATATCATGAAATACCCATTTGAATAATGACTTAGGCATCCCATATACAAGTGTTGTCCTAGAAAGAAATTTATTCTACATTGATAAAAATTTGTTTTCCAGTGGCAGTCATCACACAACATATAATTGTATTAAAACACATGATGTTGATTTGTTTGGAGGAGTTGCATGCAGTTGAAGAGAATCCAGGGGTTGGCACGATTGACAAAGATTTGTTACCTGGTTGTTGATGGGTGCTTTTAGTTAGAAGAGCTTCCAAATATGGAAGATTTACATATTTGGAGGTGTTAAGCATAAGTGAATATGTGAAGCTGAAGAGCACACAGGAGTTGACACAGCTGCCAAATCTTTGACACATCTTTGATTCCTAATCCTGGATGTTTGTAGTGTTGAAAGAAATGTAACTTCTGAAGATATTATATTGTACTTTTATTGTATTTTTTTCGGAGATGTTATTCCTTTGTTCAGAGATGTCCTTGATGTTATTGGTAATGTAAAAGTCATGAGGTAAAACCTCTGTTGTAAGTTGAGGCAATAATACCCAAAAAAGTATTTTATAAATGTTATTTTGAGTCTTCCTAGGTAGTTTGACCCTAATTAGAGAACCTGGCTGTTGATCCTAGGAAAAGATAGGCAGAATTCAGTTAGAATTCTGCTAGGAAGTGAGAATATCCCGATCATGAGACAGAGGAAGTTGTGACAAAGGAAGAAGTAGCGACAGATGAAGCTGCGGTAAAGGAAGAGATAAGGCAGAAGAAGTGGCAAGAGAAGGGAAGCTACGACATAATAAACCTCGATGGAAGAAGTCCACAACATAAGGGAAAGACGCGATGAGTTCAACCATGACAAAAGGAGCAATCATAGACGAAGTCCAACGAATGAAAAGGACAACTCAAGATATTGTGGGTAAGAAGTCGACTAGGGTCACACATGTTTTAGGGAATAAAGCATCTTTGTATTTTGGGTTGATAGTGTCTACTAATAGTTGTAACGGGAATGTATGAATGACAACTTGGATGATAATGACATGTAAAGAGTCTATAAAAGGAAGAACCCAAGATGTATGTGGTTTACTTACCCCCTCTTCTGTTACTTCCTAGTCTGTCAGTTCCTAGTCAGTTAGTTGAGTATTGTACTTCCTAGTTAGTCTATGGTTGTTGGAAGAGTCAGAGAGTCGAAGAGAAGAGTTAGTCGATCCAGGCTGTGTGTGGATCGACCATAGAGTGAAAGAGATAAGACTCCAGAAATCTATCACTAGATATCATGAGAGGAGAGAGAAGTCTGTATAGAGTGTAGAAGAATATCTAGAGTAGAGTCTGCAACTGAGTGCATAGACGAAAGGTGCATATATTTCTCATGCCAAATGAAGAGAGCCTTTGTGGTTTTTCCCAGATGGGTTTCAACATTAAAGACTGTGTTCATGTGTATTTTGTGAATGTCTTTGAGTTGCATGAATGTATGATTGTGAATAAGTGTTTATGTATTTTATTATAAATAGTTCTTATATGCATTGGTCCCACTGTTGCTGGTTGGAATGGCTAATAAGGCATTATATTGACTGTTGCAATCTATATCGACTGATAAATAGAGTAATCTTCTGAATGTGCATAATAAATATAAGTAAGACACCCACTGGATTTGGTCGAGTGAATTGGTAGGGTGCTGAGAAAGGAGAAATCCCCACCCAACTGCAAAAACTTGGCTCTGGTAGTTACCCATAAGAGATATCTCGAGAGAGACTGCATTTGCGTCACAGGTTCCTCTGACTAAGCCTTGCTCTGTTGGGCCAATATTTTTAGGCTTTGTTTTCATACAAAAAATATTTGAACCTAGGTCAAAGGGACAAATGCCAACAAATGGTTATGTTGCTGGGACCCTGAATCATTGTGGTGAGGGATATGTTTTGGCATCCAACAAAGCTGAAAATTCAAGAGTGGGTGGATTCTAAAGCCTTAGAGTTTGCACGAGAAGAAAGTGAAGGATCATGGTTGAATCCGACAAAGTTGTTGGTGCGATACATCTATATGGATATTCATGAGATTTTCTTTTCTAAGTTTCCTATTTTGTTGTATGAATGGTTGTCAAAGTTAGAAACCTAATGAAAAGAATTCCAAGGGGGAGAATCGTTAGAGTGGAATCCTCAGCTGATCTAGCTACTGAAGAGTATTAGCAACCCTATGTCGAGGGCTGTTGATTTTCGGGTAGACAATATTTTGGTGGGAAACATTACTAACTTTGTTGTCGACACAATAACATCGTATAGTGAGGTAGAAATAAATTTTTTCCAAGGACCATGAGGAAGATACTTGACATATTTAAGAAATTGCATAAAGATGATTACATTCAAAAAAGGAATCCTAAGAATAGAGTCCGCTGAGTAAAGAACTGTCTATAAAGATATGGGTTATGTCACTGAAGAAGTGCATGAAAAGTGGAGCAAAGTAAGCTTAAATTTTCATTGGTGATAGTGGAACTGCACTAGAAGGTGGACGTCTAAGAAGTGGAAGGAGATTTTGGTCGAAAAGAAGAAGAAAAATTGTGATAAGACCAGCATAGATCCAAATACTAGGCTCTATCAAGCGCCGAGAGGGATCAAATCATTGGAGGTGCAAACCTCTTCTTAAGTATGGCACTCAACTATCAGCTTTAGTGTGATTCAGACCAAAAGGCACATCTTTTTATTTAAAGTCCACATATAATATTTTTATTATTAATATTTAATACTATTTATGCCTAACATATAATATTTTTTATTATTTTTTATTTTGTTAAGAAATAACATTACAACATCTCCCCCATACATAGTTGTAAAACCATGTGCAAGGCCCTCCTAAAATCATGGGTTGTTTAGGAGGCCTTGCACATGGTTTTAAAACCATGTGCACGACCAACATTTTTTTTGTTGATAATTCATTTTTATTATTTTTTATTATTTTCTTAAGTAGAAACATTACAACATCTCCCCCATATTGTGTTGTTTTTCTCATCGACATTTTTTTTGGATGATAATTAAATTTTTTTATTTTTTATTGCTTTGCTAGGTAGGAACATTACAACATCTTCCCCATATTAGGTTGTTTTTGTGGTCGACATTTATTTTGGAAGATAATTAAATTTTTTATTTTTTATGGCCGGAATCTATGTAACGTTATGTAACGTTACATATCGTTACATAATGTTACAAGATCTCCCCCATACTGGGCTGTAGAGCGCCTCTCGAAAGTTGTAGTACAACCATAGGATAAGATTTCTATTTGATGTCACACTTTGACGAAGGTTCTTGCAACGAACAAGAGGATTATTATCCAATATCAGAAAGAGAAGAAGAAGAAGCAGAAGCTCCAAATCCAGAGTATGAGTACAAAATTCCCATGAACCCACATACATCTTTGAGGTAAGATCTAGAAATTCGTCTCCTAGTCAATTGTAAATATAACTGACAATAATAGTGGAAATAGCGGACAAGGGAGTCCTGCTAGCCACACTTTTTGTCCAAGTGTAACAAGAGTCAATATAATGGATGGAAACGATATTAAGTTGTCGATATTTAATGGAAATGGGTTAGAATATTCAGAGCAACATTGGTTTCTATGTGAAGCCGTATGGACTGTGCGACAAGTCCAAGATGATGCAATAAAGAAGGAATAAATGATGACAACTCTGAGGGGTCGTGCGCTCGACTGGTATATGAAGTTTTCTATGGTTCCGATAGGAGTCGCATAGGAAACGCTCGACCAAATTCGAGCATGATTAATAGATGAATTTAGGAAGCCTAAATATGAATCTTAGTGTATTACAAAGGTTATATAGATTAAGCAATTTCCTAAAGAGTATGTGTGGGACTTCAACCATAGATTTAAGACATTAATGGCTAAACGGAGCTTTAAAATGTTGGATGTACATCACAAGGAATGGTTTTTTGTAGCATTTTTTCTGAACATCCAAATTCCATTGATGCAACAGAAGATTGTGTTACAGACTGAAGCTATGAGATAGAAATGAAGTTGGAATCCTCACCGATTGGAGAGATCGGTGCAGGAATGGTGCATATTCAGTTGCAGCTGGATAATATTACACTAAAACTCTAGGAAATTAAGAAAGGGAAGGAAGTACAAAAAGAATTTTGGTGTACCATATGCAAGACTAAAGGACACCAAAAGGACAATTGCCTGACGTTCATGAACTATGTTGTAGCAGGATCATAGAATCCGATTATTTCTCAAGGGATTCCTTGTTGTAGAATATTCCAGACTAGAGACCATCGGTCGGAAGAGTGTTTGTACTTGCAGAAGATTGTAAGTACACCAGCTAGTCTGTACTATAAATTTTGTAAATCCGTAGGCCATCATGAAAAGGATTTCAAATCTTTCCAACTGTTGCAGGAGAAAACAGTGGATACCTATTTGATGAAGAACGAAGAGAAGATGCAAGCTGAGCGAGTACAAGATCAATATCCACCGACCTAATATCAACAAAATTTGTATCCTAAACCCCAATATCAACAAAATAAATATCCACAACAACAATACCCTCAACTAAGGGGCGGTGGAAATTTTTGAGGTCAAGGAAAACAAGAAGGAGGAGGAGGATTTGGTCGTGGAAGAGGACAAATCATATATTATAATTCATAACAACCATGACATTTTTCTAGGGACTGTACAAGCCCTGCAAAGACATGTTCGTATTGTAAATCCTTTGATCATACTGTCTAACAGTTTCTACAATTGATTACGAAGTGGAAGGCTCAAAATGTGGGAAATACCAATCCCTTGCAGAATCCTAACCCAAATCCCAACTAGAACATCCAGATGATTTCTGCTGAGCTAAGAGAAGCAAATATTGTTGTTGTGACAAGAGGAGGTGCTGCAAGTGGAGCATACCAAAATGCATAGCATGGCCAACCGTAGGTGTGAACGAAAACACAAAATAAAGTATCGTTCGACGTCCAAAGAGAAAAGGAAGTATTCTTAGACACATGACCATAATTTGTCGACAGGAATAAAGCGTTGATGTTGGCTCCTGCACTCCCAAGAAGACCGATAAGGGAGATTCCTAAAATATTCGATCAACTATTTCGAAAGAAACCAACATGAAAGGTTAGTAAACTTAAATAATTTTTCAAAAGTTTCTTATCGCTAATACACGATAAAGATATTGTCACAGAATTGACAACTCTAATATAAGAACATCAAGAAGAAGTGCGACCAGACAAAATAATAAACCATGCGGGAAAAATATTCAAGACTTGTCATGAATTAAGAATGACTTCCTAGATAGGAGATTATGATATGGAATACATTATCTTATATTTGGGATCTGATGTCAACATTCTGATGAGATAGACATGGGAGAGTATGGGAAATCTGAGACTGGATTTGTTCTCCCATTCAACTCAGATTAGCAAATTGGTTGAAAGTCTTGCCTATCGGTTGACTGACTCAGGTAGCTGTTGATGTAGAAGTCCTAAGAACATATGTTGATTTTTAAGTGATCGAAATTGTTGATGACATAAGCCCGTATCCTGTAATTTTAGGGATCGACTAGGTGACCGATGACTAGACCATCATCAATTTTAAGAAAATAATCTTATCATTTGAAGATTCAAAGCTAAGGGTGGTCGCACCAATTGATCCACTAGAAGGATAGAGAAAAGTCCAACCAGTACTCAGTGAGGGAGAAGGTGTCTATCTCGACCATATCTATAACATCATGTTTCCAAGGGACGATTATGTAAATTCAATAGCTGACATAAATCCTAGTTGGTAGAGTATTATCTCCTGTACATCATATTCCGGTGAAGCATTGGAAAGCTGACAAAATTAGATGCATGAAGTATCCATGAGGAAGTGCATAAGAATTACAAGGTCTGTGTGACAGGTAGTAACTGAGGCAAGTGAGATGCCTACGTATGAAGGTTTACCTAACCTTACATCCTTTCTGATAGAGTTTGAAGAAAAAGTTGCAGAACATGAGTGCTTTTCCACCCTGTACTTCGTGCTAAAAGCTACACCCGTTAGATGGTGGGTCGCACATAAAGAATCTATCTCATTGTGGCCACAATTTCAAATATTGTTGTAGATAAGGTTTGGAGAAGAGATCAGTTATATTGGTCAAAAGTATACAGGTTTGACTAATCCTGTCGACCATATCGATTATTGTCATGCAACATGGGAGGCATGTTCATGACAATAATGGGTTCATCAATTCATACACATGTTAGACATGATACCAAGGAGCTGGTATACATAAGTTGAAATGAGAATATTCTCTCAATATATCGTTATCTTGGATGTACTTCTTCATCAATTCCACATTCTTCTTATTTTTCTCTTCGTGTTCCTTTTCCTTTTGCTGAAGACGATCATTTGCACGTTTCAACTTAGATTGAACTTGGGTCAAATTTTTCCTGAGCTGCTCTGTCTCTGTCTCCAACTCTTTTTCCCTCAATTTTGTATTATCTGGAGTATACACAATTGCTAATCAATGAAGCATGTTGTTCTTTTGTAGAGTGGCGATTTTGGATTTCAGATCTTCTATCTCAGACTTACATCCCAAATGTTGTGATTCTCTATCCTCCAGTATTTTCAATATGAGCTCTTAAATATCGTTATCCCTCTCAGCTAGCTTGTTTGCAATTGTTTCTTTTATGGTTGACCATGCAGAGAGATCAGCTATAGCATTCATTGCTGCACTAGAATCCATCAAGGACTTCTCTCGAATTCTTAAGAAGGCATGATAGCTTTCTAACCCCTTTTTGACTTGTGCATGAGCTTGTATTGCATTAAAAGCTATGTCCAGTGCCTTCTCTCTATTTTGTAGGGAACTCTCATACCTTATTAAATCCTGTTGGTGTGCTGACATATCATAAATTTCACTAGAAATCAGATGCCCACGCTATCCCTTACCAATTTTAGATTCTTTTAACGTTTCAACTCCTCTAGTCTGTAGTTCTGCAATAATCTTTTCAAGTTCAACTATTTTCCCTTTCAACTCTTCATCTTTCTTAGCAATTATGTTTTTCATGTTTTCCTCTTTTTTAATATATTCATTTATCTCAAGTCGATGTTTATTGTACTCTTCAACAAGGATGTTTTTAAAGTCATCCTTCATTATTTCAATTATTCTATTTAACTTACTGACTTCAGCGGTAATTATTTATTTCTAGTTGATAACAGTCCTTAGAGGGGGAATGTCTAACACCTCCAGTCGATGTTTCGGCTCATCTTCCAGTCTCTTTATGGTTTCTTCATCTTTCTTCCGAAAAACCATATATTCTTCTCTGCATTTCTCATTTTCCTTTCTAAATTCATCCTGAATTTTCTCTAGTTCCTTATTCAAAGACTGAAGAATAGAGTCCTTGCCTGCTATTATCCTTCTCAAACTATCCATAGTCTTCACAAGGGATCCTTGTAATCTTGCAATTTCCTGTAAACAGGGAAAATTTTTAGGAGGCTTCAAAAACTGGAATTTGGCAACTTTTTTTTGTGTGGAAAAAAACATTGAAAAATAGCATTGAAAAATGCCTCCTACCTTAAAGAGGTCCACCATTTGCAAATTTTTAATAGAATATTCCTGCATAGTATCCACGTGTTCTATTTTTAACCTTGCAATTACCTGTAAATAGTGAAAATTTTAACAAGGCTTCAAAAAAAGGAATTTGGCAAATGTTTCTTTTGAAAAATAGTGCCTACCTTCAAGAGATCCTGAATTTGCATCTGTTTAATCCTACAAATTTCTATGCTCTGTACTGTGGTAAGATACCAATAGGAAATTTTTTTCTATGAAATTCAACTTCTTCTTTGAAATGCAACATTTTATCGAACAGTAGCTTAAAAACAATTTTACCATCAAAAAAATATTTTGGAGAGGAAGTTCTATCAACTCCGAATTGTGGAGGTGTATATATAACTAGTGGCATTTTTGCACGAGCATAAATATCATCATCACTATGCTCATCCTATTCATTAAACTCAACATCATGCATCTCGTTTACATTTATTTCTCTGCCTTCATGTAATTCGGCCAGAATTGAGACAACATCAAATTCTTCAGGGTCACTTCTCAAACCTTCCATACAGTACTCAAAAGGATCTTCACGGACTTGTACATTGTCCTTTGGAGATTGTTGAGGAACTTCCTGGTTAATTTTTTCCAGTTTCGGCCTCTTAATGTATGTATTTTTAAATTCCCTTCTTTCTATAGTGCTGGGTCGATATAAGTCAATAATTTTTTGTAGTGTGCCAGGGTAACTGAACTTCACTCTCTTCATTTTTCTCTCCTGCAGTACAAAATGAATTTTTTTTGCCAATAGATGAGGGACATCTATGGCCAGGTCTTCAACCCAATGAATCACCAACTTCATACAATCACCTGGAATATCTTGCTTGTGGTGATTCATAGTTATCCTAAGTACAATTTGAATTAAGGTTTTGTACATTCCTGGTGGAACATCTTGCATCTTTAAACCATTCCGAACAACCTTAATAGTTTTTCCACATATTTTTTTTTCCATCTCACCCTTTTTAACTTTGAGGGTTTTCTTGGAGGTCAACATTACTCCCCCCCTGCGTGGAATTTTCACTGCACCTGGCAACAAATCAGGGTCCAGACAAACCCTCCTCCCAAAAATAATCAATTCCTTGGACTCATCATCATAAATAGAAATGACATTATCTATCTCTTCATTGTTGAAATTGAACTGACCGAAAAGAAAACGATGCACTCCTGCTCTGACCAGGACATTTAGCATACCTTCTGGCCAGTTGGTTCTATCACTCCATGCCTCAGCGCTCTCTCCAAATTTTCTGACAGTGAACCTCTCAGCAACTTCAGAACCCTCTGTTTCAGTTGATGGCATGGAAGATGAGGCCGATGTTTCCATTTTGCAGGATGATGGCACGCTCAGAAAGGAAGAAGGGGATGCATGCACAGGATGCACGCGAATGCATGCATAGGATACCATCACGCTGACTTTTTCAAACTAAAATAAAAATTATAAATGTGTTCAGACGTATCCAAACTATAATAAAAGTTACAAATGTGTTCTGACTTTTGCAAACTATAATAAAAATTACAAATGTGTTCTGACTTTTACAAACTATAATAAAAATTACAAATGTGTTCTGACTTTTCCAAACTATAATAAAAATTACAAATGTGTTTCAAGTCAACTATACACAACTTACATTTTCAATTTCAACATAGTTAACTTTCTAGCATGTTAAGTGTACTTATGTTTCTAGCATGTTAAGTATGCTTATTGAAAATAAGAAAGTAAGAGTAAATAATAGAGTAAAAATTCAACATTCTAACTATTCTGGAAAAGTAAGAGTAATAGAGTGAGTAATATAATAATAGAGTAATATTCTTCTCTACATGTTTTAATGTACTCTGAAACCAAAACCTCCTATTAAATGTTTATAGTAAATGTTTTTGGAAATTGGATGGCTAGATATATTGAGAAGACTATCCTTGTGTTAATTTTATATAACCTAACCTCATATGCTCACAGTCGACCTATGAAAGGTGCAATTTTGACCTTTTTTTACTATTATGGACCCTTGGTGTAAAATGCAAGCCATAAGCATACAAATGCAAGCTAGGAATGCATAGCAATTAAATTGAACATGAATGACTAAAATTCCAAGTATCTTGGCCAAATTAAAAAAAAATGACTGAAATTCTAAGTTTCGTAAAAACCAATGTGTAAATATTCAAAAATGGGCTTAGGAAAATGCACGGCACAGTCTGTACAATTGTGATAAGTTGAAACTAACACCATGGGTTTGAAGATAGATATATTTTTGACAAAATCCTGTTTCCGTTTTTTAAAATTATGTTTCATTTGTCCAAAGTTAAATTGACAAAATTACAACTTTTGTGTTTTCAACCCAGTTTTACCCAGATCACAAAAATGCTCGCCCAACCCTAAGTATTGGGTATTTTTGAGTGATTTTAGTTGGAAATGGTATGTTTTACTATTTTCCACATTATTATACATTTATTTTTTCAATTTTGGTTCAGAAAGTGTCAGTTGTGCAACACTACATGTCTATCTTGTATTTATGAAATATCCACCTACATTAATAAAAATGCAAGCCAAACCCTCCTATTAAATATTTATAATAAATGGTTTTGGAAATTGGATGGCTATATATATTTAGAAGACTATCCTTGTGTTAATTTTATATAACCTAACCTCGTATGCTCACAATCGACCTATGAAAGGTGCAATTTTAACCTTTTTTTACTGTTATGGACACTTGGTGTAAAATGCAACCCATAAGCATAAAAATGCAAGTTAGGACTGCATAGCAGTCAAATTGAACATGAATGAATAAAATTGCAAGTATCTTGGACAAATTCAAAATTAATGATTGAAATTCTAAGTTGTTATGTAAAAAACAGTGTGAAAATATTCAAAACTGGGCTTAGGAAAATGCACACCACAGTCCGTACAATTGTCATAAGTTGAGAATAACACCATGGGGTTGAAGCTAGATATATTTACATTTATTAATAAAATTTTATACTGTTAGGTGTAATCTATATGGTGAATTCTACTATTTAATGCATATGAATGATGTATTTGTTCCATTCAATTATGTCTTGTATATTATTGTTCTGTTATAATTGTTTTTTCTTTTCAAATAATTTTTTCATTATATATGAAATTGTAAGTTTGAAATGATAATATACATTTCCTAGCATGTGGGTTATTGTGAAGATAATTTTATACAGTCTTCAAACTGTCCGAAAAAACTCTTATTATAGCCTTCTAGATATGGTTGGATTCACCATACAACACTCTAGAGATCCACACTCTCAGAATATTTTTATCATCATCCTATGAGCTGTGGCAGGCATTTCCCTAAGGCCAGTTATGCATATTTTACCAATAATTCCATACTTTGACAAATTTTTATCTTCTCCTAGGCTCAGTCTAATTTCCCTAAACCACATTTTCCAGGCTACTTGGACCAATATCCCCAAACTTAGCCAACTTCCTGATTTTAACTAATTTGTCGTATTTCTCCATAACGATGCCATAATGCAACAATGATTTCAACTTCATTTCACATCATCATATATGACATGCCATGCCATGCGAGCATCATCCTTAGTGCGAGCATCAATCTTAATGTGGGCATCACTTATCCCCTTTAAAACACTTAGCCTTTTTTTCTTTTTCTTTAGTATGCAAATTAACATTTTTCTTCTATTTTCACAGGTTGATATTTTCCTTATCTGGCCACCATAAGAAAAACAAAGAGCATGGATAGATATCCATTTCAACAATGAACATGACCATATCATCTGATGAATCTTATCATCAAAGGAACACCTCCTTTCGGTCATTTAGAAGTGGTCTCTTAAACGTTTTGTCTAACATTTGAGCAGTTCTCTTTAAACCCTAGGTCACCAAGGTAATTTCAATTTTCCTTCAAATTTGGCAAGTGATATTCCCAATGGGTATATTTCAACAAGGTGAGTCTAGAAAAACCACTTTCATCTTCTGTAAATTCTTTCTCTCTCCTAGGAGGGCATTTTTATAGAGCAGTGAAAATATGGCTGAGAGGCACTTTTGGTAGATTGATATCTTCTTCTTGAAAGACTTTTTGGTCAGGATAATTATATGGTTGGATGCACCATACTAAGTTTATAGAGATCTACACTCTCATAATATTTTTATCATCAACCCATGAGATGTGGCAGGCATTTCCCTAAGGCTTGTTAGGCATATTTTACCAATAATTCATACTTGGACAATTTTTGATCTTCTCCTAGGCTTGGTCTAATTTCCCTAAACCACAGTTTTGGCAGGTCCATAAATTCTTCTTCAGTGTCTCTTTGGACAAACTGAGACCATGGTTGAGTAGACAAAACAACAGCCTACAATATACCCATGTGGTGTGGGTATTTCCTTCAACAAACCATTTGTGGTGGGCATCCTCTTAATGCTACTTGGACCAATATTCCCACACTTGGCCAATTTCCTGATTTTCACTAATTTGCTGTATTTCTCCAGAACGATGTCATAATACAATAATGATTTCAACTTCATGCCACATAGTCATCTATTCCATGTCATGCCATGCAGGAATCATCCTTAGTGTGGGTATCAACCTTAATGCGGGCATCACTTAGCCCCTTTACAACACTTAGCCATTTTTTTTGTCTTTAGTGTGCAAAATAAGATTTTTCTTCTATTTTGCGAGGTTGATATTTTCCTTATCTGGTCACCATAAGAAAAACCAAGAGAATGGCTAGATATCCATTTCAACAATGAACAAGACCATATCATCTGATGATTTTTATCATCAATGGAACACCCCCTTGCAAGCATTTCCAAGTGGTCTCTCAAACACTTTGTCTAACAATTAACAAGTTCTCTTCAAACCCTAGGTCACCAAGGTGATTTCATGTTTCCTTCAAACTTGGCAAGTGAGATTCCCAATGGGTATAGTTCAACAAGGTGAGTCTAGAAAAAACACTTTCATCTTCTGTAGCTTCTTTCTCTCTCCTCGACAACATTTTTCTGGAGCAGTGCAAATATGGTTGAGAGGCACTTTTGGTAGATTGATATCTTCTTCCTGAAAGAATTTTTGGTCAGGATAATTATATGGTTGGATGCACCATACAAGTTTCTAGAGATCTACACTCTTCATAATATTTTTATCATTAACCCATAAGCTACGGCGGGAATTTCCCTAAGGAGTTTTAGGCATATTTTACCAATAATTCATACTTGGACATTTTTTGATCTTCTCCTAGGCTTGGTCTAATTTCCCTAAACCACAGTTTTGGCAGGTCCATAAATTCTTCTTCCGTGTCTCTTTGGACAAAATGAGACCATGGTTGAGTAGACAAAACAACAACCTACAATATCCCCATGTGGTGTAGGTATTTTCTTCAACAAACCATTTGTGGAGGGCATCCTCTTAAGGCTACTTGGAGCAATATTCCCACACTTGCCAATTTCCTGATTTTCACTAATTTGCCGTATTTCTCCAGAATGATGTCATAATGCAACAGTGATTTTAACTTCATGCCACATAGTCATCTATTCCATGCCATGCCCTGCGGGAATCATCCTTAGTGCGGGCATCACTTAGCCCCTTTACAACACTTAGCTATTTTTTATGTCTTTAGTGTGCAAAATAAGATTTTTCTTTTATTTTGCGAGGTTGATATTTTTCTTATCTAGTCACCATAAGAAAAACCAAGAGCATGGATAGATATCCATTTCAACAATGAACAAGACCATATCATCTGATGATTTTTATCATCAATGGAGAACCCCTTGCGAGCATTTTCAAGTGGTCTCTCAAACTCTTTGTCTAACACTTAACCAATTCTCTTCAAACCCTAGGTCACCAAGGTCATTTCATTTTTCCTTCACACTTGGAAAGTGAGATTCCCAATGGGTAGAGTCCAACAAGGTGAATCCATCATGACCACTTTCATCTTCTGGAGCTTCTTTCTCTCTCCTCGACGGGAATTTTTCTCGAGCAGTGCAAATATGGCTGAGAGGCACTTTTGGCAGATTGATATCTTCTTCCTGAAAGACTTTTTGGTTAGGAACTATATGGTTGGATGCACCATACAAGTTTCTAGAGATCTACACTCTCATAATATTTTTATTATCAACCCATGAGCTATGGCGGGAATTTCCCTAAGGCCTGTTAGGAATATTTTACCAATAATTCATACTTGGACAATTTTTGATCTTCTCCTAGGCTTGGTCTAATTTCCCTAAACCACAGTTTTGGCAGTTCCATAAATTCTTCTTCAATGTCTCTTTGGACAAACTGAGACCATGGTTGAGAAGAAAAAACAACAGCCTACAATATCTCCATGTGGTGTGGGTATTTTCTTCAACAAACCATTTGTGGAGGGCATCCTCTTAAGGCTACTTGGACCAATATTCCCACACTTGGCCAATTTCCTGATTTTCACTAATTTGTCGTATTTCTCGAGAATGATGTCATAATGCAACAATGATTTCAACTTCATGCCACATAGTCATCTATTCCATGCCATGCCATGCGGGCATCATCCTTAGTGTGGGCATCAACCTTAATGTGGGAATCAACCTTAATGCGGGAATCACTTAGCCCCTTTACAACACTTAGCCATTTTTTCAGTCTTTAGTGTGTAAAATAATATTTTTCTTCTATTTTGCGAGGTTGATATTTTCCTTTTCTGGTCACCATAAGAAAAACCAAGAAAATGGCTAGATTTCCATTTCAACAATGAACAAGACCATATCATCTGATGATTTTTATCGTCAATGGAACACCCCCTTGCGATCATTTCCAAGTTGTCTCTCAAACTCTTTGTCTAACACTTAACCAGTTCTCTTCAAACCCTAGGTCACCAAGGTGATTTCAATTTTTCTTCACACTTGGAAAGTGATATTCCCAATGGGTAGAGGCCAACAAGATGAATCCATCATGACCACTTTCATCTTTCGGAGCTTCTTTCTCTCTCCTCGATGGGCATTTTTTTGGAGCAGTGCAAATATGGCTCAGAGGCACTTTTGGCATATTGATATCTTCATATTGAAAGAAGTTTTGGTCAGACTATTTATATGGTTGGATGCACCAGATAAGAATATATATATCTACGCTCTCATAATATTTTTATCATCATCCTATGAGATGTGGCGGGAATTTCCCTTAGGCCAGTCAGGCAGATTTTACCAATAATTCCATACTTGGACAATTTTTGATCTTCTCCTAGGCTTGGTCTAATTTCCCTAAACAACAGTTTTTGCAGGTATAATTTCCCTAAACCACAATTTTTTCATGTTGGGCGTGCATTTGAGTAAAGCAATCCAAAATTGACTTGCTTTAGTAAAATCCACACACAAGCCTAATTTCATTTTCCCATACCTCAACCTGTCATACACATGCTGAATGTATTGAGTGTAAAATATGTCGTATACTCATCTAAACCTGTAAATGGCAGTTTTCACTTTTCCCTACCTGTCATATTCTGAACTTTCAATCGACTGTCAAATACGTCACTTAACAAACCATCAAATTCTATGATTCGATGAACCTGAATCGAGTCAGATTCTGATGGCATTGAGAATGCTTGCATCACCAAGACGTGAACTCAACATTTCATTGTGATTAACCTTTTTTCCCACCTTTCAATTATTCCAAGGGCCAACACAGTACACATATCCAGATTTGGCCTGACATCATGGATTCCTTCCTAGCAGCTACAGTCAATTACCAATCATGTTGCTTCTTATGTAAGATTGATAAATAGGGGCCACTGTTATCAGTAGGTTATGCAGTATTCAATCCATTCTCTATGTTCGTTAATTTTTTTCCAATATGGCCACATATGTGCTCAAATTTGAGTTCACTGATAGTATTAGTGAAATGGGTAGAATTGGAAAGAATTGGAGATAGTCTCATCTGGGTTTGATGGCTTTCATTGGCAATTCTATTCCATATTATTGTTTTTATGTTCGTTTGACATTCCTTTCCCATCACTCAGTGAAGTCTTTCCTACCCTGAGTCAGCACCCTGTCCCTCTTCAAAAACCCAAGATTTACCTCTCGGTGGCATAGCAGGATTGATTACTTCAATTCTAGCTTTTAATTTGTCCACATCAGATGGGTATTGCATGTTTTTTTCCACTGAGCCATATTTTTTAGTGGCATTTCTCTATTTCTTACCATTTTATTCTTTCATTGATATTTCCTTTTTCTCCTTAGATACCTCTCACGCACTGTGCATATATGTTATAATTCTTCTCTACTCATATCTCCCATCCAGATAACTGGAATGCAACTTCCTCTTCTACTCCCTTTCTACCCCTGGTGTTGAAACATGTCCACTTCAGCCCTGTTTTCCCCCCTGTGTTGCACTGTCATGTTTTCCTTGTTCCATAGTAGTTGGTATCTTTGTTTAAATCCAGGAAAGTACAACAAAGGATGAGTTGGCTCGTGGGTGAATCAACATCTCAGTTTCGCTCAAATGAAATCCACTTGTAACATGGTCAATCGGACCCTTGAGGTCTATACATAGAATTTAATAGGTAGTAGGGACAATTATTATTGAAGGAGTTGTTTGATGTTACTGATTCAACTATAAACTATCCCTCTGCTCTGTCATGAAAGCGTAATATAATAAAAAATGGTCTTAGGCGCCTTTTAAAACTTTCTTGAGTATCGATCTTGTTATATTTTTGCATTATCTTTGTTTTTTTCCTCGGAATGTATTATATATGTTATGTTCTCATTTGTTAATTTCTGAAAGGAACGATGATGATTTATATTATAATAAAAAAGAAACAGACCATACAAACTTGCAGAGCCATGAGATTGGTTTCCAAACTATGATGCTCGTCAACAAGAAACCAACATTTAGAGTTGTTTTGTTCTCATTTCAAATGTTGGATGCATTCTTATTTCACAATAGAAATTAAAACTATACTAGTATAATTAGGTTTTTGTATGAAAACTTCCAAATTTCATACCTACAGTGTACTTCGATTGGAATTAGTGTGCATTTTTAGTTCTGGCCATGAAAAGTTGGAAAATACTATCAATTGTTGTGTTGGATGACTTGTATTTCACTGTAGATCTTACAATTTACAGAAATGAGTGCAAGAGTTTGTAGAAAAGGTTGGTATGTCTATGTTATAGTGAAATTTATTCAATATAGCATGAAATGATGACTTGTCAATTCATTTGTAGAAAATATGTCAAGAATATTTCATATGTCAATTCATTTGTAGAATATATTTCAAGAATATTTCATATGTCAATTCATTTGTAGAATATATTACGACGAATATATTTCATCATTTGTACTTCCATATACACTTCTCGGTATGGGTTGCACATTAAAATCTCTTAGACATAGGAAAAATGCACATATGGATTACACATTACACTTGTATTACACATTAGAAACACATTAACTATATCAAAATATATGCATTTCCAAGAAATACTGACAATTTATATTACAACAATATTGGTATGTACATAGACATCAAATGTACACCATATTATTTTAGAAATCTAGGCTGCTTGGAAGTTGGGAGGTTTTTGAAATTCCTCCTTTTTAGAATAAGAAAATTCGCCATAGCTTCTCTTTCCTTTTCCAGAACCCTCCAGTTCTACAAAAGCTTCATCAACCATATGTTTTAATTGTTTTTCTTGCTCTTTTACTTTGTTTGTGAGATTTATCACTTTTGTATGCAATCTATCTTTTTCTTCTAGGCATTTCTTCCACATCTCTACATTATTATTTTTCTGATTTGAGTTCTCATCTTCATTTCTTTTAAGATCATAATCTGTCCACTTCAGGTTAGATTGAGCTGCACTTAATTTTCTCTTGACCTATTGTACCTCCTTCTCGAGCTCTTGTGCCCTCAAATTGCTATCAGATGGAGTATACAAAATTGCTTCTGCCATAGGTTTATTCTATAGAGCTTTAATTTGGGATTTCAAATCTTGTATCTCACTATCACATCCCAAATGCATTTCTTTTCCCTTCTCCAATAGTTTTTGGTGAAGGTCTCTAATTTCGACCTCCTTCTCCTCTATATTCTTCTTCAATGTTGGATCTGATGAGCCAAATGTAAACTCTACAACATTAATTGTTGAAGCAACTTCATTCAACATCTTCTCTCATTGTCGCAAGGACTTCTGAAATTGGAGTAAGCTCTCCACAGTTACATCACCTAGTTTTGTACTGCCAAATTTTTTTGGTGTGATGGCCTTTTTAACCTCCACTTTGGATGTTTTTGTTGTGCTGAAATTTTTACCCTTGACTGTTTATTCTTCTGGTGTGTAGACCTGTTTACCCTTGACTATTGAATCTTCTGATGTGCAGACTTGGTTTCCCTTGACTGTTGATTTTTTTGGTGTGCAGACCTATTTACCCTTGACTGTTGATTCTTCTGGTGTACAGACCTGTTTACCCTTGACTGTTGATTCTTCTGGTGTGCAGACTTGTTTACCATTGATTGTTGATTTTTTTCCTCTTCCAACACTTTTAGCCTCGAGAGTTGCTGAAATCCTTTCAATTCTCTTTTTTTGTAGCAACTCATTTTTGTTTTTAATTGTTTCATTTAATTTTTCCAATCTTGCTTCATATTCTACAGTCTCATGTTGTTGTTTAATGATCATTTCTCTCAATGCCCTTTGAAACTCAACCTTCAAACCTGCAATAAATGTTTCTTTCTGCTTCAATTCTTGCTGAATTTTTGCTTCCTTACCAAATGCAGTTTTCAGTGATGGCATGTTCAAAACTTCAGGCCTATTTTTCAGCTCATTTTCAAGTCTCCCTATAGTTTCCTCATATTTTTTCTTTTGAGCCTGATACATGTCTTTCAGTCTGTCAAGGTCAGAAATCGATTCTCCTAGAACTATGTTAAATTTATAACATTGATCCTTAATAAGTTGATCCTTTTGGCCAATTATTTTTTCAGTTTCCACAATTCTTTTCTCTAAACCTATAACACGATGTACCAAATCAAGAATTTGGACATCCTTAGTTCTGCACAATTCGTCGCTAGCTTTGAAGGAATCCTCCCACAAGGTAGATTGTTCTTTGAAATGTACCATTTTATCAAATAAAGAAAAAACAAATATACCATCAAAAGAATTTTTGGCATGAATTAGGTCTTCATTGCTCATTGGTGAACGGTCCATATCATTGTTCACAAATTCCTCCCATTGATCTGCATTCCAACCAAATTTGTGACAACACCACCTTCTTCAATGGAAAGTGAAGGCATGTCGTTTCCCACAGGTTCCATATTGTCCTCTGAGGGTTGGTCGATCTTCTTTTTCTGGTTGAGTCACCTGTTTAAGAAGTAGAGTATAATTGATCTCTCTAGTTTTGCATATGGTTGTAAAAGAAATCTGGCCTCAATCTGCACTCAATCAATCACCAATAACCTTGTCACAACTATAGAAAATGTGCCGAAAATGCATGAGTTGACCTGCGCATTGAAAGCTGGCATTGGTTTGGCAGGTGTGCAAATATAGCCATATATCGTCGATATAGAGACGAAAGTTCCTCTAAAATTAAAAACGTCGATATTGCCACGGTTTTTCCGCCATGATAAAAAAAATGAAGTATTAATCCATGGATGTTCAAAACGTGGAAATATTTCATGGAAAAATCCGACCAAATGTATTAGTGTGGTGTGGATAAGTCACATCCTATTTAAATCCTATGGTCCATGATATGGTAGATAAATTATTGATATTTATTTTGGGTCATGCACTTGGTTGGGATTTAATTTTTAACTCATTGACTTGAAGTCCTGAAACAAATTTTACATGTGGCGCTTGCACAATGACTTCGAGTTGGAAAAGCATATGAAACCACTTTCTTTTTTACCCAAAACTGCTTAAAGGATGGTATTTAGTAAATCTTGGTATCTCATAAGTTATCAAATCTTCATCGAGATACCAACCAACATTCTATGTAGAAAGTACTAGGTATTTCCTTCCAGTGTACTCTTTGCTTTTAGTTTCTTTAATTTTTATCCTATTAAATGGATACCTACAAGAAGCATGTGCTTTCCACTTGAACTATTTAACCTAAACCAGAATAGGAGCACTTAGGCGATGGATATTTTGACATATGTGAAACTAATTTAACTCGAACGACCCCATATAATCTTAGACAAGATTCCTATGGAATATTTAGGGATTCTCTAAACCAAAGTCCAGCATGGGAAACATAACCAATGTCATTATGAATGAAACCTATCATTTAGAAGAACTTGTATCTTTATGTGCAGATAGATATAAACCATACCAACATGCATTTATGTCAATTGACAAGTTTATGGTTTTATTTTACATAAATCCTAATACCATATCCAAAATGTTAATGTTGTCATTACCAAAAAAACTTATTCTCCTCCAAGAGGAAACCTTAGTTTCCAAGTATAAAGCCCTAGACCAAACTCAAAAGAAAGATATTTTAGCAAGATATTTGCCAAAATATGCTTGTATACTAGATTCATCTCCACCCTATTAGTCATATATTCTCTCTCTTGTCTCTAAGGAAGTAATTTCCATGATGTGTTTAATTATGGGGTATAATAATGATCGAACTATTGATGAATCCATTTTGGATTTTATGTCTACCATTTTCTCTCCACCTAACATTATTTTGACCAAATATAATTATGTGTAATACCTTGCATATTCCATTCATTTATAGTTGGTTAATTTCCACTCTACCAGATTTTTCAGATATCAATCTTACCTAGTCTACCTTATATTTTACTTTCAGATCATGAATTTTCAAAATATTGAAATGAATAGGGAAGACTAGTTTGAAAATCCTTGACATGTTACTTAATGGACTCCATTAATTAGAAAGCATGCAAATAATGAAGGTTTTAGTGAATTTGTTGATAGGTTTATATAATTTTCTATGTGGATCTTCCTCCCATAATTTTCCAAGAATACAAAAGCTTATTATATTTGAGTCCAAATGGACAAGTGGGAGACTAGTAGTACTTATTTGAAAATCACACAATTATGAGGATTTATGGTTCAAAGCTGAAACCATTTATGTTACATGCATTTTTAACTCAATGTATTTATAGTCTAGAATACATTAGGCAAAGATTGAGTTTAGATTATATCCACTATGGGTCTAAAAGACAAAATATTACTTTCATGTTACTAGTGGAAGTAATCCATTTGTAGTGAAATATAGAACAACTCAAGTGATTGTGGAGAAGATGCTAACAACACTAATTTTGAACAAGGAAAACTTTGATGGTATGATCCACATCATGTCATCTCACAAATAATGGTAGAATTAGGTTATCATGCCTACCTTCATCAAACAAATTTACATTTGGATATATTGGAAAATAAAGAGACTTGGAGACAAATTAAAGACATATTGAAACAAGGTAAACATGAGGATCTAAAGGATAAAGCCCCGAATACAGATAAAACTATAGGTCTTGAAGTTCAAGTTACTCCAAGTTCAATAGCCACCATGATTGTTGACATAGTCGTAAATTTGAAACAAGTGATACAAGAATGTGATATTGAGATTCCTCATAAACGAGATAAGAGGAATAAAAGGTCAAATACAAAAGTGTCACAAGCCATCACAGTAGGAATGGATTATATATGATCAGCAGTCGAATGAATTAGTAAGAAACAAGGATAGAATTGAGGAGGAGTTAGTACAATATTATGACTTGAGTAAAATTGTTGTACATGAAAAGACATATGATGATCCTATTAAAGACAATATGTTGTCTTCGGTACAATACACTTCAACATTGATATATAGTGAAGAAATTAAACAAGGTGGAACACCTACAGGAGAAGGATCATAACAGTTTCCCAAGATTGATATCTTCTCGCATTCACTAGATATTAAGAGACAAAATATTAAAGCAAAGGATTGTATTCTAAATTATATAGAAAAGCACAAGCATAGTCTAGATTTTTGTCTACCTTATAATTTAAAGAAGGTAATTTGATAATGGATATTCTTCATCCTAAATCTCAAAAAGTTGAATATTTAGAAGACTATAAATTGTTGATGTATTTGTAACTTCGGAATGTATTAATCTATGTATCTTATGTATTGTAACCCGATGTTTATTCCGAGATGTATCTATAATGTAATTGAGTCATGTTGTCATGCCCCGATGTTTTGATCAGGAGGATCAATAATGTAAACAAGTCATGTCAAGTCATTGTGGGTAACCCTCCGATTGTCTAAGGGTTAAAGTCCCTGCAGTTTTGGGGCACTAGGGTTATTAGACTCTCCTAGTAGAGGTCGGCCCTGGTAGGGTTTTAGTCATGTCGGGATTAGTATAAATAGAGAGCTGGACTCTCTATTTATCATACAACTCATACACACTCAAGTGTAGCGCATAGTTGAGGAAGGAGAAGACACTGGGGCTAGATAAGAAGAAGGTTACCATTGTTGGGAGATCACTTATTGTTTTGGTGCTGATTCTATCTCTGAGGAAGTTGCGGGGTTTTCTCCATTTATGGTTTCCCTGAGGAAAAACACTGTATTGATTGTCTCTTATGTTTGATTGATGTACTTGTTATTCTCTCAGTTAAAGATCCTAATAATGCTAGATTAATGTTGAAAAACTAACATGGTATCAGAGCTAACCTGAGAAGAAGACACTATGCAGCTGCGGGAACTAGGGTTTCCTAGTTTGTGGATATTCCTCCATAGATTTTCAGCAAAAGTAAGGTGGAATAACTCTCCTCCTTAGGGCGCATCTTTCTGTCGAAGTAGAATCCAATTCTAAGGTTTTTCACTTTTGGATCCGACATTACTACCGAAAATTAGGGATTTTCACAGAAGAGGAATTTTTCAATGAGCCTAGTCCTGGATTGATCTCCTCCCCAAAATTGAAGTTAGGGACAAATTTCAAGGCATTTGGGCGGACAGATCTTTGGAAAAGCAAAACCCTAATTTGCTCCTATTCCAGTACTGTCAGATTTCAGCTCCAAATCCAAATCTGACATCTTGACCTGGTAAGATCTAAATCTTTTGTATTTCCATTTGAGGTTCTCAGTTTAAGATGTCTCAACATACCAAGCTTGATGAAAATCTTGAGGGAGTTGATAACTTCCGAGCTTGGAAGTATAGGATCTCCCTGGTTCTGGAAGAGAATGAATTACACTCCTACATCCATGAGGAGGTTCTAGTTCCAGAGGGAGATGAGGCAAAGGCCTTACATAAGAAGAAGATGGTTATGGTAAAGAGGATCATTGCTGATTCTATCAAGGATCACCTTATACCTCAAGTGTCCTCTCTCAAGACACCTAAAGCTATGTTTGATGCCCTAACCAAATTGTTTGAAGGGAAGAACATAAACCAGAAGATGACTCTGAGGAATCAACTAAAGAATGTGAAGATTCAGAATGCAGAGATCATCCAATCTTACTTCACAAGGGTTTCTCAGATCAAGGAACAATTAGAAGCTGTAGATGAAGAAGTGGAGAATGCAGAGATTGTGATGACAACACTGAATGGCCTTCCTCGGTCATGGGATTCTTTCATCCAAGGAATCTGTGCCAGAAAGAAGTTAGTCAAATTCAGAAAACTATGGGAAGAATGTTCTCAAGAAGAAGCACAGATAGTAGCTCGAGAAGAGAAGATGGGAAGTGAAGACCAAGCTCTCACAGTTCACTCAAAGAAAGGCAGGAGAAGATCTCATTACTCCAAAGGTAAGGATCCTCATCATAGAGATAACATTAGAAGGGAACTATCAAAATTGAGATGTTATACATGTGATGAAAGAGAACACTTTGCAAAATACTGTCCTAAGAACAAGGATCACTCTCATAAGAAGAAGGGGAACAAAAGAAGACATCATGCTCATGCTGCAGAGGATGATGAACCCTCCAAGAAAAGAAATAGATATGAAAGTGAAGATTCTTCAAGTGAGGATGAATATGTTCTGATCTCCGCTCTCACAAGTAACATTACTTATGGAAGTGATGATTGGATTATAGACAGCGGGGCTTCCAAACATATGACTGTATTCAAGGAATTATTTGTGAGTCTGTCAGAACATGAATCACCTCACAAGGTGAAGCTAGGAGATGACTACCAATATCCAATAAAAGGTAGTGGGGAATCTTCATATAAATTAGACTATAGAAAGTCTCTAACAATGAAGGAAGTATTGTTTGTGCTAGGACTCAAGAAGAACCTTCTCTCCATATCAACAATGGATGCAAAAGGTATGAGGGTTGCATTCATAGATGGTCAAGTCATCATGTGGCCAAGAGGAAAGACTATCGATGATGTGGTGGTGATTGGAGAACAAGAAGGAGGTTTGTACAAATTGAAGGGCCATCCAGAACAAGCATTGGTCCATGACACAGTAGAGCCAAGTGAATTTTGGCATAGAAGGCTTGCACATGAGCATTACAGAGCACTACCTATTACAAGCAAAGCTATTGAAGGTATTCCAGAGATCCAAGCAAAACATGATGGGGTCTGCAAGGGATGTGCGAAAGGAAAGAATACAAAGAAGACATTTCCTAGCAACGAAAGCAAAGCCAAAGGAATCCTAGAAATCGTCCATTCCGATGTATGTTGTCCTATGTCATCAAACTCACTAAGCGGGTATGCATATTATGTTTCTTTTATTGATGATTTTTCTAGGAATACATGGGTTTACTTGATGAAGAACAAAGATGAAGTATTCAGCAAATTCAAGGAATTCAAAGCCTTGATCAAGAACCACACTGAAAGGAAGATCAAGACTTTTCGATCAGATAATGGTGGAGAATTCACTTCAAATAAATTCAAATATCTATGCAAAGAATAAAGGATTAAGAGGGAGTTGTCCACTCCTTATAATCCACAATAGAATGGGATTGCGGAATGGAAGAACAGAACCATCATGGAAGCTACAAGAGCCATGCTTCATGATCAAGATATTCCTATGCATCTTTGGGCTGAAGATGCCAGAACAACGGTGTATGTATAGAACCGTACTCCACATAGAGTACTTGAGAACAAGACTCCTGAAGAAGTCTTCTCCAGCAAGAAACCATAAGTCAGCCATCTCAGAATATTTGGCTGTCCTGTGTACATACACATTCCAAAGGAGAAAAGGACAAAATTAGATCCTTCAGGAAAGAAGGGTATATTTGTGGGATACTCTGAAAGCTTTAAGGCTTATAGAATCTATTTCCCAGGATACAAGAAGATTGACATCAGCAGGGATGTGACATTTGATGAAGACACAACTTACAACAAATCCAGAAAGATACCTGCTGAAGAACCTGAAGAAGCAGAAGCACCCATAATTCATGATATAACCATGAACGAACAAATTCAAGAAGAAGATCGAGAATTTGAAGAACCACAAAGACCTGTAGATCCACCTCTGGAGAAGAATCTTCATAAGAGGAAACCTACTTGGGTACAAGAACTTATCCAAGGTGCAGAGAGATATGGGGCTCCAGAAGAGAATCACAGAGAAAGAAAGAGGACCAAATCCTACTGCGGGTATGTAGCTTTACTATGTGATTTCATTGATAAAGAACCTTCCGGTTATGAAGAATCGGCAGAACGGAAAGAATGGAAGGATGATCAAAGAATATCAATCGATCATGAAGAATGATGTTTGGGATGCTGTCCCAAGACCAGAAGGGAAATCAGTTGTAACTTCCAAATGGATCTACAAGATCAAGCATGCTGCAGACGGTAGCATTGAAAAGTATAAGGAAAGATTTGTGGCTCGGGGTTTCTCTCAGAAAGAAGGAATAGACTATGAAGAAACCTTTGCACCTGTAGCCAGATACACTTCCATCAGATCAGTAATTGCTCTGGCTGTAGTGATGAAATGGAAGATACACCAGA
The DNA here is from genome assembly GCA_001517045.1 of Pseudotsuga menziesii. Classification (NCBI taxonomy): domain Eukaryota; kingdom Viridiplantae; phylum Streptophyta; class Pinopsida; order Pinales; family Pinaceae; genus Pseudotsuga; species Pseudotsuga menziesii. Next base: position 59,711 of record LPNX011154815.1, on the reverse strand, counting down.
TGGATGTCAAGACTAATTTCTTGAAAGGTGTAGTAGAAGAGGAAGTGTATGTAGAACAACCACTTGGTTTTGAGACACATGACTGAGAGTCTCATGTATGCAGATTGAAGAAAGCCCTGTATGGTTTGAAACAGGCACCCTGGACCTGGTACGATAGAATTGACAGCTTTCTATCGAGTTTGAGCTTTACCAAGAGTAAAGCAGATTCCAACCTTTACTACAAGGTTGAAGATGGCAACCCAGTGATGCTTCTACTATATGTAGATGATCTATTTGTGACAGGTACGGATGGGTTGATTGCTGATACAAAGAGAAAGCTTGCTATTGAGTTCAAAATGAAGGACTTGGGGATGATGCATTACTTTCTAGGTATGGAGGTGTGGTAGAGTATAGATGGAATCTTCCTTGGACAAGGGAAGTATGAAGTAGAGATCCTAAATAGGTTTGGGATGATGGACTACAAGGCTATGGCCACACCTATGGCATCGAACCTGAAGCTATTGAACGATTCTTCATCAGAGTCGGTTGATGCTACGATGTATCGTCAAATGATTTGGTCATTGATGTACCTGACGAACACAAGACCAGATATTTGCTTTGCTGTGAACACCTTGAGCCATTTCCTGACAAATCCGAGACATGTTCACTTGATTGCTGCAAAGCATATTCTGAGATACCTAAAGGGTACAGTTGATTATGGGCTCAAGTATGATGCAAATCAAAAGATTAACTTGGAGGGTTATGTTGATTCAGATTGGGCAGGTAGTGCCATCGATAGGAAGAGCACTTTAGGGTGTTGCTTTAGTATGGGATCAGGTGTGATCTCTTGGTTTATTAGGAAGAAATCCTTTGTGGCACTGAGTACAACTGAAGCAGAGTATGTCATAGCTTGTTCAGCTAGTTGTGAGGTAGTATGGCTGCGGAAGCTATTGTCTGATATATGTGATCTCTAGATGGATGTTACTTGCATACATTGTGACAACTAGAGTTGCATGAAGTTGTCAGAGAATCTAGTGTTCCATGACAAGTCGAAGCATATCGAGATCAAGTATCACTATATCAGGGATATGGTGCAGAGGGGAGCAGTGAAGCTCTAGTATGTTGTGACGGAGGAATAGATAGCTGATGTATTGATGAAGCCATTAGCTAGGCTGAAGTTCGAGTACTTCAGGGAGAAGCTTGGTGTTCTCCAGATAGAGGTTTCCTCCAAGAGAAAATGATGAGACCCATAGCCATACTGACATGGTGAGAGGATTGGTTCCTTCCATGTCAGATATGAGTGCTGGCCATTCTGTCGAGTAGGACATATGTAAGGGAAACTACCATTCTAGGAATGGAGGCACCTGGTCAGTTACCAGGAAAACTGAGTCTAGGACTGAGAAGCCATTCTGATGTGATAGGGGGATGTGTTCCCACTTGATCAGATGTAAGGGCTAAACCATTCTGTCATGGTTAAAGGATTAAGTTCCTCCCATGTCAGATGTGAGTGTTGGCCATTCTGTCGAGTAGGACAGATGTAAGGGCAACTGCCATTCTCTAGGAGAATGGAGGCACCTAGTTAGTTACCAGGTAGCTCAGTCGAGGACTGTGGGCCATTCTGATATGATTGCTGGTATGTGTTCCCTCATGATCAGATATGAGTGCAAGACCTTTCATCATTGTGGTAGGATGTGTTCTAGCTTGGATGAATGTAAGTGCAGAGCCTTTCTTTGATCATCTGTTGATCAGATATAAGTGCAGATCCTTTCTTCGATCATGTGTTGATCAAATATAAGTGTTGTGCCTTTCTTCGATCATGTGTTGATCAAATGTAAGTGCAGTGCCTTTCTTCGATCATGTGTTGATCAGATGTAAGTGCAGTATCTATCTTTGATCATGTGTTGATCAGATAGAAATGTTGAGCCTTTCTTCAATCATGTGTTGATCAGATGTAAGTGCTGGGCCTTTTTGATATGATTATAGGATTGGTTCCTACATGATCAGATGTGAGTGCTGGGCATGCCTTTCTGACAAGTAGGTCAGATGTAAGTGTTGGGTGTGCCTTTCTTCGATCATGTGTTGATAAGATGTAAGTGCAGTATCTATCTTTGATCATGTATTGATTAGATAGAAATGATGAGCCTTTCTTTGATCATGTGTTGATCAGATTTAAGTGCTAAAGAATACCTACATGGAGGTTAGGCCTACAACTAGCATGAAAAAGGGTTGGCTTTGTAGAACTTCCTGTGATGAGAAGAATCATGAGATAGCACCCGTGATGTTCTAGATCTAGTGATGATGGCCAGTGATGATCCGGATCGAGAGATGATCCAGATCTAGTGATGATGATCCAACAGTGATGATCCAAATCGAGTGATGATTCAGATCCAGTGATGATGCCCAGTGATGATCTAGATTGAGTGATGATCCAGATCCAGTGATGATGTCGAGAGATGATCCAGATCTGAAGATGAAGATGAATTAAATACTCAGAAGACTTGAGATGTAGATGACGAGATGATCCAACTGATATAGAGAAGAAGACCAGTACTGAAAATTGTGTCGAAAGAATACCTTCCTAGTTAAGAGGGAGTGTTGATGTATTTGTAACTTCAGAATGTATTCATCTATGTATCTTATGTATTGTAACCCAATGTTTATTTCGGGATGTATCTATAACGTAATTGAGTCATGTTGTCATGCCCCGATGTTCCGATCGAGAGGATCAATAATGTAAACAAGTCATGTCAATTCATTGTGGGTAACCCTTCGATTGTCTAAGGGTTAAAGTCCCCACAATTTCAGGGCACTAGGGTTATTAGACTCTCCTATTAGAGGTCAGCCCTGGTAGGGTTTTAGTCATGTCGGGATTAGTATAAATAAAGAATTGGAGTCTCTATTTATCACACAACTCATACACACTCAAGTGTAGCGCATAGTTAAGGAAGGAGAAGACACTGGGGCTAGATAAGAAGAAGGTTACTGCTGTCGGGAGATCACTTACTGTTTTGATGCTGATTCTATCTCTGAGGAAGTTGCGGGGTTTTCTCCATTTATGGTTTCCCCGAGGAAAAACATTGTGTTCATTGTCTCTTGTGTTTGATTGCTGTACTTGTTATTCTCTCAGTTAAAGATCCTAATAATGCTAGCTTAATGTTGAAAAACTAACATAACTATACTTAGTTGAAGCTTAATTTGAATGAGATGCATGTTATTGACAAGACTAATCTTCATAGAAAAACAAGAGAAATTCTTTTTAGACATTTATTATAGCCTGTTGCTAGTTTGGAGAATCTACAAAGATTGGAAATGAAAGTTGAAAATCAAATCAAACAAGAGAAATTGGTAAACATAGAAAGGAAAATCAAAATCAAAGATATTGAGCAGAATATTATTTATTTAGGTTCAAATCCCTAGGATTCAAAACCTTTAAAATATCTTATGAAAGATAAAGATTCAGATACTCAAGTTCTGAAGAAGAAACTTATTGATAGTACAATACTAAAAGAACAATTAATTAAACAAGTGTTGAAGCTCAAAGATAAGGTCTCCATGTTAAGCTTGATTAATGAATATTTAGAAAAAGAGAATGCAGAAGTAATGTCAGTAAGAAACCCTCCATCTCAAGCATTTCACTTAGATAGTTGTGAATAACTTTCTCAAGCTCTATCAAGTTTAAAGTTTACTGAAGTGGAAATAACAAAGCTTAGAAACACACAATTTTGAAGAAAGAAGAATAAATTGATGTACTACATGATCATGTGAAAAATAGAATTCATTAACAGGTACAAATAATTCGATTAGGGATAAGCACATTCGTTGGGATCAAATAATTGTAGTGATATCTAGATCTTGGGATCATTTTGTGGTATTACATGATGAAGAGAGTTTGGTTGCCCAAACTCAAGATAATATAAATAAACTATGGAATGAACTTGGGGACAAGCCTTAGATTGTTGATTGTGTGATCAATTTCCTCAATTCAAGGTCTTTTAATGATTTAAATGCATTGGAAATTAATGATAAGACTATAATCATAATGTATTCCACTAAAGTACATACAAATAAACACTTCATTAAACAAGCTTAGATGTAGTGTAATGTTATTTTCAAAGGTGGTAGATTGTTCATGATAAAATTTGAGCCGTTAATTAGAAAAGGATTACCATGTTTTTGGTTGAAGGTGGGAATTTGTTTTCTCAACAAATATAAAATGGATAGTTGGTTGATTGTAGAAATAATGTACTTCAATTTCATGACATGGAAGGACCATTGAAGGGGTAGGTTGTTGTGGAAAAAATATTAGTTGATTTTGAACTCGTAGGAGAAATCAAAGTTCTACTTCAAAAAATTCTTTCCTCTTCATATGATCAATTAAAATTAGATATAATTGCGAGAAAAATGGTCAATTTTGTGTATCCAACAGGACAAGAATGGAAACACATTACAAGATATTGAACCAAGGACCCACCTTTTGTCATAATATTCCTCATCATTAGGACATATAAGTAATATGAATAAAAAATGATTTATGTAGTTGGAATTAAGGTATAGCTACTCCTCTAAAATATAGGTAGAGATATAATAAACATAACTAATAAATCTAATATTAGAACCACTACCCCCACCTATCAAAGCTACAGTTATGAAGAGAATAGGCATTAGGTTTGAAGGAAGTAGTATAAAGAGTGAGAAAGACCTAAATCCAAAGGATTGGAATTTTTCAAACAACAAAGATCGAGGCAGAACATATCAGAAGATATTTTCATAATATATTAGCAATATTCTAGATACACCCTTTTAGTTGTATTAGACTATAATTATCTATGTAAATTTATTATCCTTTGAATTGACAAACTTTCATATTCAATTTTTATGAGACACTGAACTTTATGAATATAATATCGATTCTATAGTTTGGTACAATAAGAAACTCCTTAAAATCATGGGTATGATGACAAGAATGAAAATACAAGGAGTATCATAGTATTTCCATAGACAAGGAGGATACAAGAAAAAGCATGAAAATTCAAGCAGTCTCACAAGTCAAGGAATCTCTCTTTCTCCCCCCTCCTAAGTCGGGGCAATTCTAGACAAGATGATATTGGGTCATATGTTGGGGATTAGACATGATTATGCTTCTTCTCCACACCCAGGCCAAATAGGGGATACAAAAACCTTTTCCATTCATAAGAAATGTGTGGCTATAAAAGATTAATTTATAGAAGACATTATGGTCTAATGTTGAGTTTATTTATAAAAAAATCATTTCTTCACATGTTGGCCTCTCCTTGGATGTGCAAGTGGGCTCTACTATGTAATGCTTTATGTCTACTTTGATGAGTAGGTGGGGTTTACTATGTTATTCTCTATCTCTACTTTGACACAAAGGTGGGGTTCACTCTAGCTTTCAAAAGTCTCTCATCAGTAATGGATTACCCATAATCCACCTAAACTACCCCTAATTGGCCCCAATAAACCCAAGTTACCCTAATTCATGCAAATTACCCTAGTTTTCATACACATTATAGAAACCATAAGAAAAACAACTATTTTCAGAATGTGTGTGCTTTCTCGACACATAGAACATGAAAGGTTATTTATAACTAGAAATGTCAATTTTTTTTTTTATGTGTTATTGAAATGAGATTGTTGGTGTGGTATAAATTTATATTAGGTTCAAAATTTTAAATATCCTAATGCATACAAAACCTAATATTACAATGAATAAATTAGTCCTAATGGTGGTGAGACCATTGTATGCATGCCTCACTTAGAAAAAAAACTACTATTTTTTAGTAATGAATAGATACATAGTGCAGTGTTCAAATAGTGCCTTCACTTCCTTGTTCTTCATATGCCATGGGTGGTATATGGAATATTTAGTTTGAAACTAACATATGGGAATTATTTTGGTGGTTGGTGGACCGTGTAGGATTCCTTGGCTCTATATTTATGGTTTGATTATGCAATACTAAGAACTTACACTCAAATAGTTTCTTTTAAGGCTCGTATGACATGCATATGGCCTATAACTAACACAAAGGCCCTATAGAATAAAATTTTGGCCGACAAGTTTTGAGAACAATTTTGATGTTTGGAATAACATTTAAAGGGTCACATAGGTTAGGTCATGCTTTAAGTATGTAAATTGGGGACTTATATCATAGGAGATAATATGAATTATGTCCTAAAACGTCACCTATATAAATAATTTAGGGACATGTTCCCTAATAAATTCTTATATGACTCAAAAACAATACAAATGGACACAAACTTCCATAGAGTTCATGTGAAGATGTAACCTTTAACCTAAGATTAGAATATAGTTAAGAATAAAACCAAGAGAGAAAAATATATAAAAGTTTCATCTATGAATATGGTTCCACCTTTCATAGGTTGCCTTAATTTCCTACACCCTTGTAATCAAACAAATTTCTATAGTACAATGGAATGCTCGAACTTATGTGTTTGATATTCAAGTGTATTTACTTGAGAGATAATGCTTCAAATGATTTTGTTGATTTCTAATTTGGATTTTACCCTCTCTAATTGAATTTTAGTGTTTCAAGTATCGTTTAAACATCTTTTGGCACTTTCTCTTCACCTTCATTATAAAGTTAGAGGGAATTTTCTCTTCATTCTTGTTATAAAGTTAGAGGATGATGTTATCCATAAAATTCTTTTATCCTTATTTAATTCTATTTTCTTCCATTTCAAAATAGAGAGGAAAAAACGGAAGTGATCATTTTTCAAAGTCAAATCAAAACCTTTGAAAAGAAAGAGAAGGGTTTATCCAAGTTTTCAATAGAATAAGTAAGTGGAAATTTCTCTCCCTTTTGAAATATCTATAGGTTTTGGTTTCAGCTTAAATTTTTGTGAAACTAACCAATCAAAATTATGTCCATACAAGGGGTGAGTAAATGAATAGATCACCAAAATATTAGGAGGGTTAGGGTGTAAACAAAAAGTACATAAATGATAGGAGAGTCTATAAAAACATGTCTTCCACCGAGCCACCACTATAGATATATTCTGATGAGTGTTCATCTCATTCCAGTGATTCACCACTTTCAATTCCTCATACCCATTATTATATATAGTGGAAAATAAAATTAATTAAAATAATATATATCATACAACATATAAAATGCCATAAAACTTAACAACACTTAGCGCATATAGGTAAATAATTTAAATACAATAAATCATAGAAAAAATAGAATCATGTACCTCCTACATTTCATCAATTTAATATCATTGGTCTTTTTTCTTAATCCAATTCCACATCCGTATCATCGAGTTTAGACTTGACACTGAAAGGATTGGCCATAGAAACACCATCATCAATTTTATTTTTGAAACATGATCATCGATAACATTGTCATCTAGGTATGGCTCAACTTCTTTGACTTCTTTATCTGACACATATTATTCTTCAATGTCATCTTATTCTGGTACAATAAATTTTACAAGACTTGCTCTTGGATCATATCTAACAACATATAACCAATCCCCTTTAACTATAACCTATAAATAAAATACCCACTCAAATTGACTTAAATGAACATAGGGCTTTGTACTCCTTGAATTAACAATAGTAAATTTGTTAGAATGCTTAATAACAATTCACTTAAAATATTGTTCACTATTTTGTAAGTTGTACTAATTGACCTTGAAGAGAACTAATTTAAAGGATTTAAATTCACACTCGACTATATAATCCAAATACCCATAGTATATATTTTTAAGATACTTCTGGATTCCTATCACTTCTAGTAGAAACGTTAGTGATTTGAATGATTGTAGTTATGTCACAATTAAAAATTTTCCTCTTATCATCCAACATTTTGATGCAAAATTTATGGCCATTGCACCAAATACCTTTGTGGCTTTTCAACTGTATTATGCTCGACCTGCTATTATTTTAAGAAAAAACTAACCAAATACATAAATATATTAGAAAATAACTAAAAAAACTGGTGAATATGCTTGGTTGTTTATCTTTTAAACCATGTCCTAAATTAATGTCCCTTTGCATAAGATTGGAATTTACATTGTGATCGGATCCTTTAACCAATGTAGCCACCCCTTCCCATGAAAACCTACCATAACATTCTTCACATTGTTTTATTTGTACCTTCATCCAGTCTTTATTATTTGTAACATATAAATGTATTGCATCCCACTATGTACTAGTTGTATGAACAAAGAACAGTTCATCAACAATTAGATACCATGATAAATCTAAATACATGATAGATCAATAAAAATTAAATAAATATTGATATTTATAAAAAGTAATAATCAAAATTATTATTGATCTCTACCATATGATTACCTTTCACTTTCCTCAATCTATCTCTCCCAAATAGGACCCCCCTTCAAATTTGTTGATGGAGTTGACATCCCAAATGCAAAGCACATTTATTTTTTCTTCTAATTTAGGAAGATACTAACTAATATACACCGAGGATTAATATACCATATATCCCTCAACCACATAAACCTATGGACGTGATATTTGTCTAACAAAATCCTTAAATGACTTCAAGTGACCATACAGTATCCACAATGGCCCTGTGTGTATAGGTCCACACATTTCAATCTCCTCAACTTGTTGTATGAGGTAGTGGTATTATGCATTGGAAAAGGTTGGAGGTAGATACTTTTGCATTTCACACATTAGCTGAGGAATTTATCTCCTCCAATACTTTATATATTCTTTATGGATTTTTTTAAATGACAAACCACCTTGATACGATGCATGTAAACCACAAGTTTCAACAAACAAAATATGCATTGCAAGTAAGCCACATGTCAACAAGTTCTGCAACGTCTAACATTTTGCATAGAAATCATTACTTACCTCATGTGTTTGCCAAGGTCATATATAGCTTATTTTATGTTCTTATCAAAGGTATCTAGGAGAGATATAAGTATAACATACTATAAAAAAGAAAAAGGATCATTATTTTTTCTGAAGTAAAAAATATTAGAATAATGTATACCGATACAAAAATATAACCAAATAACTACATTAATGGTTTGATAGTTGTTAGCGCTAGAGGATGACTTATGAATGCAAATAGGACATGCCTAACACATTTTAAACTTGGGATAGTTGGGGTAAGGTTGAGAAGGTTTATAAACAAGGTTTGATGAGAAAGGTCACAAGGATAGAAAATTTTAAAGTTTATGAATTAGAGGGAATTTAACACAAAGGGATAATTCTCATACATCTTAGGATTTCTACTCTGACAAGAAAACCAAATATAAACACAATAAAAAATATGAAAAGGGGATGAATATATACGAAAAGAATCTATACACTCATAGAAGAGATTCAAATCTTAAAACACTATCAAAATATCTAAAATGTATATTCAAATACAACTTTCAAGCTCAGGCAACTAACATAAATCCACGATTTCCATTTAATCTGAACAAAGAAAGATAACTAATGCATTGCAATAATTTTTCTTGTATTTAAATAAGAGAGATAAAATCACGAGTGAGGATACACGGTCTATTGACTGAGCAAATTATCACAAAACATGAGAAATCCCCGTTTGTATTAGATGATGAAAAAAATACATTGGAAAAACTCTCTTTGTGAACTCTCGTTTGAACCCCTTTTCTCATATCCCAACTTTCCTTTATAGATATACACTTACAACAACATAGGATCAAATATCGTAGAAGGAGGGGTCAAATTCTTACCATAATTATGAGTATATTTACATTAGATACAAAATTGAAACTAATTTAGTTCAAGATCCACTTTTATATGACCATACAACTAACTTGATTTTGACCTTAGACTTGAATTTTGGAATATTAACAATCATACATGAGCCTCTATATTTTCCCAAACTTAATTTTAAAGACATTGCATACAAAGGATCTTAGAAAGATAAAAAATTTGTGGTAAAAATGGTCAATAAGAACTTATAGGACATTCTTCAGCACTTTGACAAATTTCTACTTCATTCGGCACTAAAAAATCTCCATTATTCAATGTTATCCTTTTAGTTTTATCTCTGCCAAAATATCCATCTCGAGAATTTATGGTTCTTTTGTTGTTGTTGATTCTCTTATTGTTGTTGAGAAACCTATCTATATTGTTGTTATGTTCTATTCATAGTTTCTTCTTTATTTGTTTCCTCCTCGTTGACAAAATAAGGTAGATTTAAAATATTTTTAGCCTTTGATTTATGTAATAGAACCGATGTCGCATCAGTCTCTAGTTTTTCCTGTACAAGTGTTGTAGGTATTTCCATCTCTACTTGTTCCAACTCATGTCCTGATTTCAACTCAAAAACATGCTCTAGTTTTCTCACCTTTGGTTCTTCAACATTCTTATTTTTAGAGATAGTTTTTTTCTCCTTTGACTTCGAAATTTTATTTGAGGTTTGAGATTTGGAAGACTGTTTCATTTTTATAGGTGGAGAATCATCTGTTTGAATGACTATATTGCATTTTAGAAAAGTGTCAAAGACAGATTTGGTATTCATTCTCAGTTTTTTTATTGGTCTAGATTGAGGCCTATTTCCTAAGAAAGGGCATGGAAATTTCTACTTTTTCTTATGAGAACTTCTTGATTGATTCCTATTTGATGAGATGTCAAAAAATTCCACAAAGTCATCTCTTGAGGATTCAACTTCAAGATCTGGTGGAGTTGATTTTGAATAAGATATTTTATTTTTCTTTGATTTCTAATTGTCAGGGGTTTCAACTAGAGATGGTGTTATTTCTACATCAGCAGGATGAATTTCTACTTCTGGTGGATTTTCTTACATCTCAGTTTCTTTGTTTGTTGTCTTTTTCTTCCTTCTCCTAGTGTATACTTTACTAACCCAATAATTTCCTTCACCTTCTATTGTTGTAAAATGTATCCTTTTCCTTGAGATTTTTGTTGTTGTCGTTAAGCCTTCAGTTCCCTTACTTTGAATCTATGTAGAAGAAGGTGAGACTCCTATCTATGGGATTACATTAGTTCCACCTAATCCCTTTGATTTCTTTACTGACTTGGACCACTTTCTTAGACTTGAAGTTTCATCTTCTTAAGGTGGAACAACCTCAACATTTAAACTAGAAAATAACAAGAAGTGTTTCCATGTTCTTCCTACCTTACATAATTCATCTTGAATGAGCAATTTAATTAGTGCATGATGAAAGACACTCAGCTGCATATTAGGGTTTTACTAAATATTCTTGGACATCTTAGTCAATATCTTAAGTAGTAAATAGGGTAAATTTAGCTTGAACTCTCTAGTAAAATGTAAAAGGAATCTCAAGTGGTAGAGGAACACGACATTGTACCTACCTTCATTTGTGATCAATTTATGGACCATTACCAAAAGCTCTGTCCATTCTCCCTTTATACAGGTTCTAGGGACGTCTTTCCTCCAATTGGGATTGTGATGCTCATATTTCAAGAACTGATTGCAGTGAGAAATCTTGACTTGTTGGTTATTGAACCAAAATTCACCTTATTTGGGTAAATGAAATATGGATGGAATGGACTCTTCATTCACTTTGACAATAAAGACTTTAAGAATAGCTTGATAGCCATCGAAAATCTCAACAAAGGCTCAGGTTTCCCCCTTGTTATACCCCTAATGGTCCTAGCAAAACTCATAACACCCTGCATTTTGAAATCTCTGGTTACATCTAACAACATACCATCTAGTCCATGACACACAATATGTCCACCTTTAAGAGTTGTCATGGTTGAGTATATAGAATGGTAGCTGAAGAATGTAGATTTGAATAAGTGTTACAGAACAAGAAATAGATGTAGAGAAAAAATCATATTTTTAAAACCCCACTTTGAAAAAGAAACAAATTCATGAATTGAATGGCCATCACTAAATGCTTCTGCTCAGTCATAGACTATGATGAGATATAGGTGTATGCAGTAGCTAGGTTAATAGTTGGGATTAGAACTGATTGGTGGTAGAATTACAAGATCAAACCAACGTGTATGTATACGTTCCATCTCTACGCAATATTTATTGATGATAAGGAACCCCTTGTGTGGTTGATTTGACAAATTAGAGGCTTACAACTGTAGATAATTGACTTAAAAAGGAGGTGGTAATATTTTTTTATAACACATGTGATTTTAACTTGACAAGATTTTGTAGTTCCTTCACACTATGAGACTGAACTTTTGCTACATAATCATGTCTCACTCTTCAACGCCTAAGCATTACAAGAGCTTAGTTGTTTTCTAATCAAACAAAACTATTATTCAATACCTTTAGATTTGAAACTCTAGAATTTTGATATAGAATTGTAAAATTTTGCAAAGATAGATGAATAAGACTGCCCTTAGATAGAATCAACCTGCATTTGATCATAGTATAAGAAAAAATATCTAGCAGACTATGGAACTTTCAACATCCATGCAATCAATCAACTTAATTAAAGTAAGGAAAATATTAAAGAAAGCATCAGTAAACACAAAAAAATGCAAGAGTTCAAAACAAGTTTAAAGGTAAGGTTGGGAGAATAGTCATCGCATGCAAAAAGTTTAAGAAGATTACCAATATTTTCGATCAGGAATATGAGAATTTTAGGTAGGAAATTTTAGTGCTAACACTGGATCCATCTAGGGTTAGCACTTTCTTGTGAGGTGTTGAGAACCTATAGACCTGTGCCTTCATTCTAAAAATGACTGAACCTCGAAACCAATTATGCTCACTACAAACTGAAGACTAAAAACTAAAAACTTACTAAACTATGCAAAACCAAATTGAAATATGAAAAATGAACCAGTACTCTACCTCCACTAGGTTGTGGAGTATTTATTCCTTCAACCTATTGCAAATCTAATTTATACTTATTATTTACAAAGGGGGATCTTAAACAGACTTAATAAGTAAAAAAGTGCTTGAGAAATTTCCCATTTACTCGGTCTCCAAGAATATTTTCATCATCCAAATTATGCAAGTAAAAGTGCTATTCCAAGGCTTCTGCTACTGGGAAAGGACCTAGCCACAGATGATCAAACTTACCATTTTTTATTTTATTTTTCATCCCTCATGGCATCCCACCCTAACACTAGGTCCCCTAAAAGAAAGTTGTCTTCTTTATCTTTTCTATCAAACAAAGCCTTAGCTTTGCTTCAGTAAGCTTGAGTCTTTTCAACCAACATGTCCCTAGTTTATTGAACTTCAATCAATTGATAGATTATTCGCAACATTTCATTGGGTTCTTCCACCTTCTCCTGCATAAACTTCAAAACAGGTAGGTCAAGTTGATTAGGGAATATAGCATCAGTCCCATACACTAGCTGAAATGGATAAGTTCCAATATATTTATTGGTGTTGATTCTATCATCCCACAGAGCATATTTTAACAATGAATCCCATTCTCTCTTGTTTGATTCCAATATTTTCTTAATAATCCTGACCAAAATTTTATTACAAATCTCTTCCATCTCATTACCCTAAGGATAATATGGGATAGAGTGTGCCAGAATGATATTATGTCTATCACAAAATTCAATAATTGGACTACATTTAAAGGCAAGTGCATTGTTAGTAATCATTTCCTAGGACAACCAAATATGGAAAAAAATATTTTGTTCTAGGAAATTCATGATTACCTTATATTTTGTGTTCCTTGTTGGGATGGCTTCGATCCACTTTGTAAAATAATTCGTAGCCGTGAGAATCCACCTATGATGTACACCTGAGGGTGGATGTATCTCCCCAATGAAATCTAGGCCCCATTGCTGGAAGGGTCCATTTGCCACAACTAGTTTCAAAGGAAAGGATTGAAATTTTGTTTTCCAACAAATAATTTTCATTACACACATGCTCTAACCTTTGAAAAAACATTAAAAAAAAATTATAGTCCAATAATAGCTGGAAATCAGAATTTATATTCTATAGCTTTCCAATTTTGGTGACCTCCACAATATCCTTTATGCATATCTGCCATGATAAAATTTGACTCGTCCTCATCCACACATTTTATAAAACACCACCTAGATCTTTCCAAAACATATTTTTATCAATAATGCAAAATTTAATAGCTTTCAACTTCAATGATCTAAACTTGGATTTATAAGAATCTGGTGGATATTTCAAATTCTGAAAAAAGTAAACTATGTATTTATACCATGGCAAGGAAATAAACTTATCTAATACCTGTAAATTTGCATTTTGTTGTTATGATTCTTCTATAGTTGATTTATAACAAACCTAATTTATTTTGAGATTTTTACAGTTTGAATCAACAAGTAATTTAGCTAAGCCATGTCCTTTAATTAATTTGATGGAATTAATATCAACATCATATTCAAGGAGATTTGTTATACACTTACCTCTTTTCCCTTTACTATCAGATTTCACCAAGATATCCTTTACTATACTGCTACGAAAATAAAAAATAATATTTGAATGCAAAACCTAGACCCTAACAGATTTTAAGGATTTTACTAAAGCATAAGCTTGTTTCTCCATTGTGTTATACTTTAGTCCTTCATCTCTAAGAGCACTGCTGAATAATGATATAGGTTGCTCATATCCCTCAAATTTTTTATGCAGCAAAACACCAACAAGAGTCTCCTAAAAAGCAAATGAAAAGATTAAGAATTCCCTTGAATAATTAGGACTAACAAGCACAAGTGCCTTAATTAAATATTGTTTGATTCTTTGAAAATACTATTTAGCATCATTGGTCCACTTGATTTGAGCATATTTAACATATGTGTAATGTGTTTAACAATCTTAACAAAATTAGGTATGAACCTCCTCAAGAAATTGATCTTCCTAAGAAAAGATTGGATGGACTTTTTATTTATGGGAATCTCAATTTTTTGAATTTCATTTACTCTCTATATATCAATCCTTATTCCTTCAAATGATACCATATTCCCCAAGAGTCTTACTTCTTGCATTGAAAAGAGTGATTTCTTTGCATTCAAAGATATCCCATAATTTCTACATTTCTAAAATGTTTGTATCCGATGTTGCAGATGTTGATCATCTGATTATGAAAAGACAATGATGTCATCAAAATATATCACAACTATGAATTTATACATTTATACAACAAATGCTATGGCCATGGCTCTTTGGAATTTAGCACTTGCATTCATTAAACCAAAAGGAAACGTGTCCTACATAAAGGTACCCCATGGTGTAGTGAAAGCAATATTTTTTATGTCTTCCTCGGAAACTACAATCTAGTTGTAGTTAGAGAAGCCATCAATCATTGAGATCCTTTATGCACCTACAACTTTATGTATAATGTGATCCATCTTTGGTGGTAATTATCTTTTAAAGAACACTGTTTTAAATTTATAAAATGCACACACAATCTAATTTCACCATTCTTTTTTCTGACTGGAACTAAATTAGAAACCCAATGAGAGTACCTAAGGCGCACTATAATTTTAGCATCAATGAGATTTTATTTCTCTTTCCCTACGAGAAGCAACAACATAGGGTTGAGTTGTCTGAGTTTCTGTCTAAAAAGTTTGGCGTTTTCCTTGAGAGGTATTTTATGCTGAATTATATCAGTGCTATATGACTTCAAATCATGATAATTCCAAGCAAAAATATCTATATACTCTTTCATAAGACTAATAGATTTTTTCCTTTGAAATTAAGGTAAAGAGATAGAAATTTTAATGAATTTAGGATCAACATCAATTCCAAGATTTACTCCATCAAATTCTTGAGTTTGAATTGAAGACTTAATCAAGAAATCCTTACTATCAAAAACCCTTTCCAAAAGCACAAAACATTTTGGAAGGTATTTAGTTTTTAATTAAATGATTTGATGACCTACCACTTTATTTTCAAAAGGTGTATTAGACCGATCTTGTGATGCTTCATCATATTCATTATCTTGATCGATAAGGGTGACAAAAAAATCATCAACACGCTCCAAAAATCTTTTTAACTCCTCGTCATTTGAAAACACTTGTTAGTGTTTGATATTATCCGGAATAGTTGGCCTACATCTTACTTCAACTTTATATTTTAGTTGGTGGTTTAAAGGATACTTGAAACTACTAGCAGCTAAAGCTAAGGAATCTGCTCTCTGATTTCCACTTCTTGGTATAAAATATATATTAAAATCCAAGAATAAATTGTCAATTAAATCCCATACCTCATTATTGTTGATGTATTTGTAACTTCAGAAGATATTATGATGTATATTATCATTGTATGTTGTTGTACCCCCATTGGAGGTGTGTTTTCCTCCTTGCGGGATGTATTTATTGTGTCTAGACCTTGAGGTACAACCTTCATTGTAAGTTGGGTCAATAGTCCCTAGCGTGACATCATGTAATGTGTATTTGGAGTCTCTCTAGGAGAAGTTAGCCATATTAGTGAAATAGGTCGTCCAGTCATGTAAAAGGTCACTCACTTGATTAGTATAAATAGGGAGGTTCCATCCCTCATGTATAGCTGATGAATACTTCTTATTACTGGGATTGATCAACTTATGACACAATCTATGTGACTATACTATTCTGAGGAAGTTTGTGGGGTTTTCTCCTTTATGGTTTCCCTGGTGAAAATATTTGTGTCTTGTGTATATGTTATATCTTATGCATATAGTTGTACTTGTTATTCTTTCAGAAAAAAGATCTTAATTAAGTTAATAATATCTAGAAAAACTAGCATGGTATTAGAGCCTCACTGAAAGAATGCACTATGCAGCTGTAGAAACTAGGGATTCCTAGTTCAAAGTGTTCTCTCCATATATCATCAAGAAAAGAGGGCTAGGATAACTCACCTTAGTAGGGCACATATTTTGGTGGAAGCAACTTTAGATTTGAAGAAGTTTCATTTTTTACCCTGTCACTAGTGTCGGGAGAAACTGGGGCATCAAGTTTCAGATGCTTCCCTCCTTAGTCTTCAGAAAGTGACCTTGTTGAGCAACTTGCCTCAAGGAGGAACATCTTTCCATCCAAACAAAATTCCCAAACTCCAAGTTTGGAAAATTAGGGTTTCTCCGACAAACCCTAGGTTAGCCAGCTCTAGAACTAGGTCGGACACCTCAAATCAGTAAGATATAAATATTTTCTATTTCCATTTGAGGTTCTCATTTGAAAATATGACTCGCCCTACTTAGCTTGAGGACAAGCTTGGAAGGGTTGATAACTTCTGAGTATGGAAGTACAAAATATCCTTGATCCTTGAAGAAAATTATTTGGATCGGTACATCACTGAGGAGGTTCCAGAACTAGAGGGAGATGAGGCTAAGGATGCTCATAAGAGCAGCATGGCTAAGGCCAAGAGAATCATTACATATTCTATTAAGGATCACCTCATCCCCCATGTGTCTTCATTCAAGACACTAAAGGAAGTATATGATGCTTTGAAAAATATGTTTGAAGGAAATAACATCAACCATAAAATGAATTTGAGGAACCAACTGAAGAATGTGAATATACAGAACTCTGAGACTATACAATCTTACTTCAAAAGGGTTGCTCAAATCAAAGAACAACTTGAAGTGGTTGAAGAGAATGTCAAAGAAGGAGAAATTGTAATGACTACCTTGAATTGTCTCCCTAGATAATGTGAATCATTCATTCAAGGAATTTGTGAAAGAAGGAGGTTGATCTATTTCAGTGGACTCTGAGAAGAATGTGCATAAGAAGAAGCTCAACTTGTGACAAGAGAAGAGAAGATGGGAGCAACTGAAGATTAAGCTCTCACAGTCACACTAGGAAGAAACTCAATAAGAAGGAGAAGAAGGAGAACTCTAATGACAACAAGAATAAGGACAAGAAACAAAATAATACCAAGAGAGATCCTTCAAATGTTCGATGTTATACTTGTGATGAAAATGGACACTTTGCAAGAGATTGTCCCATGAGGGAAAGGAGACACCATGCTCATGTTTCCGAAGATGATGAACCAACAAACAAAAGATTCAAAAGAGAGGAGGATGATTCAGATGAAGAGTATGTGCTAATCTCAGCACTTACTGGCACTGTCTCACACGAAAGCCATGATTGGCTTGTGGGTAGTGGAGCTTCTAAATGCATGCCGAGATACAAGGAATCATTTGTTAATATGTTTGAACATGAGTCACCTCACAAGGTGAAACTTGGGGATGATTACCAATACCCCATAAAAGGGATTGGAGAAGATTCATACAAGCTTGACTATGGGAAATCCTTAAAGATGAAGGATGTGATATATGTTCTAGGATAAAAGAAGAATCTTCTATCCATCTCTGCACTAGATGCAAAGATAATTAGAGTTGCATTTGTCGATGGCCAAGTTCTAATGTGGCCTAGAGGGAGGACAATAGAGGATGCAACAGTGAGTGAATAAGAAGACGAAGGCTTGTACAAGCTAAAGGGACAGCCTTAACAAGCATTGGTTCATCAATCAATTGTACGAAGAAAACTATGGCACAGAAGGCTTGCACATGTGCACTGCATAGCACTACCGATGGCAAGAAAAGCAGTATCTAGACTGCCAAAGATATAGGAAAAACATGAAGGAATTTGCAAAGGATGTGCAGAAGGAAAGAACTCAAAGAAGACATTTCCCAGTAGTGAGAGAAATGCAAAATGAATACTGTAGACAGTACACTCGGATGTATGTGAACCCATGTCTTCTAGCTCATTAAGCGGGTATGTGTACTATGTTTTCTTTATAGATAATTTCTCACGTAAGATTCAGATATATTTCTTGAAAGGGGAAACTGAAGTTTTCAGTAATTTCAAGGAATATAAAGCTTTGGCCGAGAACCAAACCATTAGGAATATAAATATTTGGTCAAGAACCAAACCGTTAGGAAGATAAAGAATCTACGGTCAGATAATGGCGAAGAATTCACCTCAGAATAATTCAAGGAACTCTGCAAAGAGTCCGGGTTTAAGAGGGAGTTGATCACTCCATACAATCCTCAATAGAATGGGGTTGCAAAACAAAATAACCAAACCATCATGGAATCAAAAAAAGAAATTTTGCATGACCAAGATCTTCCTATGCACCTTTGGGCAGAGGTAGCAAGGACAGTTTTGTATGTACAAAATTGTACTCCTCATTGACTACTTGAAAACAAGACTCCTGAAGAGGATTTTCTCAGGAGAGAAACCAGAAGTCAAGAATCTGAGAATATTTGGCTACCCGGTGTACATGCATATCCCAAAAGAGAAAAGGACCAAGATCAATCCTTCTGGGAAGAAGGATATATTCGTAGGATACAGTGATACATCAAAGGCCTATCGAATATACTTCCTAGGATTCAAGAAGATTGAAATCAGTAGATATGTAACCTTTGATGAAGACTTGGCATACTTCAGATCCAGGAGGACACATATTCAAGAGGTCGCGGAACTTGAAGATACGAGAACCCAAGATATGGAAATTAGAGAAGTAATTCCAGAAGACCATGAATATCATGACATGGAAGAACCACAAGAGTCGGTAGAGACAATACTTGATAAGGACTCCCAGAAGAGGAAACCAACATGGGAACGAGAGCTCATATGAGAAGCAGAAAGGTATGGTGCTCCAAAAGGAATACATAGAGAGAGAAAAAGGGAAAATCCCTACAATATCTATGTGGCCCTGCCATGTGACATCATTGATAGAGAACCTTCCATCTATGAAGAGGCTACAAAAAAGAAAGAATGGAAGGATGCTATGATTGAGGAATATCAGTTGATCATGAAGAATGATGTCTGGGAGATAGTTCTGAGACTGGAAAATAAGTATGCCATGAATTTGAAGTGGATCTACAAGATCAAGCATGCTTCAGATGGAAACATCGAGAAATACAAGGAAAAGTTCGTAGCACAAGGCTTCTCACAGAAAGAAGGTATAGACTACTAAGAGACATTTGCAACTGTGGCAAGGTACACTTCCATTAGGACCATACTTGCATTGGAAACAGTTATGAAATGGAAAATACAATAGATGGATGTCAAGAAAACTTTCTTGAATGGTGTAGTTGAGGAGGAAGTGGATGTGGAACAACCACTGGTATTTGAGACACATGACATGAATATCCATGTGTGCAAATTGAATAAATATTTTGTATGGATTGAAACAACCACCAAGGACATGGTACGGAAGTATGAATATATTCTCGATGAGCCTATACTTTACAAAGAGTAAAGCGAATTCCAACCTTTACTTGAAGGTTCAATATGAAATACCAGTGATGCTCCTGCTATATGTCGATGAATTGCTTCTAACAAGCGAAGAGCAACTCATTAAAGATACATGGACGAGACTTGCTACAGAGTTTAATATGAAATAACTAGGTATTATGCACTACTTCTTAGGGATGGAGGTGTGGCAGAGTGCATATGGGATCGTCCTTGGTCAAGGAAAGTATGCAGTCGATATTCTGAAGAGATTCAGAATGTTGGACTACAAGGAAATAACCACACCTATGGAATCTAACTTGAAGCTTCTGAGTGATGCTTCATCTGAGATGGTTGATGCCATGATGTATCATCAGATGATTGGCTCATTTATGTACCTGACTATTACAAGGACAAACATATGCTTTATGGTGAACACACTGAGCTAGTTCTTGACATATCTGAGACATGTTCACTTGATAGCTGCAAAGCATGTACTGAGGTAACTAAAAGGTATAGTGGATTATGGGCTCAAATATGATGCAAATCAGAATATTGACCTACATGGTTATGTTGATTCAGATTGGGCAGGTAGTGCCACTAATAGGAAGAGCACCTTAGGTTGCTGCTTTAGTTTGGGATCTGGTATGATATCTTGGTTCATCAAGAAGCAATCATGCATGGCACTGAGTACAAGTGAGGAAGAGTATGTTGTCGCTTGCTTGGATAGTTGTGAGGCAGGGTGTCTACGAAAGCTATTGTCTAACTTGTTTGATCTCCAGTTGGATGTGACTTGTATCTTTTATGACAATCAGAGTTTTGTGAGGATGTCGAAAAACCCTATGTTCCATGACAAGTCAAAGCACATCAAGATCAAATTCCACTATTCATGGATATGGTGAAGAAAGGAGCAGTGAAGCTCCAATACATGGCGACAGATGGGAAGATAAACAATGTGTTGACCAAGACTATAGCAAGAGTAAAGTTTGAGTACTTCAGAGGAAGACTTGGTGTGATCCATGTTGACACAAACCCGTCGACAGGGGTTCACTCTCTATCGATGCCCAAAACAAGACGATCTTGCTGAGCACTGTCCTAGATAGGTTTTACCCCATCCAACAACACCTGCAGAGCAAATGAAGTCTCACCCAAAGCATTCGAGGGAGAACTGTCAGAACTAAGTTTCTGCAGTATGAAGGAGGATGTGCATCTATAGTCAACTCAACACAAAATTACTCAATAGTTTCAGATTATACATTCATTAGTTCATATCATCATTCAGTGGATCAGATCAACATACTTAGATCACAATAGATGCATGGAAGCATAAATAGATCTACTAATACAACATCATTCATAACAAAGAAGCATCGCATCATTCACAGATATTTGCATTCAGATTGCAGAAAATAGGAAAACAGAAAGATGGGAAAATACACAATGTTTCTGTCCAATCTTTGTCATGTCATATTAACCTTCGCAACAAAACACAAGTTCTCCAAAGAAGTTCTTCAGTTCACATACATAGGTCAAACGATCTTAGTTTATACAAAGATCATAGATGCGCCAAAGATATATCAAGAGCTAAAAGATACCACCATTCATAATCCTAGATCTACTTATAGGTTTGCATCTTTACATTGGTGGTCCACTTAAGTCAACTTCATAACTACTCGGACCAAAATATATAAAATAATGACCACAATCCACATGATGTGGTCCAAATATCCAAAATATGACCAAAATACATAAAGGTTAATCCACCTTGTACGCCAACTCTAAACTTACGCAACATCTTTGACTTTGCGCAACATCCATGATGTTGCGCAGCTAACTTACCCCAAAAATTCCTTCCAAGAGGCCCCCAACATAATCTCGTGGCTCTACCTCGAGTCACGTTAGTTGGAAATGGTGTATCCGTTGATCCTCACCTTGAAGTATTTGTACTGTTGGGAGATCTCTGCAACCTGCTCCTTGATATTCTTAGTAATTTCTCGGTTTTCTGTATATTTTTGTTGTCGCACTTAAACTATGCAATGATGGGCCCAAGTCACTCTGTGTTTGCCTCCACATCCATTTCCTTAGTGATTTTTGACACTTGTTGACAAGCAACCAAAATGACATTCTCTAAGCGCATCCTATTGTCCTAGAGTTGCGCTTTCTCCATTGTTAATCAATCTTGCTCCTTTTTAAGTTCCTCAATCTCCTTTTCCTTCTCCTCAACCAACTGATCTTGTTCCTTCTTCAGCGCCTCAATCTCCTTTTGTGCTTCAGCCTCTTGCTCCTACGACCTCAAAAGGTGATTACCCATTATGTGCTCCCTATCCGTCAACACCCGATTGGAAACCCTCTAAAACTACACCAATGTCTGGGTAGACAGTTCATTGATGTCTAGTGAAAGATCCTGAAATTGTTGAAGTGAGACATTGACGTCCTCACTGTTGGTCTTGATCGCATGCGAGGGAATTTGAACATTCCTTATTCTCCTAGCAATGCTTATCATCCCAACCTTTTGCAAAGTGGTTGCTTTCGGTACCCTACTTAACATTGCATCAATTAATGAATCAAGGAGATTTTTTACCTCACCAAATCCGTTGGTCACCTGCTTCTTCATATGCTCTCCCTTTACCTTTGTCGCTATCGTAAGTGCCACAATGATGCGTTCAATTGCTCTTCTTTCACTAGTGCTGCGCTACTTATTGCACCCTGGTCATGTCGCTTCTTCGTTCTTGATTCTTCAAAAGCCCGCTCTACCTCTAATTCCATGGGGGTTTGTGTCAATGCTTCATTTGATTCATAGTCACTTGGCGGGTCTGGTAAAGGATCCACAGATGCATATTCTGGTGGACCCGTTGACACTTCCTTGATGATGACAGGTTTGCACCACTCCATGGGCCAATCAACAATAATGGCTTCTAGGTCCATGTCAGAAAGATTATATGTCTCCGTGCCTACACATGAATTGGTGTGCGACCCAATCACAAATTGGACAATATGTTGGAATTTTGTCACTGCCTCCTCTGACAGTCACAAAACCTTCATAGATGCAGCCTGTAGTGCCTCCTAATAAATCCAGAATTGAATTGCACAGTCCTTAAGTCACTGAGTTTCCTCTACATACCAGAGGTTCTGGTATCGTGCTCCCTCGCAAACCTTCGTTGCATCCATGTCCATCCCCTGATAATCTTCCATCTCCATCCAAGCCACTAGCGCAATGAAAATTAGTAGCAAGCTGTAAGTGAACGGTCATTTCCCCACCCGGACTGCCAGTGCATTGTCCGTCAACTGGTAAGAACAATGACCAATTCATCTGCACCCATTGTGTGCATTGCTTCGTGCATGCGATGACCCTCGAATTACACTAGTTGGGTCGGTTCATTCTAACTATCTTGCTAGCCAGAATTCTCATTGCGATGTGGATAGACTGGTCATTTATGTTGTCGATGCAGTATGTCCACCCGTCAAGTTGCAAGTTATGTATTTTCTTCAGTTTTGTGGCCAACTTCTTGTCATTTTCTTTCCCCTTAAAATACTGTGATGGGTCGAGCCCCTCCTTTGGTATCCTTGTAATCTCTAAAATGAGTGCAATAGTGACTGCGACCAGTCGGTCCAGCCACAAAATCCTACCATGGAAGCATTCCAAGAGATCATTCGCACATGCATTCCCCTTAAAATACACAGTCTGCGACAATTTTCCTCCGCTTCCAACTTACTAGCAATGTGTGACGGTTTGTCTTTTTCTCTTTTCTCTTTTTTTTTTCATTCGACTAAGTCAGGGCTACCCTAATAAGGATTTATCCAAAATTTGTTTACCAATCCTCTGACGAGTGCTCCATCCAACTTTTACAATTGCATTGCACCTCCGTTAGTGATATTGTTGACAATTTACGGTCCTAACCAATGTGTTTTTAGCTAACCCAGATACTTGAAGATTTTGCTATCAACAAAAGAAAAAGTCCTTCGAATTGAAAATGATTGTTCTTGATGTGGTGATCAAGCCATACTTTATGTTAGTATTTCTTAATGTTTTGATGGTATCCTACAATAAAACAATCTTCCTCCAACTATATTAGTTGTGACAGTCTTTCCTCGAAAGCAGCAACATATTTCATTTATGTGATCACAACAATCCTTAGGCTAGGCACAATGTATTCCATGGGAATCATAGCTTCTTTTCCATATACCAGATGAAATGGTGTTTGGCCTTTCAACTTATTACAAGTCGTACGATATGCCCATAGCACTGCATAAATTTTCTGATCCCAATTATCTCTTTGGACATTGCAAATATTTGTCAACGCATTCTCTAGGATTTTGTTAAATGCTTCGAGAGAAAAGATCCGCTTGAGGGTGATATGGCATTGTATTCCTATGCTATATCTATAGTTATTCCATTAGTTCCTTAATCAACTGGTTGAAAAAGTGTGTTCCTTGGTCACTTATCAAAATTTTCGGGTAGCCAAATCTAGTGACAACATTTTCAAATAAAAATTTAGCAGTAGTCGCAACAGTACAATCTTTTACTAGCACTGCTTCATCCCATCTGGACAGGTAGTCGGTCATATTAATTATGTATCTAACACATGTGCACTTCCCTGTTGGACTAATAGGACCCACAAAATCAATGACCCATTTATCGAATTCCTACAGAGTTATTGTGCTACCAATGGAATTTCATCTCGTCGCGACGACTTTCTAGTTCTTTGACAAACATCACAACTGCGACAATATTCTTAGGAATTTTCATGCATGGTGGGCCACCACAATCCCACTTGCAATATCTTTTGCACCGTAGCTCTTCCAGCATCATAGCCTCCCGCAACACCAGAATGTGCTTCATTTAGTATCATTAGTCGCTCTTGTTCCAACACGCAACGATAAATAATATCATCAAGGCCCATTTTATATAACTTCCCAATGATCAACTGGAAGTATTCAACTTGCACAACTAATTGCTTATTTTGTGCAGTAGTAAATTCAGCTGGTGCATAACTTGTACTCAAAAATTGTATGATGTCTCTGTATTGGTCATCAAACATTATTATCGCAAATAGTTGTGCATCAGGAAGACTATCATCGAGGTTACTAGGTTCGCTACCACTTTCAATCCTTGACATGTGTTCTAGTCTTGAATTCAGTCAATCGGGTTTAACCATGAATTCAAAGTCAAATTCCTGAAAAAGGAGAATCCATCGGCAAATCTTCACCCCCAACATTGGCTTGCTAATGATGTATTTCAATGTTGAGTGATCTATGTACATCTTAAAATTTCCACCCAACAAGCAGTGTCTAAATTTCTGCAAATTGTATACCATAGTTAACCCTTCTCATTCCATCGTGGTATAGTTCTTCTCTGTTGTTGACAATTTTCTGCTAGCAAAGGCAATAGGATTATCAATTGACCCTTCACCAAGATGCGCTAGTACCACGCCGAGTGCGACAGGCGACGCATTGACATGTACATGAAAATATTTTTTCCAATCTAGAAATACAAGTATGAGTGATGTAAGCATCTTGTTCTTTAAAGTATCCATACTTTCTTGGAAAGTTTTCGTCCAGTGGAACTTAACATCTTTCTTCAGTAACTTCTCCATTGGAGTAGTCACCTTCACGTATCCTTTGATAAACTTTATGTAGTATCATGTATGTCCCAAAGTAGCTCTCAATTTTTTCATTGTTGTAGGTGGTGGTAGGTCAAGGATAATTGCAATTTTGATAGGGTCAACCAATATTCCATCGCAACACACTACATGGCCCGACAGTATTCCAAAAAGGGCACAAAATATACATTTCTTTAAGTTTAGTGAAATTTGATACTGGCAATAGTTCTCTAGCATCATCCAGAGGCTATCAATATGGTCCTTAATGAGCCCAAATAATTCCCAATCATCAAATTAGACCTCATGAAATTTATGAATAAAATCTTTAAAGGAAGCCACTACTATTCTATAAAAAATAACATGAGCATTCTTGAGTCCAAAGGGAATTACCATGTATTGGAAACAACCCCACTTCGTCGCAAAGGTTGTCTTATGTTGGCCTTGTTTTGCGATTATAATATGATGGTAAGTAGAGAAATCATCAGTGAATGAATAAATCTCTTGACCCCAACACTCTCTAGTACCTCATCTATAAATGGAGTAAAAAATGGGTCATGTAAACAAGCGTCGTTTAATTTTCTCAGTTCGATGCAAATTCTTACTTCACCCATATCCTTTTTGTCTTATACTACTATCGGGCTTATCCATTCTGATTCTTCTATGCACTCTATGATACTTACATCCAACATTCATTCCAACTCTACCTTGAATTTTTCTTTATACCGCGGATTCAGTTGGTATGGTTGTTGCTTTACCGGTTTTGCGTCAGGATTCAAACCTATATTCATTTCTCCAAGGTCTTCGACGATCCCTTTCATCTATGATAATTTTGTAGGGAACAAATATTGAAACTCATGCAATAGATCTGTGATTTCCACAATAGTCTCATCATCCTAATAATTTCCAATATTGGCAAATTTTGGATTCTCCGAGGTGCCAATATTTACTTTCTTGATTTTCAGTGGATTCAAAAATTGGTCACTAGTTATACCAAATCATTCCACTACACACGTACCTGCATACTAAGGTATGTTTACGTAGAGTGGGTCATCATCGTCAGGTTCTCCTACCACATTGTATCACTCCATCCAGTACTGAATTGTTGCACTGCAATGATTGAAGCTTGTCATTGCCACATAGATATCTTCAAATATATTTATCTTAATTTTTGAAATGCGACGTGAATTGACGGATGATAATCAACAAATTCAAATGTGTGTATGAAGCTAGTAGCTAATTCTTCCCATTCAACGGTTCCATTTGCACAAATGCGAAACAAAAGTGAAAGAATTAGAACGAAAATCAGAACATGCACCTGTTGTAGCTTCTGAAGAACCAGAAGCTTCTAGACAAGCGAAGAGAATAGAATGTACAAATTTATCTTCTCTAGAAAAGGAGGACTTGCAGCCTAAACCTCCCAAGCATCCTAGAACTATGGAATAACATTATTTATATATGCTGTGTATGTAAATACATTTCAAGTTTTAATACATAAATTTATATATATGTGTGTGCATGTGTATTTCTCGGCAATCTTGTATATGTTTTTGATGCATTTAATGTGAATGGTAATTTTGAATTTAACTTTTCAATAAGTGTACATAATAGGCCAGAAAGTTAACAATATCAAAATTGAAAACTTAACTTGTGTACTATAGGCATATATATTTGAATTTGTAAGAAATTAAAAGAGTGATAGTGATTAGTGGATATGAGATGCCAGTAGATTTGGTGACATAGGTAGATCCTAGCTGTTTGCTTGGAACTATTGATATTATAGGGATATTATGGGATGATGGATTGAGAACTCTCGAGTTCTTTATGAGAATTTTGATGCTATGTATTGTTGTATTTATGCAAGTTTCTTTATCTAATGAAACTTAAATTTGAATTCTAGAACAATGTCATACAATTCTACTCATGCAACCAAATTTCAACAAATAACCCAAAGCTGTAATACCTCTAGAACTGGCCTAAAAAAGACAGAAATTTACAAAATATAAGCAAACACAGAAAACAACTGTAATTTTATTACTGAAAACAAAAATTAAATATTTAATATGCCTTCCATCATTTGTTACATTTCCAAAATTTGGTAACATAAATGTTTGCACAATAGAATAAATTTTTAGTACGACAAGATCATTAGAAATGCTTATTGCAACATAAGTTTCTTGCAACATAAGTATATATATCCTTTCCATGCTTAGATTTCTTCACAACTTCTCCCTTGCTTCTAGCAGAAACAAGCTTCTGCAGTGGCTTGTCATTCAAGTACTCCTCACCACCTCATAAAAGGTTGACGGACAGGGTGCATGGAAGCTATGATGAAGACCTTGGGCCCTTGATGCTCGTCAGTACAGGCATTCACTCCCATAGAAAATAGGTGCATATCTCAAAGTGTTGTATGACGTCTATTCTATGATGGTTGGTGCTTCCCTGGTGTGAAAAACCAGGGCGATAGATGATCTTGGAATCAAGCTCACCAACCAACAACCCACCCAGACTAACAAGCTTCTCGAACCAGATTGCCATTGCAAACATATCCGAATCCTCAGAACCTCTTGGCAGAATGATACCGTGAGTTTGCTTCTACACTAACTCATCCTATGCACCTTAATGGCTCTAAAAGGTGGTGTTTATATAGGATTGGAAAACTGGACAAGGGGATGACCCATCAACATATTCGCACATTTCATCGTTGAGTAGCCTGGTCGAACATACGCTTCAGGGAATATGGACTGGATGTGTTCTGGCCCTTTCTCTCTTGTGACGATCCTTTCGCTCATGTGATGACGATACCATAACCATTATTTCGCTGCGTTTCCCCTACTACATGTGGCGATCAGATTCGTTGTTCCAATTCTTATATTTTCATGATATCTTTCTGATTTCACACACCAACCATATGATGGGTATCTGGTTTTGGGAGAGATGGCGATGCCGCGGGGATGATTTATGCTATGGGTGTATCACAAATGGCGTCAGGGAAATCAATTAACTGTCAGGAAGGCAGATCATACGTGAGGGCGTCTTCTCCACTTAGATTTTTTTATAGTTTTTTTATGTTGCATAACCCTCGTGTTTCTCCATGCACTCAGTACCATAGATCTGTTCATCTTTGCGATCTAAGCCCTCGATACACCAAATCTTCATACCCAAAAACTCAACACTATCAACTTGCACAGCTTGATTTGGGGAGATCAATATCAACCGTCGATCTCTAAAGTACCTTCATCGGGACCACTCAACCTTGAGAACTTTAACATTCTACTAAACCTTTTTCATTTGAACGAGTGAACAACTTCTCATCGCGGAATGCTTCTCACCCGTTGATCTACCCAACATCTTGTTTCGACCGTAGATCTTTGCAGCCCCTACCACTTTCCGCTTATTGAATTCGTAACTTTCTCTATGCTAGTTCAATCCACATAATTGTTTGAGACCGCAGATCTATCTCTGCCTTCATCTAAATCACCCGATTTTCTCTCTGATTATCCCTTTTCACGATTTGAAAATTTTTCTCCCTCCAAGCAGGTTCACCGCGCGAAATGATTTAGGGTCGTTGATCTCACCTTGTGCCGATATCAACCCTTCAACATTACACCCATTTAACGGACTCCACAAATCTAAAAAATAAATCATTCCTCGCATCTCCGCTCCACAGATACGCTTTCTGTTGTCGATCTTCACCATCCTGAATCTGAATCATTGAAGTTTAACACACTCTCCATCCAACGACTCCATGGTGGCAAAAATTTCTAAGCAGTTAACCTGAAAGGTGCTCCCGCAAAATTCCTCAAATACGATCATTTTCAAACCTTTGGGAAGGAGACATAGATGAACATAAATAAACATTCAATGATGATGATGATGATGGTGGTGGTGATGAAGATGATGAACATGATGAATATGATGATGAGGGCGATGATGAAAATGATGATGATGATGATGATGATGATGATGATGATGATGATGAAGATGTTGATTAGGAAGAGGGAGATGATGATGACGATAATGATGATGATGATGATGATGATGATGATGATAATGATGATTATGATCACAATGATGATGATGATGATGGTGATGATGATGATGATGATGATGATGACAACGATGACGATGACGATGACGATGATGACGACGATGACGACGGCGATGATGACAACGATGATGACGACGATGATGATAATGACGATGACGATGATGATGACGATGACGATGATGACGATGATGATGATGATGATGATGATGATGACGATGACTAGGATGAGGATGATGATGAAGAAAATGATGATGATGATGAAGATGATGATGATGACAATCATGATGATGATGATGAGGATGAGCATGACGAGGATGATGATGATGATGATGATGATGAAGATGTGGATGATAATGATGATGATGATGATGAAGATGATGATGATGGTGGTGGTGGTGATGAAGATGATGATGAGGGCGATGATGAAAATGATGATGACGATGATGATGAAGATGTTGATTAGGAAGTGGGAGATGACGACGACAACGACGACGATGATGATGATGCTGATGAAGATGATGATAATGAATATGATTATGATGATCAGTGATGGTGGTGGTGATGACGATGACACCAATGATGATGATGATGATGAGGGCGAGGATGAGGATGATGATGAGGATGAAAAGGATGATGAGGATGATGATGATGAATAGGATGGGAATGATGAAGATGATGATCATGATTATCATGAATACCATGATGATGATTAGGATGAGGCTGATGATGATGATGAATTTTAAGATGATCATGATGGTGATGGTGATGATGATGAATATGCTAATGAAGATGAAGATGATGATGAAGATGTGATGACAATATATTTACCTTGGTCTTCACTAAATTGTTCTGAGCTTTTCCATCACTATAATAGAAAGGTTATGAGTGATTATTCACTCCTATAAAGGATGCTCTTTATGGAACTACCAAACTGCTCAGTTTGTATCTTCCTCTTTTAAGACATTGGACTAGGTCCATAAGTCTTGATTCTTCATGTGCACAAATCTAAGAACAGGAGGCTTCACAGGGCCCAATAAGTTGTATTTTTTTTACTACTTCCTCAGATCATATTGAATTGTCATATTAGTCCTTGGAATGGGTGTTAGGAGCAACCCTTAATTTTTCACTCAACTGGCTGCTCCCCTATCATGTAGACGTCTTCATTCACTGAGCTCCCCATAAAATTGCGATGATGAAGATGATGATGATGATAATGACGATGATAATAAAAATGATGATGATGATGATTATGATGAAGATGATGATGAAAATGATGATGATGATGATGATGAAGATGATGCTAATGATAATGGAGATGCTGATGAATTGGATGACGATGATGTTGATGATGAATATGATGATGAAGATGAAGATGATGATGATGATGATGACGAATACGTTGATGATGAAGAAGATCATGATGATGATGATGGCAGTGATGACGACGATGATGATATTGATGAAGATGACGAATTAGATGATGGTGATGACTATGACAAGGATGGTGATGAGGATAATGATGATGATGATCATTGTCGTTGTTATCATTATCACTATCATCTTCATCGTCTTCATCATCATCATGATTGTCGTCATCATCATTGTGTTCGTCCTTGAAGGGACTTATGTATAGGATCTCACTATAAGCAATGCAACCAATACAAATTATGAAAAATCCTAGTTAAATTAAATTAAATTAAATTAAACCACAGTAAATTAAAAACATATAGTTGTTTAACTATAATTAATTTAAAATGCAACAAAATATAAAATATGCAAATAAAAAAACCCAAAATAAACTAAACAAAAGGTAAATATGCAAAATAAAAAAACAAAACAAAACACAAAATATAAAATATGGAAATAAACAAAAAAAAAGTAGAATTCAAAAACACCCGTGCACTAGCTCATTAGAAAAACAACAACGAACAAGTTCACTCCCGTGTATTAGTTCATTAGTAGCATCCAGAGCACTGGTAATTTGATGAGCAGAGCAGTGGTAAATTGAGGATCAGGGGATACCAGTCCAGAGGATACTGACGTTCAGTGGAGGCAATCCAGCTGCAGTCCAGAGGATAAAAAAACAATTCGGCCATAGTCCAGAGGATACCGACGTTCCCAGGGGAGGAAATCCGACTGCAGTCTAGAGGATAACAAAGGGCCCAATAAATTTTGTAAGCCCATTAACCCTAGCAGTGTAGGAATTTGGGAAAAATACGTCAAATTTCTGAACCAATACAGATTCGGTACAGTCACACCGAAATCATAATTTTTTTGATGTGCTACCATCGCTTCTATTATCGATGGATCTAGTAAGGGTTTTCTATTATTGGAGCGTCTGAAGATCCTCCTTAAATTTTGGGAAAATACATATGGGTTGAGCACTGCAAGCCAGTCGTGCTCTTTTATAATTTTCTGAATTAGCACAATTTGCAAGCTTTTGTATTTTTATTCTATTTAATGGTCTGAAACAGTGTGCAGAGTCCTATAGGAGCTATAATCTGAACTGGTTCAACCGATTCTATCGAAACTTTGAACCTGAGATGTGTTTCTTCCAGGCATTTAATTTTTCTTTAATAATTAGTTTTACCTTGATTATGGCACAAATTACAAGCTTTTGTTATTTTATTCTATTATATGTCTGAAACATTCTATAGAGTGTAAGCTTGTGTAATCTTATTCTATTTAATGGCCTAGAACAGAGTCCTCTATGAGCTATAATTTGAACTGATTCTATCGAAACTTGAACGTGAGACCTCTTTCTCCTTTAAAGACGCATTTAATTTTGCTTTGATTGTTAGTTTTACATGGATTATGGCACACTTTTCAAGTTTTTGTGATTTATTTCTATTATGGGTCTAAAACATTTTGTAGAGTGCCATAGGAGTTGCAATTATAATGACCACATACAATTCAACCTAAGACCTATTTCTCCTTTAAAGAAGCATTTTATTTTATTTTTATGCTCACTTTTACCTGAATTACAACACACTTTGCAAGATTTTCCCATTTATTGGTTTGGATTTTGGAACAATGTATAGTTCCCTGGGACTCGTGGGCTATAATTTAAATTGACTCCAGTAAATTAACCCTCATACCTCTTTCTTCTTTAAAGACACATTTGATACAAGTATTATTTTTCAACAACACATATATTTTTGCCTCTGTTTGGCATATACCATGGTAGTTAGTGTGGTCGCATCTGTTTGGAATATCTCAAAGAGTCTGAAGGTTATCAAGAATATTGTAGCATGCATGTGTCTTCATTAAACCCTCTGCGAGCATTTCTTCCTTAAATATATGTTGTGTAATTTCGATCACATCATATCTTCCAAAATGCTATCCTAAAATCCTTCTCGACATATGCAGAATTCCCTTTATAATTTTTTGTTTATTAATTTCCTGTAGCTTACTCTTTTATTTCACCAAGACTGTACATGCATACTTTTCTAACTTTTGGCAGACCTATATTTTTCACAACTTGACCATCTTTAAACAAACTGGGGGTATGGCTAGGTATCCACCTCAACTAGGAACAAGACCATGTCACCTTAAAACCTTACTGACAAACACACAGTCTCTGGCAGTCACTTTAAAATGGTCTTTCAAACTGCTCAATTCAACACTTAGTGAATTTTGTCAGGCCCTAGTCATTACTGTTCCAGGAGGCATTTTGGCAGACTCATATCTCACATGTGTGAACACCCAGAGGGAAACTGAGATCAAGAGTGGATGCCCAAATCATCAAAGAATGGAACCATAACATCTGATGAATTTATCAGTTAAAGAGCTGACTCTGGCATGCATTTCCAAGTGGGCTCTCAACCTCCTGTTTTCAAAACTCGGTCAATTTTTCATATTTTTGGATATGCAAGCTAATGTTTTTACCTCTTTTGGAAGGCTGATATTTTTCTCATGTGGTCACCATAAGAAAAAATAAGAACATGGATGGATAGGAAGTTCATTAAAGAATATGCCTATACCTTCTGATGAACTTATCATCACTCAGACAGGCTTTGGCGGGCATTTCCAAAAGCCTCTTCAACCTTGTGATTTGACACTTAGTCAATTTCTTTATACCCTATGTCTCAAAGGTGATTTCAACTTTTCATCAAAATTGGAGTCTAAGACATCCAATGGATGGAGG
This sequence comes from Pseudotsuga menziesii, assembly GCA_001517045.1. Lineage (NCBI taxonomy): Eukaryota > Viridiplantae > Streptophyta > Pinopsida > Pinales > Pinaceae > Pseudotsuga > Pseudotsuga menziesii. The sequence goes on along the minus strand of LPNX011154815.1, from coordinate 25,845 downwards.
ACAACCAGATGAATCCATTAAGACTAGTTTAATCCTCTGGAACTACATTCTCTCTCCTCTGCGGACATTTCACTGAAGTATGATGTAAAAGCTGCTTAAGACCCTGTTTTAGCAGATCCATAATTTCTGCCTCAGGTACTTTCAGGTCAAAGTAAGAACATGGTCAGGTAGACAACACATCCACCTACAGGATTCCCATATGGTGTGGGAATTTATTTCAACCCACAAATTATGGCGAGCATTCTCCTAGAGCAACTTGTCTAATTTGACCAAAAAGAACTTCTTTTGGGAGGCCTATATCTTTTTTATCAAAGAGTTGTTCTGACAACTGGTGCCCTGGTCAGATAGATGCTACAACCAACTATGGGATGACAAGACATGGTGGGTATTTTCTCCTTCTTATGAAATATGGTGGGCATTTTCATATGACTACTGCTTTAGGACAATTTTTCACCACTTAGTCTTTTTCCAACTTTATCATACATGCCTATGCCCATCAAAAGTTCTTTTGTCATTAATGAACATCTCTAGGATATGTCTGTCCACAATCATCAATTCACCAATTGCCACCAATTCTCAAGACTACCTATAATTGGTCTAAATTTTGTGACATTTCACAATGTTATCCTATTTAAAAAACATCAGGCACATAGTTAGAGAAGGAGTACCTTGCACAAGGAAACTTGCATATCAAACCACCGTGGAAGAGGGAGTGTTAGACTAAAGTCATCGAGTTTCAGTGGGCAATTCATGAATGAAGCTATACGACCACCGCCCGTTCCAAATTGAATCCCCAACATGATCTATATGAGGGGGAACCCCATACCTCTTTGCCTGCATTAACTAGTCAAGTGGCCCAAGCAACACACTTCTATATCCTTGTTGTGAACAAATTCCAAACAAAATCAAATCATGGCTTATACATAAATATAATTCAAATATAAATAAATCTAAAAGAAATTACACCTTTGAGAGAAAAATAGCTTTTGGTAAAGTTTTTGAGAAGAAAAACTTTTGATATTAAAACATTACAAGTAAATATATTTGCACGCTAAATTATATCTGCTAGGTAGCTTATATTCTTGTTTTATCGAGTGTAGGTACCACCAAATAGGTATCTATCCGATCTATCTTCCTCGAGTGATGGTGAAGATATACTAGGAGAGGTTGAAAGTGATATGTGTTGTACTAGAACTACTAGTTCTATATCAACTAGATTTGAAAAGGTAAGGAAAATATTTCATAGACACATGCAATATTTTATTGCCAATGGAGGGTCATGTAATTATGATGCTGAGAGCATAGGTGACATTGAGTTTCCCTTGAGGTATATACATCTAGTGCAATGATGGGTACCTAATAAGCTACCTCAAGTGGACACAGATTCCTTCATCAGCAGGAGGATGTATCGCATTGCTCCTTCGTCCTTACATGGATTGGGTATATTTTCCATGGATGGCATAAAGGTCGGCTATGGCAGTATAAATGAATTGATGGAGTATGTCGGACCATTATACAGATACAATAACTGGTTGATCTTGGTCCAATATACTTGAAGAATGAGGAGATACGAAGTTGCTGCAAATTATATACAACTAGCATAACACAATAAAAATAAGGGGGGGACTATGTATATTGATGGGAGACCAAAAGCGTCCGGAAAATTTGTTGGCTTTGTAAATAGTACACGGCCAGTGACAGCAACTAAGCAACCGAATTGAGAATTTTAGGGGCATGAAGAACATCATATATTTGTATGTGCAACAAAAACAATACTTCCAGGTGAAGAGTTGTTGATCGATTACAACTTAAATCGAATAGATGTGGCTTCCATGGTCCAGGGTAACCGTGGAAGGTCACACGCTCTGCCTCATCAGGTAAATGCTAAATATAGTAACTAAACATGACTACAATAACTAAATGTTTCGATTTTTTTTGTTAACATTCCATTTACACCATTGACATTCGCTTTTTTCATGCATATTATGAATATTTCCATGTGATAACATGCTTATTGCAATGTTATGCTTATCTCAAATTTTTTTTACGTTACAATTATTGACTCAATTTTTATTGATTGATTTATTTTGTTAGGGTTGTAGCAGTGGGAAGCCACATGCTGCTTCCACGGTCCAGCATGACCGTGGAAGGTCAGAATCTATGCCTTGTGAGGTAAATTTTAAATATAGTAAATAAATATGACGTCAATAACAAAATGTTTTGATTTTTTTAGTTAACATTCAATTTTCACTATTACCATTTGTTTTTGTCGTGATTATTGTGAATATTTCCATATGATAACATGCTTATTACATTGTGGCAGGGGCCTGCTCATCCCCATGGAGCAGAACATATATCTCCTCCTTCGGAGGTAAAAGTAAATATTATTGCAGTATCTCATTTTTGTTTATGTTAGAATGACTCAACTAAATATAGCAACTAAATATGACTACAATAACTAGAAACTTCAATCCCATAAGATTTCCATGTGACAACATGCTTATTCCACTATAACATGGTCTGTCCATGGTCGTCATGCAACATAACACGTTTCCTCTTCTTCCATGGTCCAGGGTGACCGTGGAAGGTCACACTTTGTGCCCCATCAGGTAAGTGTTAAATATAATAACTAAATGTTGAGATTTTTTCTGTTAACATTCAATTTTACACTATTACCATTCACTTTTTTCGTGCTTATTACACTATGGCAGGGGTCTACCCATGGTCGTCATGCAATAGAACATGTGTCCTCTACTTCCATGGTCTAGGGTGACCGTGAAAGGTCACACTCTGTGCCCCATCAGGTAAGTGTTAAATATAATAACTAAATGTAGATATTTTTTCTGTTAACATTCAATTTCCACTATTACCATTCACTTTTTTCGTGCTTATTGTGAATATTTCCATATGATAACATGCTTATTAGACTGTGGCAGGGGTCTGCTCATCACCATGGAGCAGAACATGTATCTTCTCCATCGGAGGCAAAAGTAAATATTATTGCAATATCTCATTTTTGTTGATGTTACAATTATTGACTCAACTAAATATAGTAACTAAATATGACTACAATAACTAGAAACTCCAATCCCAAAATATTTCCATGTGACAACATGCTTATTACACTGTGGTAGGGGTTTCATGCCCATGTTCGTCATGGAACAAAACGCGTGTCCTCTACTTCCGAGGTAAAAATAACTATTATTGCAATATCTCATTTTTTAATATGTTACAATTATTTTCATAACATTTATTTATTGATTTATTGTGTCAAGGTGGCGCCGACAGAAAGGAACCTACTGCTTCCATGGTCCAAGGTGACCGTGGAAGGTCACGCTCCGTGCCCCGTCAGGTAAGTGTTAAATATAATAACTAAATGTTTCAATTTTTTCTGTTACCATTCTATTTCCATTGTTGACATTCACATTTTTCTGTGCTTATGGTGAATTATTGATTGATTTATCGTGTCAGGATGGGGACCGTGGAAAGGCACCTGTTGCTTCCATGGTCCAGGATGACCATGGACAATCACCCACTAGAAGTAGATCATTAGGGGGTGACTGTGGGAAGTCACCGTCCACAACACCGCATCGGGTAAGTGTTAGTTCTTAATAGTAACTAAATTTCATTACAATAACAATGTTTGAATGATGTTAAAAATATTTTTCTTAATTTTATTGTTTGATGAATTTAGTCCAATGCAATTCATCTAGGTGATGAGGATCTTGAGGATGAAATTAACTATTCCATAGAACCTATGGATACTATAAAGAAGGCCCTAAAAAAGGAAAACATAGAGATGATCTCCTTGGCTTGCATAAGGCCCATGACACAGGAGATTAGGGCAAGGATTGAAGAGTTGAAAGAACAAATAAAATCTTATGGGGTAAGTGGCATCTTCACATATTTTTTTAAGCTATGACATGATTTCATATTTGATATTATGTTTTCTATTTTTCCAACTGATCTCATAAAGTAAAGTTTTTTGTTTGTAGGAGTTTTTACAACCCATGACTAGAGAAATTGCCGAGACAAGTATAGGTAACCGTCATGCACCAATGCAACAACAACGCCGACAAAGAAATGTACCAATGAGGCTTTTTGACACTCCTCTAGTTGGCCTTAAATCCATTGATGAGGGAACCGATTTTGATCAGCATGACATGCCAGAGCATGATGAGACAGATCCTAGGACTCCACATGACTCTGGAGATGAACCTATTGTAGGTGACCAGGAAAGTTTTCCTGGAGCAGCACGAGTTAAAAGCACCAGATCACTAGATCTAACCTTTATGGTCGATGACGCTTTTGTTCAGATCAAGATTCAAAATATTTCGGGTATTAATTAATTAATTTATTCATTTTAATCATGAAATTGAAATGCACATACGCTGAAATTATTATAAATTAATGGATTACACATTTATGCAGGAAACAATGTTTTCTATAGGAATTTGAATGAAAAAGCATTGGATTTGTTTGGCCTCACCAGTCGTACATGGTGGAATAGCCAAGATAGCGCAAAGAGAGATGTATTGATAGACCACATGGTAAACTTTTTCAGCAATACATTCAATAGGAAAGTGGTCGCAAAGTTACCCGACGAGAATTTAAAATATACCAGGGCCCAATATAGGGATAAATTGCAACTTGATCTCAAGCATGAGTGCCCTCCCATGGTTCTGGAGAAAGAGTGGAAGGAACTCATAGAGGATGAAAAGGAGAACTTTCTAAAAATACAAGGAAAACAACCATGGCCTGGAAAAGCAAGGTACAACAAATATCATCTTTTGAGTGAAATATGCTCATTTAATTTTTTCTTTTTTGTTTTAAGCAAGAATTCCGATATCTAACGTTTTTCAAAATTTTCATATATAGGCTATCAGACACCTCCAAAGCAACCAAGGCTAGAGTGGAAAAGCACGGAAAACATAGACTGGGCCAGGGTGGCTATAGAAAACTAAGAGCCCAAATCGTAAGAATTAAATGATGAACTATGGGGAATATTTATTTCAAAGTAGCGAACAAATATCTGTTTTTGATAGAGGGAATTTTATATGTGTTATGCATTGTAGGGAAATACATTCCAATATGTTTCCACTGAGGAATACCTAAAGCTTGGTTTCAAGTATGGTTTTAAAAGTGTCATTGAATATCAGAAAATCTTGGGGCAGACTCCAATCTCTCCAATGACATAGATGCAGGTAAATAAAATGAATAAGGACATCATTGCAGTATACTATTAAAGTCTGTTCATTTTTTATTATATCACCCATAACTAAATATTTATGTTTTCTTTTAAGCAACAGTGCAACCGCAACACTTAATCCAGCGGTACTCTGCACGTACCAGCTGATGTTGGGGTGTGCATGTCCCATGATAGTGGGGAGTAGAGTGGCCATTCTAGTATGTGTGCTTTGGAAATAGAAATATCTACTGTGATTATAGATATTTATTTCCTGACGTATACTTTTAAATTTTCTTCTTTCGATTGAAGATCGTGAAGCTCAGGAGGGTGAACCGCAAGATGAATTAGCAAGTAGAGAAACAATCAACACACCAACTGTCACATCTGCACATACATGTACAGAGCAATATTGCAATTTTAATCAAAATGATGAACTATTAATTTCAATAATATTTCAACATATCAATATGCCCATTTTCGTTGTTGCAGTTCACGCCCCTTCAGAACTTCCTCCATGCCCTAGTCAACAGCATACAAGAAGCATGATACATGAAGGCATGGAAACAAAAACACTAGTAGGACATGGCTTTGTAGATAATCCACCAAATGATGATGATAATATCCCAATTATCGTCAGTTATTTCAATGCAAAAAAACATAAATCAAAGAAAAAGTAGATGTATAAATTCATGACTTATATTTGGATGTATATCGATTTTGTTAGTGATCTTTATCCCTACTACACCATTGAAGTAAACCCGACTAAGCGCGTTCCAAAGGAAAATTAGGTTCCTATGTCAATTACGAATTAGGTACTAGAACCAATACCATATTGACACCTAGCTAGAAGAACCATATTAGTCATACATCCCCTCAAGAAACGACCATTCGAATGCGCCTCCTCCACGTAGACTTACCAAATTCATCCAATGCATGGCAAAAAAAAACATGTCCACTTTGGATCTGTGGGTTGAAGGTATCATTCGACCCTTGCTCCCCTGTTTTTTGCACTCGATACCCTATTTTTTTAGATGATAGGTCGGTTCAGGATATCGTAGTGACCAATCAGAGCGCTTCAAAGGTATGTTTATTGTTGCTCCGATCATGTTCATCACTCCAATAAATAACCAGTTGTTATGGATTTTTACAGGTCTCAATGCTGCTGGAGTTACTGCTTCCACTTTATATTCACAATTATCACCATCTCCAGCCTATGCACTGATAACCATATGCATTTTGATCTTTCATCCTAGGAAAAGCATGAGCACCCTCCTACAATGCCACTATTTGCAAAGGTCACTAGTTTTTGCACATCAACATTCCTCACACGCTCCAAAGGAAAACTGAAGTAGACATTAGAAGAAGTGATGAAACTTTGCAAGGAGGTTTACTTGTTGCAAATGTCATTGTAGAGCAGGGGTCGAACGATACTTTCAATCCACAGATCTGAAGTTGATGTGTTTTTTTGGCCATGCATTGGATGCATTTGTTAAGTTTACGTGGAGGCACATTCGAATGGCCGGTTCTCGAGGGGATGCAGGGCCCACATCTGTGGCTGTCGTCAGTCACTGTCTTAAAGAGTATTGATCATATTTTGGTACCAGTTGGAGTCAATGATTTGGCCGAGAAGTGGCGACTACGTCTGACTTCCGGGTCAAGTCGTCGACTCTGTAGACAACTCCATTTATAAAACTAAACAACTTATACGATAATTATTAAAAAAATATAATATATACCTAATTAACATAATATATATAATAAAATAATAAAAATAAAACAAAAATATATATAACAAAAACAAAAAAAAACATATATAATTTATATATATAAAAAATCTATATAATTTATATAATAAAATAATAAAAATAAAACAAAAAAATATATTCTGCCACCCAACTCTCCACCCACCTCTGTTAGGGCATGATGGCAGATTTTCTTGAACCCCATGGAGATTTCATCCTCTAATTCCATTAATGACTACTCAGCTCGTTGGTTCCAAATAGCTTGTCAAAACTGCGATATCGTTGATGAGATTGGCATGGATATTTACCGCAGTTGATGGTTTACAATTTCGGTATTACCATCGCTGCCAAGATAAAACAACACTGGAGAGAACCTGGAGGCTCGTGAAGAGATGGGCCATGAATTCTATAGCTATAGAGTCAACATATCCTTCTTTCCTTACAAAATCCCTGGTAAGTTTCTTGGTTCAGTGTGAATTGATAAATTTTGCCTGATTATAATACTGAAAGTTTCTTGGTTTAGTGCGAATTGGTAAATTTTTCCTGAAGAGTAGGTAGCTAGGTTAAAACCACCAATAAGTTTCTTTTTAATAGGAATTTTTATCATTTAGCCTGGGCATTGACACTGACCCTAGGAATCGAATCAACTCCGGAAATCACCTCGTCTTGTGTGCTCGCTCGTCTATGCGGCAGGTTACTAGCCTGTGGGTCTCAAGCTGTGTCGATCCAACCGACCACCCACAAATTGATTTGGAACTGGAGCCCATGGATTTTCTTTCTTAATAGCCACATGCCACCTAATACCCACCCAATTGAACCCCTCCATATTTGTCCTAGGTCCAAGTAGAATGACATCTGTAGAATGGACACTCCATGTTGAAAACACCATTTTTGTGAGGACACTCTGGTACAATACACAATTGCCACAAATATTGATTCCATGAGAGGGGTACACTCCCTATTTACTGTCGAAGTCATGTGGTACTAGTCTGTAATTCATCTCTACTATTCAAGTTGACTGTGTGGTACTAGCTTGCAACGGAGGGGTATGCAATTTGGGAGGTGTTGTAGACAATTTGAAGTTTAAGTAGCTTGCTTTAATGTTGTTTTCCCATATGTCTGGTCCCATGGGTCCTCAAAAAATAAATAGCTTCTCCCACTTGAAATGCTAAAGGAAACTGAACAGGTTATGTGAGGAACACTATTAGTAGAATATCTTCTTCTGCTCCAAGAAATTCGACTGTGAGGCCATAAACAAATACAGTTGGAAGTTGTGGCAAGTGATGAGACTATAATGCCAAGATCAGTTCCACACTGAATGATACTTGAAACATTTCAGTGCTATCAGTCAGCCCAAATGAATAATCTTGTTACAATGATCTCATCAAAGTAGACATCCCTTGTAGATATTTTTCTCAATTAAAACTGACTGCAATCCAAAAAAGTTATGAAGCCCGACACAAAAATGTCCTTTCCTTCAAGGACATATTCCATCAGCATGATTCTCACTTTGCAAACTTATTTCTTCCGTGTGGCTCTTTTGGAATATACGTATTCTTTAGGGTAAATTATGGTTCTCAGAAGAACCTGTGTTATAATCATCCCGAGTTATGTATGATTCTTCAACCATGCTTTCAAATGTTCGTTTACATTCTTCATTGTTCAATTCAAAGTCATGCCCGTGGTAAACTGAGCTAGAGGAAGAAATTGCTTTGGCCCAAATAGCATAAATTTTCAATAAAACCAAGAACGTAATGCCACCCAAAAGGATTAAACTCAATACAATTGCAATAGAGATGCCAGCTACTGCTCTCTTTGTTAGTTGATTCCTTCTAGATCTTGAAGATTCCAATGAAACCTGTGAGCAGGGAGCCAACGAATTTCCAGAGAGTCCAGGATTTCCCACAAAAGAGATCCAATGCCACTTGGAAGCACTCAATGGTAGTTGTCCTTGGAGAAAATTATAGGATAAGTTCAACTTAGCCAAGCTTCTAAGATCCCCAATCTCATCAGGAACTTGACCGCTAAGTTGATTATTGGAGAGATTGAGAAATTCGAGCATTATTAAATCCCGAAGTGAAAAAGGAATACTTCCAGACAAAAAATTACCACTCAAGTCTAGCATGACTTGTATATTACCAATCTTTCCAATCTCCAATGGAATTGAGCCTATCAAAGAATTGTATGAGAGCCTCAAGTCATAAAGCTTTTCACAGTTTTTGATAGAAGGGATTAGTCCAGAAAAGTTATTCTTCTGCAAATAGAGAACATTCAAGGGAACAAGGTTCCCCAGCTGCCTTGGTAAACTACCCCAAAGCTTATTATTGTCAAGAGCAAGAGTGAGTAAAATGGTACAATTCCCAAGCTAGGATGTAATTGTTCCATTAAATTCATTGAAGGAGAGTTTTAGCTCTCCAAGCCTGCAGAAATCACCAAACCATCTAGGGAAAGGTTTAGAGAAATGATTATTATTCAGATCCAGATGACTCAGATGCGTGCACTTAGCAAGCTCTGTAGGTAACCCACCAATGAGCTTATTCCAAGATAAGTCCAATAGATTGAGCTCCAACATATGGCCAATCTCTTTAGGAATGCCGTTGTTCAAGCCATTCCTACCTAGTCGGAGACAACTTAAACCTCTGGAATCAACCAATTGGGATGGGATTTCCCGTGAAAAAACTATTATTTGTCAAGTCCAATGTTTTGAGAAAACTTGAACCACAAAGAGGAGTTATGCTTCCATTCAATTTGTTGTTCTAGAAATTGACATTAGTCGGGTTTTTCAAATGAATCAGGTCTCTAGGAAGAAGTCCTTCAAGGGAATTATTATATAGAACAATCATCTGCAAACCTTCAAGAATTCCAAAAGATTGTGGTATTGTTCGAGAGCTTATTACAAGGAGCTTATTTTTTTAAATTTCTTCTCCAATACTTCGCTTAACTCTTTGTCTAAAAAAGAATATAAATATAAATTTGTTTTCTTGAGTGGATTGCTTCCCTGATAGCTTCAACTCTTTACACATTGTTTATGTTTGTTTGGATAAATGTCCTAATTTTTTTTCCATGAAGGTTAAGGTATATATACATTATATATGCTCTGATGGCTAGGAAGTGAAAGATGTATGAGAAATCCGCTAGCAATTGTCTTAATTTAGTAGTGGATAGCTTTTTCAGGTTGTTTTCTAATGGAATGGCCTGAACCAATCCAGAGTGTCTAGTGTCTTGCAGAGAGCAGCATCAATTGTGTGCCTTCGAGATACATGAGACCTGATGACGAGAAACCCTCATAACAAAAGCTTGTGGAAGAGGAGATACCCATCATAGATATCTCCGGTCTCTGTGACGAATGATGGAGAAAGACTATGGAGGAAATATCAGATGCTTATAAATATTAGGGATGCTTCCAACTGATAAACCATGGTGTTTCTCCAGAGCTTCTCATGGCTGAACGTGAGGTATCGAGAGAGTTATTTGATCTGCCATTAGAGGAGAAGAAGAAGCACATAAATGATCTTCTAACTTATGTTGGATATGGCAGTCGAATTGGTGTGCAGAAAGACGCTATTCTCGACTGGGGGGATTACTTTTTCCACCACCTTTTTCCTCTTTCCATACGAGAGGAGCACAAATGGAAATCCAAACCAGAGGAATATAGGTGATGAAATAATAGTCAGTGTGCCTCATTTTATTCAATGATGCAATTTCATGCTTTTATTTGGACTAATTAGTTTCATTAGCACACCTACATAGTTTGTGGTTGGATCTGGTCGATGGAGATTGAAAGATATTTATAAAATGGAGCTGAAGCGGACAATACCCTAGGAAAATTTCACTGTAAGCCTCCTGAAAAATCTCTTGTATTGCAGCCTCATCTTGAATACAATAGGCAGTTTTTCAAATTCAACTTTGGGACTGTAGATGTTGACATGCAACCTACACAAAATCCATTATCCCTCTTATTCCAAGAGGATGAACTCTCACCATTCTTGATTTGCAGATATCCAGGATGCAGCCAAATCCTCACATTAGCTCACCTAAAAAAGCTTCATTGCTTCTCTGCACAGGCTGGTCTTCATATGACTTCTGTAATAGGGACATCATGTCTACATAATTCCTTCATTCGTATCCCTATATAGCAGGATCTGATTTTTCCAAATGTTTCTCAAAATTTGTCTGTAAAGTATGCTTAATAAAATGTCAAAATAGTCCCTAATGTGCTGCCTTAGCTACTGAGGTGGGCCAACAAGCTCACACAAATTTTCATTGCTGGAAATAATGCCTCCAAATGCATGTGAATGCATTTTGAGGTGTAATATGACCTATGCCTACTATTCTTATGGTTACATCTAGATCTTGAATAATCTTAGTCTTTTTTCCATTTTAACCTTAGGGACATTGTGTCACATACATGGAGTGAAAATTAACATTATCTCCTCGGGAATCTCTGATTTTCCATGGAATGTATTGTAATGGTTTTGCGCTAAAACAATTTACTGCTAACATTCTACTCTGACATGATGAACTATTATTTTTTGAGTTCATTATAGGTGAATAATTATGTTTTTTCGCAATTCTATGGGATGCATTATTAGGAAATTACATCTTGCAAAGTGGTAAATGATGCATGGAACTTTATGTAGAGCAGGTCCATCTGCTCTAGCTGATGTAGGTGGTGAACACAATGGACAACCATAAAATGGCTATAGAGGGTTGTGCAACATCGCATCATACATGACTTACTTCAATGTGGGCACATATGTTGTGGTCGAAATAATTATTGGTTCATTGTATCCACGCAAAGCAGACTTTATTGAAAAGATTGCCCATAATTCTGATATGTAAGTTTAACCAATGCTTCTATAAGATTCTGCAGTGAATGTAGATATTTTTTTGAATGATTAAAGTGTTTGTAGACCAGTTCAATTAAAATGGATTTTTATATAGTTTTCTTTCTCTTATTTAAATGGTAATGATGGTTTTTCCCCCATAATTGTGTATGATTTCTGGGTATTGTCATCTTAGCATAAGGAGTCATGTATTTAAAAATTCCAGGTTTAAGGAGTTTTTTTCACCAAATTCTAGGTTAGCAAAGATCATTATTTTGTATGTTTTTAATGTCAACAACTGGAACAATCTTGTGGTAGGCTAGTGTTTGCTCTTCAATACACCTAAATCAAACCTTTCAATAAACTGTTTGTGAGTAGCTATCACCAATTTCATCCATTTTGTAGTTTGAAAAAAAAATACATATATTCTTCAGGTTCATACAATTTAGAAAAATATACATACCCACAGTTGAAGATTAGCATGTATTTGTAACGAGTGTACCGTAGTATTTTCCTTTCCTTGCCAGTTAAGGATATGGATAGGGCCAAAGTTCCATTATTCATTGTACCACCTACCCTGCACTATGGTTTCCTTGAAAAAAATAGTTGCTTCTACTTCTTTTGATGCTTTCTAAGTAATGATCGACAATTGCTCTTCTAAATGAATATTATGCTTTCTTGTTTGTTATAATTATTGTCATTGGATCCTGGAAAGCTATTTCCAAATTAAGTATTTATTTGAATTTCCCTGAGCCTTTTTAAAATGGCCTCCACAAATTTTGATCAATTTTGAGAGAAATCTCTCCGGAGTCTTCTTGAACAACTAACTGGCTCCAAATGAATTGACTGTGCTTGACTGTGGTTGTTGCTAAAGAACAATCTTGTGGGTGTGGGTATGGTGGGGTGAGATTTTGGGTTGGAACAATCTTTTGGTAGGCCAGTCTTTGCTCTTTAATACATCTAAATAAAACCTTTCAATAAACTGTTTGTGAGTAGCTATCACCGATTTCATCCATTTTGTAGTTTGAAAAAAAAATACATATATTCTTCAGGTTCATACAATTTAGAAAAACATACATACCCACAGCTGAAGATTAGCATGTATTTGTCACTAGTGTACCGTAGTATTTTCCTTTCCTTTCCAGTTAAGGATATGGATAGGGCCAAAGTTCCATTATTCATTGTACCACCTACCCTACACTATGGTTTACTTGAAAACATCCAAACTTTTAAAGGAAGGAAACCATGAGAACAATATATAGAAAAATCATGAAAACATCCAATATGGTGTATTCATAATCCTGTCATCAGTTTTGGTTTATAATCACTATTCCCAAGCCTACAAGTTACAGGTTAGAACCCAAGTACCTTCTCATCATTGCTGAGGTTGCTGATATATTGTAACAGTGGATCTGCATAGTGTGCAATTGAATTGACCTATTATGTAGAGGCTTCCATGTTTATCCCATTGGAGGTGAGATCCAGGGCAGCCACTCCGTGCCCCTTCTGCTTAAGCAGAGTTATAATTTTATACCAACACCAGGCTCCATACCCAATTCCATAAATCAATACAAAGTGTTGTTGGCTTGCTTCTCCTTCCTGACCAATTTTAGGAGAAAAAACTCAGATCTCCTCATTATGAGATTCCATAATTGTTCTCCTACAAATAGTAAACTCAAAACCAAAAAAAAAATAGAAGAGTCTGCTGAAGTTTTGGGATTGGATTACCTGTATATGAATAGAAAAAAGTAGACCAGAATACTTACTACAGTGCCCAGGGCAGGTAGGTTCATTGCCTTAGCATAAATCTGGATTTGATTCATACACTTTTGTGGGAAGTTCTCTGGTTGGCATGTATGCAAAATGTGGGTGTATAAAAGAGGCAAGTCATTTTCCAATTTGCCTCAACAGAATTTGGCTGCATGTAATGCAATGATTATAGGATGCGCACAACATGGGATTGTAAAGGAGGCTCTAGAGCTCTTTTTCAGAAATTGAGCTCGCAGGAATGAAACCAAATGATGTCACATTCCTTTGTGTTATCTCTGCATGCAGCCATGCATGGCTAGTTGATGAAGGTAAGCATTACTTCGATTCTATGAGTTGAGATTATGACATTACACCAAGATGGGAACACTATGCCTGCATGGTTGATATTCTTGGATGCTCTGGATGGTTGCAAGAAGCAGATGAGTTTATCAAACAAATACCATCTAAACCAACAACGTCGGTGTGGGGTGCTTTACTTGGAGCCTGCAGAATGCATGGCAATATGGAGTTGGGTAAACTTGTTGCAGAGAAGATTTTTGAGTTGGATCTGCACAACTCAGGAACTCATGTGTTGTTGTCTAACATATATGCTGCAGTTGGAAGGTGGGAAGATGCTGCCAAAGTAAGGAATATGATGAGAGAATGTGGGGTGAAAAAAGAGGTAGGACTTAGCTGTATCGAAGTCAAAATCAAGGTGCATACCTTTGTTTTAGATGACAACTTGCACCCTCAAGCAAAATAAATCTATGCAAAGTTAAAGACTTTGATGAGCAGAAATTGAGCTCGCAGGAATGAAACCAAATGATGTCACATTCCTTTGTGTTATCTCTGCATGCAGCGATGCAGGGCTAGTTGATGAAGGTAAGCATTACTTCGATTCTATGAGTCGAGATTATGACATTACACCAAGAGGGGAACACTATGCCTACATGGTTGATATTCTTGGCTGCTCTGGATAGTTGCAAGAAGCAGATGAGTTTATCAAACAAATACCATCAGAACCAACAACGTCCGTGTGGGGTGCTTTACTTGGAGCCTGCAGAATGCATGGCAATATGGATTTGGGTAAACTTGTTGCAGAGAATTTTTTTGAGTTGGATCTGCACAACTCAGGAACTCATGTGTTGTTGTCTAACATATATGCTGTAGCTGGAAGGTGGGAAGATGCTGCCAAAGTAAGGAATATGATGAGAGAACGTGGGGTGAAAAAAGAGGTAGGACTTAGCTGTATCGAAGTCAAAAGCAAGGTGCATACCTTTGTTTTAGATGACAACTTGCACCCTCAAGCAAAATAAATCTATGCAAAGTTAAAGACTTTGATGAGCAGATGAAGGCAGCATGATATGTGCCTGAAACACAATTTGTGCTTCATGATGTGCAAGAAGAACATAAGGGATCCCTTCTTTGCTTTCATAGTGAGAAGTTGGCAGTTTCCTTTGGGCTGATTAGTACGCCCATGGAGAAAACTATAAGGATCATGAAGAATATACAAATGTGTGGTGATTGCCACAATGCCATTAAGTTCATATCCAAGGTTGTTAAGAGAGAAATTGTGGTAAGGGATACAAATCGTTTCCATCATTTCGAGGATGGAGTTTGTTCCTGCAGGGATTATTGGGGACAGTAAGTTGAATGAGTAGAAAACTAATCAATGATATTTTGTGGGTACTCTGGGTTCACATATGTGTTGAGGCTGTGATTATGGAAGATAATTTTGACAAGAGACCCCCCCTAAGTTTTGAGTTGTAAATTTCAATGTAAACAATGAATACTGAGTGGAATATTTTCCTAGATAATATCCTCATTGGGAAATGTTTTTGTAAAATTAGAGAGCTCCAAAATGTTAGGAAGTCCACCTATTTATGTATTTTCCTCTTCTTCTAGTCTGCATGATAGAAATTGCTCCTACAAAGGATGAGGAGATCACAAATATAGAGCTTTGAAGTTATCTTTTTACGCATAGCAGCCTAGACCTCCACATACTATCAAATTAATCGTGTTCTGGTAGGGATGAGAATTCCATAAATACTTGCACCTATTCTAGACAGGATAGTCTCCTATGTCAACCTGCTCAAATCACATGTCAGTTCCTTATGAATGCTTAAGTGCTTTGGAGAATTGATCAACACATCAAAGTGAAAGAAGTGTATTTCTTGGCACACACAGCATGTGTCCCTCCTGACTTCCTAGTAACTAGGATACCATTTTCTTAAATTGTAGCTGCATCATAAAGACATGGTCACCATTGCCATGTACTTAACTATGTAATGAAGAGTTACAAGCTACACTAATTCACTTGTAATTATATTAACATTAATGACGATCCATGTCTATCACTGTTTACCAGAGTAGGGAGGCATTCCTTCTAATCAAATTTAATTATACGACTTGAAAATGTTTCTTTTATTTTTGAACAAAAAGACTTAACACTATTATATCCTTTATATTGCCCAAGCATTGGAGGGTTGTAAAACCAAACCAGACACCTTAGATTTATTTTCCTCTCATCTGGAAATGCATTTTTGGCAAAAACTCTAGCCAGTGTTTTCATTCCTAGATCCAAGCTTGAGTGAACTTGTGAATTTGAATATTTTGGATTGTATGGGATTTCTTTAGAGATCGAGGCTACTTTGGGTAGGTTATAGTGGTGAGAGGATGTATAGTTTTGGAATTTAGTCCCCTTTAAATGATCAAATGTCAATGTTTGGAAGCCAATCTCAGGTATTATACCAGTGAGGTTTGGTTACATTATCATGAACTCCTCACTGAGCTGTTCATTCTAAATATGTTTGTCAATGGAGTTCTTAATGTACATTTCAGTTGAGTAATATCTAGAAGCTGAGATCCAATGGTTTTAATAAGAGAAATTATTGGGGGTCCTCTATGCTAGTCCAATTATGTTTTTGTTCCCCATACATAAAATTTGTCAAACCATTGTTTACATTCAATAACTCCATGTCACTCCAACTTCCCTGTTTATTTAGAAACCTGCTAGGAACAAGTCTTTTATCTCTCCTTCCCACACTAGAACCACCATGAAAGAGGCGTCTGTTGCTCATAGAATAAGTTGGTGTTTCCTGAAGAAAGTCCACATCAGAGGTTTCTCCTTCAGATCTTTTCAAATTCGATATTTCTTCCTCTTCTTTCTTTGCAATTATTTCTCTTTCTTCAATGGAAAACTCTACTGCACATTGAATATCATGGCCATACATTCTTATATCCCTTCTTGACTGCTTTCTCGTAAAACCTATATTGAGAAGTGTTGAGAAAGATTCAACTGAGACTTGAAGCTGTCCACAAAAATAGACAAAGTCAGCATAGTGAACATAGAAGTGCCATTATAATTAACTGAATATTTGTAAGAATAAAAGATAATTATGAATGAAATATACAAGGAAAAGTTTGCAATTAAACAACAGAGTCCACAAATAAAATGAATTACACTGTTAATGTAAATTCAAAGTTTGGACTAAATACCTGCTGATATTTGGCTTGAGCTATTGTTAGTGCTTTGCAAGACTGTTCCAATAATCCTATGTGGTAAGCCACAACACCTTCCAGAGGCTCTAGTCGTGTGTATCTATCCAATCATTATTATTTAGCAATTAAATCTATGAAGGACACCTTCTAATGCAATCCAAATGTGGAAAAGAACAAATATATACTAACAACATTTAGGTCCACTTATAACATATATCGCATGTTCAAAGTATAGTCTCAGTATGACATGGTTCCTAGCTGTAAGGTAAACAAATTTTAGCTCCTAGAATCCGAAAACCATAAGCTAGCTGACATTTAGAATAAATCTCTAGTAAACTCTACCAAAACAAATGAACATATTCCTTTAGGATAGGATGAAGCTTGAAAGAGAGTTTACGTGGAAATTTCTGGACAAAATCCTCCTTGTAGAACCCTAGCTCTCTCCATATTTGCATCATAGCAATGTTCAAGCCCTTTGCGGGCCTCTTTTAACCACATTCTAGCCACATCCAAACAAGATATGTCACGCTGCATGAAATAAAACCACATTGTGTCTATTTGCAGTAGCGATGCATTATCCACCCTCTAATTAGATAGGAAGGGAAAAGTTTTTATACAACTAAATTGAGGAGCAACAGAAATAGGAAGCCTACATATAAAGTTGGAAAATTTGAGAACCAAATAGATAACTCACCTCGATTACTTTCCGATCACAAACATAAAATGCCTCTTGCAATAAAAGCAATTGTCAACAAGTACAAAAAATTATTGACGGTGGAGCAATTGTCCAGGTAATTGAAGGTTGTGATGCCATTTTATGCTAGGATACACTAAATTGTGTGAGAAGCAAAAACTCTAAATTGTGTGAGAAGTAGAAATACTAAATTGTGTGAGAAGCATAAAATCTATTTCAACATCAATTTATCTTCCATTTAGGTGAGTGATTTATGCCCACTTAGGGACACCAATCTCATTAAAATGGAAGAAACTCAACTAGTATAGACTGTTCTTAGCTTGTTGAACTTAGATCCCAGAATAGATACTTTGCTTGCCACAGTAGCACTCTGTATGTATTCCAATAATCAATGCAAAGTCAAAACTTTGATAGTTTCCAGCAGTGGAAAAAGTATATCAATAATATTTAGACTGATCAAGAACAAGTTGTATGAAAAAGTGAAATGGTGAAAGTGCTTGCAAGTGCACAATCACATAGTAATACTCCAAGGAATCTCAGGACAAATTCAATTGAGCAAATAGTATCCATAAAGATACAACAATGAATATATTAAATGCTACTTAGCAAATCTAAATTGTTGCAAAGTATGTTTACTACTATGAAAACAATGTGTGGAAAATATACAATACCAATTGATATATGATAGAAATATAACCCCAATCCTTAAATGATTATCAATATGTGACAAATTAATCAAGCACCAATTGTTATCAAATTCTAAACACTTACAATCCACTATGACAGAATTGTGACACTTTTTATGAGAAATGCAATCTCCAGTAGTAACCACAGTATGTCAATAAACAACTATTATTTGTATCTTAAATAAAAATTGTGATAAACAAGTGAAAGTATGAATAAGAGTGTCGTGGCCTTATTTATTTGAGGACTGTGAGTAACTTGTAGGACATCAACAATATGTGTTACTAGATGCTTCTTGAAATCTGAGACAAGACTATCCCAATGTTAGGATTTATGAAAAGAACACAACTAACCTTCAAGGCCTGATAATTATATGTTATAACAGCTATGACTGAGGTGCATCATGGTCATCCTGAATATGAGTTTATGTAGGGTCCCATCAAGGATATGTTGCTTGTTAAAAGCAGACTGAAGGGTATGGGACTGTTTTAAATAGTTACAAGAACAATGGGAGTCTGAGATTTAGTTTGTATAGAATTAGGAGGGGGTTTAGGAAGCATATTTATGACTATCCTAAATAGACAACACCCAAAAAATGGAGGAATGTTGGGTGTTTTTATAGGAGGGCCAAGAAATTTAGGATGAGGTCTGGGTAAAGGTCCAAGTCTAGATAGCGAAAGGGGAAGGACTCAAGTCTAAATGAAACTTTTATTTCTCTGATCTGGACTATTAGCGATCCTTTCTCATAGGTCGAGGTATGGACAAGGACAAAGAAAAGGGTCCAAGGGATTTTAGTTTGTGAATTAGTAACTATGGCTTAGTATCTAGGTTATTCAGGGATGTTAGGAAATAAATGTTTCCTTGACATGCCTAAGGGTAGGACAGAGGATAGGGTTTAGTTTTGGAAACTAGGGTTGTGTAAGGGTCTGTCCTAAGGTTTGTAGCTAGGCTGCAGGTTAAGTAGTCACTTAGGGTAGGCCAAGGAGTAGTATAGGGAAGAGGGTCGAGACTATTGGGTGAATTATTTTATAGTTAATTAAGTTTGTATCAAGACTCTATGGGATATATAATATCCCCAAGAAATAGGTCACAAGGAACAACAAAAGTCATTAGGAAAAGTGTATGTATACCTTGATTGTATAGTGTATCCCTATATGGCGACTCCATATTAATAGATATTACAATCAATGAAATTAAAGCACCTTTTGTGCCCTTGAAAGGAAATTTACCCGTCATAAGGAATTTCCTGGAAAGACAAAATCTCATATTCTGTTTTCACGGTGATACCATGCATTCATATATTGCTATAGAAAATGCTTCAAAGGCATGCATTGTTGTCAATCACAAAATCAATTACAAGTAAAAAAAAAATACCATTCTCACATAATATCGGGTTGTGTATATATTTATCTCTATGGATATATCTTTTTATCTCGTACCAATGATAAAAAGGAATAGAAATGAAACCGTTGAAAAAATGAACATTCTAAATGTAAAATTACTGTGGAAACTCATCCTATATCAACATTACAAGGATTACCTGCATGTTGTAGCCTTGAAATTAGCCACCACGTACAAACTTCGGTTGAGAATTATGTAGTTAGGTTTGCTCATGCTACAAGAGTGGATAGATGTTTAATGGGACCAAAACAGGCATGGGTAAATTACCTAAGGGGATTTTTTCCCAGCTTTATCACTAACTTATAAATTAGAAAAAAGAATTACCTGCAAGTCAGATTGTTTGAACTTTGTACACTGGATTCCTTGCTTACATCAAATATAAAATCTGGCATTTCCTCGATGTCTGCTAGAAAAGTATGCTCACGTGAAACAACTGAATGTGTCTAATTACTCTCAGCTAACAAAGATTCTTGGGTTCCTCTCATTGCCGCTCCTACAATAGCCTGTTGGGAATCTTTTCCTGAGACTCCACTTAATTCCTCCACAACAACACAATCCTCATAAGGCTCAATGAATTGTTCCTCCACATTTTCTTTCTTATTTTCATGTAATAAAAAATCTGGCATCCCTTGAATCTGAGTGTGTTTAAAATATTTTCTCTCTTGATGAGAAGATACATCCAAGGTGGCATTGTCCAACCTCTTTTCAATCCTCATGAATGGACACAAATATCCTCCTCATTTATTCCTTGCCTCCATCCAGTTCTTGCTGCTAATAGAAATTTTTTCTTCCTTCTCATTTGATGTACAATCTTCTGTTATTTTTATATTCAACGTAATAAAACCATAATGGGAAGCCTCTTGCACATTGTTCTCATCTCTTTTAAATGAGCATAACTCTAACAATCCTTGCATTTCTGGAGAAAGAATATCTTCTTATGAAACCCTATCCAGCTACTTCTCCTAGCTACCACCATCACCTTCGTCCCATACAAAATTTGACATTTGAGTGTCTACTTGACCAAAAGCAATGCTTGCTTCATACTAAGATTGAACAAAAGGATCAAAATCTCTCCTTTCAGGGGGAATTATCGTCATGCTTTGATGCTTGCCTCTTTTCCCTTCTCTTCTATCTCGGGACTCCAAAAAGTTGCCAGTGCTCATCCTTTCTGTCTCCTCTACCCATAGAGAGTTCAACAACATTTCATCCTTAAACTTTTCTGCTCCTTCAGTTTGAAAACCCAAACCTTCATTTCAGCTATTCTTATTTCCAACATTTACTTGTGGTATTGAATATTTATTTGGTGCTATGTTATAAGAATAGGAACAGGCCCCAATCATGGGAACATACTCAACATACTTGTTTTCTGCAGGCCTGCAATCCATGACTGAGGAGGAATTGACCACAAACAATGAACCATGTTTCTTAGAGAAATTTGACAAAATTGGCAGCTCTTTAGTGTTTTCTCTCAAATCCATCACTGACTGTTCAGAACTTGTGTCACATACCCCAATTTTGTAAAATTTTGTAAATTGTTTTAATTATATTCCTGAGACATTATATTAAATTTAATGCTAAGTAGGAATTGATGACTCAGCAGAGTCAACAGAATTGGAATGTAATTCAGAATATTTTTATTATTGATAAATAAATTGTGGAGACAACAGCATGGGAGAGCTGTTAAAAAGAGGTTACTGGTCAAACTAGTGGATGGAACTAGGTGGAAGGAAAAAGACAAGTGGCAACATCCTCAAACACTTCTTAAGTTGCAGGTGGAAACATCCCTACATTTGGGGTCATGATCCCCCAAGAAAGTGGGATCAGAGCAGGTGGCTCATTAAATGACAGTTAACCCAAAAAAGACCTAGGCAATCTTTTAAAAGTACTCAATGAAGAGAGCTGAGGCTGCTCAGATATTTTCCAGAGAGAATTCATTCAGGTGAATGTTATTCAAGAATTTCATTGAGGAAAGAGGGGAAAGAGTAAGGAAGTGTTCTGAGTGAATTGCTGCAGTAACTTGATTTTATTACAGCTTTTAGCTGGGAGAACTTACTGATAAGTTCTGGATTCATACTGAGTTTGAGGACTAGTATCTGACATTGCTGCACCTAGTTCCAGCCAGGGAGACCAGAGCAAGCTCGGGGGTCCTGAGAAGTCGTTGTCTGAGCGCTCTCCAGGAGTTGGTAGGGAGGAACGGCCTCCCATTGCTGTTGTTGTCCAAAGCTTAAGCAGGTTCTCTCATTTATCTATTTCTGTTTAATATATGTGAATGGATGAATGTTATGCTTGTATTATTTGACAGAAGAATTAGCTGGTTAGTGATGTAATTGTTCTAGTTTATCAATAGTTGAACTATTGATGAAAAATAAAGACCTGCTGTGTTTTTCCACATCTGGGCTACCAGACCGTACTCCAGCATAGAGGTAGAAATTATAGAAATATTTATGATGAGATTATAATTTAGACCTTTGCTTCTTTATATATCATCAGAAATAATGTTTGTTTTACTGTTAGCTGATCATGTTTACAGATAAAACTAGTTTTTGTACAGTAATCATATCAGTAGTTTTATTATCGAAGCAGATAGAGGAAGGTTACTTTAATTATTCTACTGTATTGAAAACATTACTATTTCCTCTTTCTAGTTTAAGAATAATTTAACGGGTTATATCTAAATACCAGTATTGATTGTAGAAGTAAATAAATGCATATTTAACTCTATAACCAAGCAAAACTAGTTAGGACTGATGTATTATGTTAATGTTATCTTTTACTTTACTTTTCCTTTTCTAGTTAAACCATTTTTTTTTTACATTATTTAGAATGGTAACCCTATCTTGTATGGGTTATAAATGTATGCTAATATATATATATATATAGTTATATGAGAAAGATCATAAGAAGTATCATTCGATTTAATTTTATTTTCATAAGTAATATTATAGCTTAACATACTGATTTAATATTTTCAAAACTCTTTAAGTAACTGCATATCAGTACAGGAAGAAAACATCATAATGCTATCTTCTTTATGCTATAAAATAAACAAAGGTTGTACATATGGAGAATATAATACTCCAATAAAGACAGGATTATTATTTTGTATTAGTAAGTATTATTGTTATAATAATATTATACTTTTATATTATCCAACATAAAGATATTATACTTTTAAACTTAAGGAATAACAATATTATTTTAAATTACAAACCTGAGTTAAAAATACCCTGTTCTACAGAATAACTAAACTTTTCCAAGAAACTTTGTTAAAATAAATTAAAAACAAAATATAAGAACCTATATGGCTTAAGGGTATAAACCCTATATATATCACTTAACAAGATTTTTTTAACAAGTAAACCAAGGTATAACCCAGGTACATAACCTTGACAACAAATTTTATAAAAGAACTTATCTATAGTAAAATAACTCAGTTGCATAATTAAAAATAAAGGTAAATAACAGAACATTAGATTGCTCGTACATCGAGCTTAATCAATAGGGTAATAATCATTTATTTACTCACAGATACAAACAGAAGTAGTATTAATATACAATTAAGAAACTGTAATGATTCTCAAACTGTAAAATTTAGGGTTTAACCCTATAAATATCAGTTTATGCAAATAAATAATAATTATAAAATAAGAAAATAATTTACTTACTGCCGCATTATAAATCAACACTACAAGGCTGTCATAAACCTGTGTTTTACATATTTCATACACAGATCGTAAATTAAAAATAAATGCAGTAATACAACAAAAGCTACAGAAGAAGAAAGACAGTATATTATATTATGTTGTAGACTGTGGGCGAAAACACCCAGTGTTTTCCAAAATTATACAGTAAGATAAGAAGTCGAAGTCGAGGTTTTAACCTCTTCGCAAACAGGGTTGCAGCCCAGCTTTCTCTTTACAGCACTTAAAGCATAAAAGACAACTAACATTTACAACCTCGGCCTAAGCCGTAACGCCCTCACTTTGCGTGAAGGGTTTCATCTATTAATTTTGTTAACCAGCAATCTTAAGACCAGAATGAAGCAGTAAGGGTTTCAGGCTTCTTAAGCTAACCCTCGAAGGTTCCAACTGAAAACCATAAGGAGGACAAGCCATGGTGTAACCAGGCTTACCAGGATTGCAGCCTGTTGCCCCAGTCTTCTTACCAAAGGCCGTGCACTTGGAGTTTGTAAAACCTGCATTCACAAAGAATAAACCCTACTTTAGAATACTGTAATTTGCATTAAAAACTTAAAGCTAAGGAAAAACAGTAAGCAAAGTTTTAAGTTCTTATTCTTACCTGTTATTTCGAGGAAGCACGACCGCTGGTAACGGTGTCTCAACTAACAGTGCAGGGAGGTAACACTACTTCCAGGAGGTAAAAGGAAGAATAACTCTCAACCTTGCATAGAGTTCAAGGACAGTAGGTCCAACCATCGAAACCCCGGAGGGAGGTGTTAGCACTGGCGAGGGTTCGGTTCAGTATGGCAGAGAAGAGTATAATGGAGGAATGAAGGACTGAACCTCAATATGCAATGTATGGAGCAAGCCACGACCAGGAAACGACATGGAGGATACTTTACAGAGGAGAGGCCACACAGAGGTGCACAGCACCGTCGCAGAGCGACAGACGCCACAGGAGGTGGAGACAATGAAGATTAGGGTTAGTAACAGCTTTTTTATCCAGGCAAGGTATGGCTGTGGTATTGCCATGATAGCAGTTAAATTATCAACGCAGAGTGGGTTTGTTTACATAGTTCAACCAACAACTCGATGGAGGAATGATTTTCCCAATCATTCGTATGATCAAGGTTTATCCAAAGTCTTCGTCCTTACGCTGCATGCAAAGATTATTACTCATCATTCTCCTTTCTATTTTATTAATCATTGGAAATAATTTTAAAATCTTTTAACGACTCCATAAAGTATATTCAGCTCGGTGGTTGGAAAGTATTTCAATGGGAATCTTAACCTTGTTAGCATAGTATATATGCATTGAAGGGTTGTAGTATATATTATAGTATATATGGAGATAACCTTGGCGCAAGTTAAACATAAATTTTTCCCTTTATATTATAAAGTGCCTTAAGTTCTTTAATAAGTAAAAATAATGATAGCATAAAAACCATAGATTGTTATTAATGCAAACTATATAATTATTGGGTCATATTATTGTTTTGCCTTTAGCCTTGAAATCATTCTTTGTTTAAAAGTAATAACTTTTCACTAGTGTAAAAATAACCCTTGGAACGTTTAGTCTTATGTTTAAGCTCAAGCGAAAAGGGGCTATGATAAGTATTACAGAACTGTTTAATGATTTCTAGCTTTTATAAGCTAAATTCCTTTATTGCTAGCATAGTTTAGAAGTTCATAAAGGAAGGCATGATGGTAGAAAGCTAGGTATAATTTCATTTCTACTTGTAATCTTTTAAATGATTTATTTACAAAGATTAAAATAGCATCTGTAGTACAAGTTACTAAAGACAAGGAAGAAGTATATACCATGTGGAGACAATGTGTTTACTTAAAGTGATACCCTCTGTTATCTCCATATTTGTCCCACGAATTTGGATTCCGCCAAGCATGAATGTAAAGTCTACTATCATTTTTGTATCTAATCTAAATGTAAAGATAGCCCAGCACTTCTGCATCCTTGTCCTATTTCCACGAGTTAGGGAAGACATCGACTTCATTTTGCATTATACCAAGCCTTGAAAAAGTCATTGTATAAGCCATCGGCCTTCTTTAAAGGCATTCTCTTGCCTCTCTGTCAGTCACATACTTGCAATCTGCGGGAAGCTGTCATTATATTAAGTGTCATTCAGAAAGTCTCGATTTCTTTACTTCATTCTAGTGCCTGTTTAATGAAAATAGTAAAGATGGAATGAAAGGCTGCGTCCATGTGCTGAGCCTGCATATCTTACTATGTTCAAGAAGTATTGCCAGGTCATGGCTCCTATTATTAGATATTCATAACAAGAGTTTTATAGGAAGAGAGTTTATGGCTCTTCCTGATCCCAAACGTCGAGACATTTTAAGACATTGTCAGAGAATGGAAGTC
>LPNX011154806.1:0-17646 GCA_001517045.1 Pseudotsuga menziesii | reverse complement strand
ATAGATTATTTACATATTTATTGGAATAATCTCCACCATTATCTGTGTGAAGGATATTGATCCCCTTACCAGATTGTTTCTTTGCAAGAGCTTTAAAATATTGAAGAAAAGCAAACACATCAGCTTTGTGTTTTAAGAAGTAGACCCCTGTGTATATAGAGATGTAATCAATGAAGGTTAGAAATTAGTACGTATATTTATTTATTCATATATAGGTGAGGAAAGGGACCAGTAATGTCACCGGGCACAAAATCAAGAAGTGATGTGGCTATCTTAGCCTTTCCTTTCGCAAATCTCTCTTCAAGGTGCCTACCAAGAGTATATATTGGAAAAACTCCATTTAAGAAGGATATAGGTGGCAACCCCACTATCACGTCTTGTTTGATTAAATGATGCAATTAACATAAGTTAATATGCCCAAACATATCATACCATAACTTACTAACATCATTAGAATGCATTAACAAAGCTAGAGTAGGGGTTTTAAGCAAAAACTTTGAAAAAACATACAATTTATTTTTGTGATCAACTTTTCTAAGTGAAATATTTCAATTTTTTTTGTTAAATCTACCAACAGGCGTCGCTTTTCTGATGGTGTTTCGATGCTTCTGTGAAAAATCCAACACATGAAGGCTACGATCAACCGACGCTTTGTATTAACCTTCCGATGGCAGTGTCATGACTCTAACACTTCAACCCGTTGGACGACCGACGCTTCATGTGTCGGTAGGAGTCAAAAATCTGACGCTTTCTAGATAAAAACATCGACAACGTCGCCATGCCTCCAACAATTATGTCCATCGAAAGGTTGACCCTTCAAGTGTCGGAGGGCGTCAGATTTCCGATGGTTTATGCAAGTTTTGATTGACACTTTGAAAGAGAAAACTGTCGAATAGGCGACACCATGGTGTGTCGGATCTTCGACCCACTTTGGTAGCATGTCAAATATCTGACATTATTCCATTGATGGCAAAAAAAAGCGGATGTGTCGAAGAGGCGACAGAGAAGTGTCGAAATTCAGACATGCAAGGCGTCGGATTTTGGGTTGAAATTCTATTGTGAATTAATTGATTTATCACAAGCACTTTACATGGTGTTTTTTTTTCAAACCGGAACGGTTATATTATATTAAAATAGTGGTGTAACCACTGGGATAGAACCATTAAATGAAAAATTTTCCCTCGAGAGTGGCAATCAAAATTCAAAACTACAACCCTTATATTGTTTGGCTTGCTACCTCTAATGCCCTAAAACTTTAGTTTAAAGACAAATAATCTCCTGATTACACACAAGTCACAACCAAACCAAAAATCCAAATTCTTGAACTAACATCCTAGGCATGAAAACTGCCTTTATTTCAGAGAACCAGTTTGACTACGATTCATCACCAGATGCCTTGAGTGAGAGGGTTTCTTCTTTTTTACCATTTTCACCCAATCCTTGGATTTATCATCCTCCTCTTCTTCCTGATCGGCCCAGCTATGAGACTCATGTTCTGGAGGAGAAGTAGTTGGCTAAGCACTACTTTTTCCTTCCAAAGGTAAATCTGTGGAAAGGTCCTTCGAAATTTGTTGATGGGCCAGCTTTTCCTTGTCCCACCAGGTGGAATTTCGATGAGATTTCATTGCTTTATGCTTTTTCGGTAATTTTGTGCAGTTGATGGATAAATGTCATGTTTCAAAACATGCTCTACATATAAAATTTACTTGCTCATAATATATATGTCGAGTCCTTGACAAGTCCTTAGTTTGCAGGACAATTTGTGCTGGAAACCCTTTAGTGAAATCCATCTCCACGCAGATCCGAGTGAAGGTTGTCAAGGCAGACTCTGTTTTTGGAATTTTGCTGTAAAATTTTCCAAGAGAATTTCCAATGGATTGCAGAGAGGCAAGGCCCCAAAAATGAAGGGGCAGGTTTGGAAGCCTCACCCAAACCGCAGCTGACGATATAAACATGGTAGAGGCATCGAATGTGGGGGTCCATGGCGGCATGGACAGGCCCGACCTCCCCCATAACCAGGTCCCAGAATTAAAGATGTGATCACGGTCATCTGTAGAATCAAAGTTCACAATAAAAAACCCTTTTGCACACGAAAAAATAAGGGCTTCCGTCTCTAAAAGGAGAATTCATTCAGAAGAGATCCAAGAATGAAGATCTGTTAGATGAGGCCACAAACCGTTGAACATACAAACAATAGCATGATATATTTAATGATCCGCTTGATCCAAATCATCCTGGATAACAGGAACGACGAGAGCGGGGGCCTCTTGCATCATGAGCCTTGGAGGGGTCCCAGAACCTTTGGGAACCTTGACTACAGTGATGAAGGGAAATGCCGTAGGCAGAGAGGAGGCATCCACGCAGGAACCGGGAGGAGAAGAGTCAACCCCCTGCAATGGCCTACAAGACAGGCCAAGTGAGCCACCTAGTTGTTGTGCGAAGAGAGTTATGGAGGGACAGCCATGAGGTGAAAGGAAGGGCGCGCCAGGCTGAGCAGAGGAACCCCCTGGAGGCTGCGAGGAGAGGGTCGAACCAGAGCTACACTAAGGGGGAGGGGATGAGCAACCCTTGCATGTGATAAGCTCTGCCAAAGAGGTCATCAAGAACGGATCTGGAGGAGGCCTGCAAAGCAATCAGAGGCATGTCGGAGTAAAAAAATTAAGCACTGTACATGGTGTTATGTATTGTAGGGAAATTCTTTTCAAGAGGAAGCCACTAATGAAGACTTGAATCTCGAGTTCAAGTACGGTTTTCAACATGCGATGGAACATCGAAAAAGCTTGAGGAAACCCTAGTTTTCCCATTGATTCTCGTAGAGGTAAATAAAATCAATAAGGACATCATTATAATGTACTTACATAATCTATCCATGAATGATTACATCGAAAAATGAATTTATTTTTTGTTTTCAGGGTGAGACCAGCAAAAGAAGCGAGGGTAGCTATACCGAACAGGTACCACGTGATGGTGGGGAGATGCCTAGCGATTTAGGTATGTATGCTATAAAAAATATGTATTCAATATGATTTTAAATGTATAATTGATGACATTTATTAATTAATATTTTTCTATGAATTACAAAGCATGTATCTTCTCATGCTCAGTCGAGAGAGGAGCAAACGACAGAGCCAATGAACACTCCAGTTACTTGGCTAGTTACCAGTAGGTAAAGTTCATTGTAATGAAATTGAAAATAATGATATATGTATCTCACTAATAAATTTGCATTTATATCTATATAATTGTCTTGGTTTTTCAAGATGATGCCCCTATCCATCCACCTCCACCCCCTTCTAATCAACGTACCAGAAGTATGTTACGGGGGTGCATATCCACACAATCAACGGAGAAAGAAGGCACAACAACTACAACGGGGAAAGACACCGAAGATGAAGTCCCCCTCTTTGAATTTCTGAAAAAAAAAAAAATAGTTGTAAACATTTAAGATTTGTGTTTGACAGAGTGAAGGCATGAACTATTTTCATTTTTGTTACAAGTTTATTGGTCTAGTCGTTGCATTGTGATATTTTAGAATTGAGGTTTCACATCTATATGTTATTTCTCAAATAATATGTCTAAATATGTGCGACATATTTAGATGACTATGGTTATCCTCAAGGAAATGCCCACCCCTTCCTAAGTATGTTTACTACTATTACTGCTTTTGTTTTTTAGTACTTTAATGATTTATGTAGCTCTATGTTTGATAGTATTGTGCTGATTAGAACAATTAATATAACTATGTTTGTGATTTTTGAAATTTATATGCAAAATGTTTGTTCACTTTGTTGCATAGCTTATTTTTTAATATGTGTGACATCTTCCGAGGAATATGGTTATCGTCAAGGGTCTGGCCACCCCTTGTTGAGTTAAACTGAGCAAGATGAGATGACCACATGACCTTCCTTATCCTGGGATGATGATTATGATCTTCCTCTCATTGCATGAGACACATTGGATGTATGACCACATACAATTGAGAACACCAGGTAACCTACCTTTGACAATTACTTTATGTGCATGAGCCTAGTGTGGCGTCATGTTGCCTTATTATGATGCGTTGACTTGCATGTTTACTTGTATGTGATGTTTATCCTTGTGGTGAATCGTGATTGACCCTTGCATGGTAGCGTTTATCTATACAACACTTAATTTTTTATGTCCAGCTTGTTGATGAACAGTGTGACCCCTTATGATTGATGTCCACCCTTGCATTGACCTTAATAGATCTCCTTAGGTGCCATCCACCACAACGTTACCTTATATGACATTTTTGGAGTACTTTGTTGTCGTTTTTTATTGTGTGTTGGTCGTACTATTGTGTTGCTAATGTTTTTTATTTGTGAGGGTTGGATCTATTTTAGGGTATTTTTTAGTTCAACATTCTCTCCTTTCACCTGTATGTTGGTCTATTTGAGTCTCATGCAACTAACCTAACGCTAAGAGGTTGAATTCTGAGGATAAGGGAGGTCTGCCTCAACATCTAAATAAATTTTCTTTCTCCTTAGTGATTTCAGCATTGCAAATGATAATGTGACATGTCCAAAATAATGAATTTGTTTTTCTTCTCGGTGTCAATGGGCATGATATAGTTTCCATATTCAAATGCAACTCAAAATAGCAATGCAATTATTGAACTTCTATAAATCCTTATATTGCTAATATGTTTATTTGTATATGATTAACTAACATCTTCGTACATTGCAAGCTATGCATGAATTTAATGGATGTGCATTTGTACAGGTTGGACACATTGCGACTTCATGCTTATTAAATCAGAATCATGAATTCTTACGATTGGTTATCAATACTGTCCGCAATGATATTATTGGGCGGAATGGGACGTTTCAATGTTTGTCACATACTATGGTAAGATCTTGTCTTGGAACCTCTATTATGAAGCTAAATTATGATGCTTTCTGAATGTAATAGTTTTCCTGTTTAACCTATGGTGTGCATCCAGACTACTACATGATTGGGAGATAAACAGGTTGTTACTTAAGTTAAATGTAGATTTCCTTGTGCAAATGCAAATATGTCAAGTGTCATTTTTCCCACAAGTGTTTGAAATATTGGGCTTTGGATTTACATAGAGATATAATCTATAGACTATAATGTTAGCTAGAAGAAATTTAGCAAAAAAAACAAATTTAAACATTGTTCCTTTGTTCAAAGCCAATTCTAAATAAAAAATGAAGCATTGTCCCTGTAATGGTTTCTTGTGATGACCTTCACGTCTCTCTAATTAACCAACCAAAGATGTTGCTTGATATGGAACACATTTACCAAATATATCTCTGATACTTAGCAGCTGAATAGTAACTTCCAAAGCTAAGCACATATT
Source organism: Pseudotsuga menziesii (assembly GCA_001517045.1). NCBI lineage: Eukaryota > Viridiplantae > Streptophyta > Pinopsida > Pinales > Pinaceae > Pseudotsuga > Pseudotsuga menziesii. Next base: position 12,302 of record LPNX011154806.1, on the reverse strand, counting down.
TTCATTGCTTTCAACACAAGATTATCATCTTCTTAAGTGTTCTCTTGATGTTCACCAAGGGAATGACCCCATCTAGAAAGCTCAATATGGACGCTAAGTCATGAAGTAACCTCCAAGTAACAAGGGATGTCCGCTTAGCATCCCAAAAGGATACTCCAAGGTATGTGCCCCAGCTAAAATGTGCAATTAATCTCCCAAAAAGGTGGCTACTCAACCAACATGTGCCCACAATGCAACCAAACTTAGCTTCAAAGGGAAATGTCTTTCTAAAATGATGCAAAGAACAGAAAACGAGGGCTTGATGATCCCACAAACTTCCTCTTAACTCCAACAATCCATATCAAGAGTGATGAAAGAACTTTCATTAGGGCAATGTTACAATGTGAGAGTGTGCACATGGAAATCAAACAGCTCCAAATGCAAATAACTTCTACAAGCCATGTCCACAAAACACTCCATTTGACCTCCAAGAGGGACTGCTTCCCTAAAGTGACCTCCAAGCATGTAATACCTCTCATCAATGGCATACAAAAGAGTGTTATCATTTCATAATAAAGTTGGACATCCCAAGGATAGCTAGGGCATGGAAATACTACTCCAAAGTCCAACGATTTGTTCTAGACATGAGGTGAGGACTACAAGAAGGGTGTGGCCCACTAGTGCTTCCGTTAGGGTACATTGACTGAAAACTGTTGGTTTATTGCTTATTCCAGTCAAATGCATTCCTAGAACCTCCTTAAGACTATTGTACATGCTTCAAAAAACACCCAGAACTTTTCAAATCTTGGTTTTGTTGTAGTCTATCATTGTTTTAGGGTTGTTTTGACCCTTAAAAATGCCCAGATTCGACCTTAACACTTTTTAAGAGGATCAAGCATGCCCAAAATTGCCAATAAATGCTCAAAAGTGCTAGAAAATGTGTTTTATTGTGCCTATGACTCAAAATGCCACCCAGATTTGATATTGGAGTTTGTACAAGGACTGAAAGGTGCCCAAAACTGCTCCCCACTTGAAAATAAACCCAAATTCATCTAAGAAGTGCCCATGCCCCAAACTGTCGAGAAATATGAGTTTATTGTTGTTTACAGGTTATTTGAGGGTTATTTATGCCCAGAATTGATTTTAGGGGTGCTTGTGCTCAAAGGACTGCTCATAATTGCATTTCATGATGATTTAAGGCCCTTTTTATCACTAACCTGCCTCCACTAACTGCTCGGATCTTCTTTTTAGTTATGTTTACATCTTTTTCTATGGAAAAAAGCACCTAGAATTCATAATGTTGATGCCAATTGCTGATTAGGATGTCATAACAACCATCATTTCTACCCAGAAAGGAGGTTTGAGGTTGTTGGAATTCACAGTTTTCCTAATTATGTCCGTTTACCACTGCTAAATGTGATGCTCTTGATTTTATAGGATCCAAAACTGCCTAGAGATGCGGTACATAAAAATGTGTACATAAATGAGGAACAAATTGGACACCTTCCATATGTCTTCACGTTGGAATGAAATGTTGCGAACGGGTATTATGAAACATATTACAATCCTATATATGCTTCTACAGTTATGCCACTATTGGCACAAATTATCCTTACTCTTGAATTTCATTACCATCTCTTGGGGATGTTTCCATGAATGTTTTCTTACTTTTTAGTAGGATGTTGTTGCGACAAGTCTCCTTTTATGCCTAGGTCATCCCTCTTTCATGATAGTTGTTCTTCATCCCCAACACTAGCACATTATGTTGTTGGGGTTCCTTCACTACCTTTTGTCCCCATAACTTCTCTTTTAAGGCTGCAAAAAGGCCCAAAACTGCTCTAAATAACCATACCATTGTAAGGTACACCCATACCAAAATGGGAATAAGAAAATTAATACTAGAATTCCAGATTAGGGTGTTTGAGTTCTCAATGGGTGATAAGATGAATATAACAATAATAAAACAAACTTTCCAACCTTGCCAAATGGGGCATACAACTTGAGTGGCCCTAATGGCTAAGAACATGTGTTTTCTTATAGGAGTTCACAAATCCTAAGGGGGTAGGGTATGCACCCCTCTGTAGACTTTAGCAATCAAATTGTTGTGCAGAGTGGGTCCCTTCTCCCATAAATAGGGGGGTTTCATACACCAATTTAGTGTCTGGCTTGGTCGTGACAAACATTATCACTTAGTTAAAAATTACCAAAAGAAGTAGTGCAATAATTGTCATGTGGTTATGCATAAATGTTGCAAATGTTAGCACAATAATTCAAAATCAACTTAAATGGTTAATGATAGTCACGAGAACTGGCATGCATTCTATGGCATCTTTGCTCACTTCATACAAGCTAGATGCGATGCATTTCTTACTAACTATATCTTAGTATTTGATCAAAATATATCCCATAACAAGTAGGAGATGGTGCATACCTCAATAAATCATCCTTTTGTCATAGTTCAATGTCATATGCTCAATAATGCTAGAAAAATATGTCTTTTAAGTTTCAACAATAATCACTATTAGTTATGAGGTTTCGTGAACATTGTCTTCTTATAGATCTTATATCACGGTACATTTGTCTTGATGTTCTAATTTTTATTTGTGAAAGATGATTCTACATCATAGTCTCTATTGAGATCCACAAGAGAAAGGATTTAAAATAACCCACCAGCAAAAGCTAAATCTGTGCAAAGAGAAGATAATGCAACACTACATCAACATATAAATATGTATTAGTGTGTAATATAGATGAAACCGGCAAGTGTGCCTTTAGAGAAAAATCACTCAAGTACAATAGAGCTCAACAATTGAGAGAAAACCCTTGAGAAATAGATAACACTGGAAGAGAGAAAACAATTCTATATATGGTGCCCATAGGCTAAAAAAAGGAGTCACTTGTATAGGAGAGAAATTTCTCAAGAAGATGTTACAAAGGAGTCGTGCGGCACCCTCCCCAAGAGGGGTTGCAGGATTCCATAATGGATAGGTTGGTCTTAACCACATAGTGACTAGGTAATATTCAAGCCAAATTGTAGAAAATCACTAATACACAATATTAATGATGACAAAATGAGGTCAGCCATTCTCATATGTGAAGATTACACCATCATTTCAACATCTTCTCTTAGGTTGAAGAGGAAGCCATTGAGAACGATGAAATACAAATAGGAGAGAGTTTTTATAGAGACACAACTCAGTATAGGTTCAATCTAGGTTGAAATAAAATAGAGACTGGGTTTATGTATACCCAACTCAAGTACATTTAAGAGAGCTTGAATACACATAAATCTCAAATAAAATTTTGGGAGTGTGTTGATGCATTATGAACTCGAACACCCTTGAGAGTGCTTGAGTATAGTTGAGAAAGATTGAATATAATACAAGAATGGGTTTATGGATATCCAAATAAATTACACCTGAGAGAGCTTGAATACAATCCTATGTTGGAGGAAACATCTGGACTGGTGCGTACTAGTTCTAGAAATATCTGGAAACATAGAAAAGGGTATGAAAAGGTTATATGGATTTTAAAGAGATTCTATAAAGGGAGAAGTGTGAGTTGGGAAACCTGTGACCTCAATTTGATATGTATCATGCTTGGGAATCGATAAAATAGACATTCATAATGTTCCTCAAAATCTAGAAATCGCTCTTCCTTGGAATATTGCAACAAATTTCTGGAATTATGTTGAATGCCTCCCTTATTGGATTATGTTCTTTTAGGATCTCATCCCTTATTGCATGAATTAGGGTTGTTTCATCCCGACATGTTGAAGTAGGGATGTTCCATCCCCTTTTTTACTGTCAAACAGGGTTGTTTGTGCCCAGACTTATGAAAACTGCCTCATACTTGCTCAAAATTAGTTCAAGATTGCCTAGATCTGTTATTGCTTTTGTTTATCCCCCTGAATCTGCCCAGCATGGCGAATAAGGGCAATTTAAACTTTGAAGCTGAAATAATTCCCAAAATGTTGATTGAATGACAGAATAAGGTCAAAGCATGCCCAAAATGATGATTGAAGGGAAGAAAAGGCCAACACATGCCCAGAATGGCCTAAAACATGTATATAACCTTAAGGGTTTTAGTTGTTCATGAACCTTAAGGAATAAAATTCCAACTAGGTCGAAAGGGTCAAAAAATGCATGACCTTTTTCCAAAATATAAAATTGGTAAAAAATTCCAGGGAATTCCAAAAATCAGAGGTTAGAGGTGCTTTGCAGTCAACACCCTTGTCAAAATTAGGGGAACTATCACAACCTCTCACATCTACAACTATGTCTACTACTTCTCTTGGACCATCATATAACATGAAATCATCTGCAGTAGTCAGACAACAAAGGGAGAAACGACCAGGTCTAGAAACTCTTTCTACCTCAGTGACTGGAATCAATTCAAGTCAGCTTGGTTTATAGAATGAACAGGTCTAACCTTCAATGTCGTTTGTCCAGCATAGATCAAACTCTCTTCTTGTGGGCCCCATTGCAAGTAGAGTTGCATCAACTAGAAGTATTACCAATTTAATAACACCTTTGAAAATTAACAGTCCTTCCAATGGAACAACACATATGCCTAGTTTGGTAGCTAAGGTAGATCAACCTATTGCAATTATTAGCGGATCCTACACACTGGGGTGGTGGATCTGGTAACATAGCTAAAATCAAGTTATATGCAACATAATTTAACTCTATGATTTCTCAATAAAAGAGATAGGTGATTGTCTTTGATCCTTTAAATAGTTGTTGGGATTCTGGTAAATGTATGCTTTCTTGTCCTTTTACGGCTGGCTAAGAATCTATAAATGTTTGTGAAGTTCCTCTTGCAATTACAATATTGAATCATGCGGAAGCACCATTATCTGCAAATCAATGGATCTTGCAAAGTATTTAATTCAAAGAATATGCTCTGAGATAGGCTTGCCTCTGGATTCACAGGGGAAACCTATCAAATATATTACTATTTCTTCTTTGGCTTTATGGTGAAATGATGGATGGATTCTAGGGTTTCATGCACATGTAGGATTGATGCTAGCATTGTTGGAAGAACACAAGCACAAGGAGGATCTAGGGTTTTCTTGGTTGCTCCATTGGTAAAGTTTAGTGAGTTTATGCTGCTATGGATTGAATGGTGGTTTTAATGATGTGTTTTCTCTGAATTAGGGATTCTTACCAGCTTTTTTCAACTTTTACATGGTATAAAAAATCCTCTTGAAGGAGTTTTCTCTCGTTTGTCCTTAGATCTATGAATTTTTCCCTAATTAGGATCCTCCAACAAACCCTAGAAGTTGTTGTTGGAAGTCCTAATTGGTGAGCCTTAGGGAAAAATTCCAAGAGGGAGGTTGATCACCATTCCTCATGGCCTTGGGTTTGAAGTAAATATCTTAAAAACCCTAAGATTTATCATTTTAATCAAATTTTAGTATTTCATGTGTAAATATATGCATTTGCGTGGTTAGTGTAGTGTTAGAATAGATCTGCGTTTTATTAAACTAGAAAACCTTAGAAATTTATAAAATTCAATAATCCAAAAATAGCAACAATTTTCAAATTCTAAGCCACCCCCAAATTTTGGCCTGCCTATTTAGCCCTTGATCCTCCAGGGTGTCACCTATCTTATTGTCTACAACCATGAACTTGAGAAGCAACCTAAAAGAAACCAGTCAAAAGTCAAAGTTAGGGCTTCATATTTGACATGTTTCAGGGGTTGGGCTAATTTGGCCTTGATAAAAGGTGTATTTTTTCCTTACAGCGACCCCATTTAATTGTTGCTGAGATTTATAGGAGCAACAAATGAGTAGTAGATAATAAACACTAAAGTAAAAGACAACCATCAACAAGAACACAACTTTTTACCCTAGGAAATTTTGTAAGGTATAAACCTTTTCAGGTATAAAAACCCCAGCAAGAACAATCCTCTTTAAATACGCAAGGAAGCCAAACAAAATAAACACTGAAAAATGTCAAGCTTGAAGGTATGCATGTCAACCAAGAAAGCGTCCCAAGGTAAGCGCTCCACATGAAGGATTGAATGCTCCTCTCCAAAGGTCTCCAATGCTCTAATGCTACCTCATATGCCATATGCTCCTCCGAGTCCACTATACCTTTAGGAATTCCCCTCAACCAAGGAATCCTCAAGTGAAGAACAAGCCTCCATGCGAGAAACCAAGTGTCTCTGTGCTACCCAGGTCTCAACACCCTCCTCCTAGATACCCAACACTCCTTATCTAGATGGGTTGTCCTCCCAATAAAGAAACCAAATCTTCATGTGCACATTCCATGACGAATGTCACCAAGACACATAAGTTTCCAACACCCTAAGTGCACCACATAAGCATCAACATCAACTCAAGGCATAGAAATCTATGAATATTCTATCTCCATTGTTTATGTCCATTGAGGTACATCCAAGGGTAGTCAACACACCAAGCACCCCTCATCACATAAAGACACCCTCAAGAATGGTGTAAACACTTTTGGAGTAACCCCAAAAGATAATAGGAGGGAACCAAAGATTAAAATCTTTTAACAGCATCTACAAAAGTACATGAGTGTATTATTCCTTAGTTCAAATAGAAATCACTACAGGTATTCCAAACCTATAGAGATTAAAATATGTGTCTCATCATGGTTGTGTTGCTTATGAAATGGGTATATAACGGAGCTAATTATATTTTGGTTTCGACATTACCATATACATTTTGATCTGGGAATTTAAAGAGTATTTAACTTAATATGTATTGTAATTTACAGGTTGGAGACTGCTGAACAAAGTGGTGATATTATTATGGGACCTACCTCTTCTTAGATTTTTCCAAGGTTGATGATTTGAACTTAGTATATCTAAGGAATTTAAAAGAAATGCTATTGAAATTCAGAACATAAAATTTGTATGTCTTTTTGTTAAATGTTGCATTGTTTCATAACAATGGAATTTATGGCAGCTTGAAAGTGACAATGTCTCCCTTCTGATTTTCACGGATTATAGATTTGCATTTTTTATTGGTTTCTATCTTTTCTCTCAATTAAACAGTTGAGCGAATGACATTCCTCTTGTCTTTTGTTCTTCTGTACAGAATTCACATCAACCATAGACATTTTGAGGCTTTTACCGATCAACATATTAGTGGCATTGATGCATTATCAGTGGGTCCATCCAATTGGAATGAAGTAGATGATATTATTGACTATGGATCTCCATATCAATTTTTTTATGAGATTACATGATATCCCAGCATTGATTTCTCACTCATAGAACATATATCCTAAGCTTATATAGAACTTCATCCCTTTATGGGGTCTTCATCTCATGATTGGAGCTTTATGATATTGTTTTCTAGGAAGCAAAGCAATGTGATTACTTTTTATATTGATATCATTATTTTTTCATCGATATCAATATTCATATAATGTTGTCTTCTTTCTCCATTAAATATATTCCATCTCTTAAAGAATCACATTCTAATGGAACTTATGATGGAGAGGACTTAGGTTTTCTGTTTAAGACACTTCTCTGAGTGTGGTGTCTCTACCATCTTGTAGGATATTGAAGGCATGAAGCAGGTTTTTTATGAGTTAAGTCAAGCTAATAATGATTATGAAACCACGGCTATGGATAATCTTGTAAATGATGCATATCGTCTTGTGGCCTGCTTAACAACAAAGGTTTGTGGGTTTATAAAATTTTGTGTAAGTATTTTCATCACTCGAAATCTCTAGCATTGTTGTTCAATGATAAGTTGTGTCTCATGTACTTTAAAAAAAAATTAATGTTCAATAATTAAAGCATGAGGCAATTAAGGTTTAAGAGTGAATTGTCTATCTAGTATCTTCAAATATTGCAATGGATGTTATTCTGTAGTTATCATGTTTATGTCATTGTTGTGTTTATGTTTTGTAACTAGTAATATGTGTTGTGATATTTCACAACAGAGTGTTTTTTATCAATTAATGAGGTCTTTGCGAGGAACATAAGGGCTATAGTGAAGTGTTGTAGTCGAGTTGAGTCAAATATTACTATTAGTGATTTCTTAGGATAAAGAAGAAGTTTGGATTCATGACAATATTGTTACAATTATAGACTCCTATGCACAACTCCAGACTTCTCTGTAGATTAAATTGTTTATACAGTTACTTCATAATGTTCCATAGCTCCCAATTGGTTGAAACAAAATGAGAAGTCGGTGGAGTAAAAAATTATGGTATTTGAACTGGTTAGGATGTTAATCAAAAGCATTGAGACCATGTAGCAGGAATGTGTTGAGTTTCAACAGACCTTGGTTTGATCAAACAAACTTGATTAAATTAAAAATGCCTAGATTTATGATCACCAGAGACATTTTGAGGTTATGATATTTTACAACAAATCACAATGCCACGACGAAAAAGAGAAACTACAACAAACCACGACGCCATGATGAGAAAGAGAGAAAAAAAAGGCATAACATTTGACAATGAATACCTACTAAATCCTGACAGGAACATGTACTATTAACTTAAAAACTAATACCATCTCTATCCTATCTGACAATAATTAACATTAATTGAATTTCATTGACCATTTGTAAGTTGTAACTATAACTCGATTGTCATCTGTTCTTATATGTATTTTCCTACGGTTATGCACTTCAGTGGAAATCCATTATGTGGAAAGCTTGTTTTTGTCGGTTTTCATCACTTTTCATAGGGCTATTCATGCCTAGAACTGCCTTTTAACTTTCCAATTTGGCCCAGATTTACAGGTATTCCTGTTTGGTGGTGGATAAGTGCACAAGGGTGCCCAACATGCTAAAATAGGGATGCTTCATACCCTTTTTTACTGTCAAATAGTTTTGTTTGTTCCCAAAATTCATGTGGATGTTTCTATAATACATATGAATGAGATTTTAAGGTTGCTTTCACCCACATATTTCTCCTTTTCACAACCAAAATTGTAAAGACTACCTCCCACTTCCATTGATCATCATCTTTTAGGGCTGCAATGTGCCCAGATCTGAAATTTGGCCTAATTATAGCTGATTTGAGATACTTTATTGTTTGTTGTGACCTTCAGAATGCTCCCAAAGTTCTCATTGGAGTGAAACCTCATACCCATATTTTATCTTATATTGTTTTGGTTGATTGGAATTTGGGAGCTTACTATAGGTGGATGCTTGTCCTTGGGATATGTTCTAGAGGTTCACCTCTTAGGAAGGATGGGCCCTTAGAACAATATGTGTGTTGGGATATTTTATGGAGGAGAGATAATCACTAGGAGGATGAGTTCTTGGTGCTAGGAGCATCAACACCACTCTAGGAGTTGAGTTGAGCTTGTGAGGAGTATTGTTTGGAGGGTGAATCACTTGCAAAATACTATGGATTTGGAACATTATTTGGAACATTGTTTGGAGGGTATAATATATTTTTTTAAATAGACATCTCCATCTCTATAGCAATGACAAGTCCTTGCAAGTTTTGACGTACTTGCTAAACTAGCGAATAAATTTATGTCGCTAGTGTAGCAAGTCCGTCGAAACTTGCAAGGTCTTTTCGTCGTTATAGCAACGAAAGGACCTTCCAAGTTCCGACAGACTTGCTACACTAGCGACGAAAATTTTTGTTGCTAGTCTAGCAAGTCCGTCAGAACTTGCAAGGACTTTTCGTCACTATAGCGACAGACCCTCGTTGCTACAGTGACGGAGTATAGTTGGCATTAATTTTTTTAAACATGCAACTCCGTCACTATAGCGACAACGAAGTTTTTCTATAGCGACTATAGAAGTGTGCTATAGTGACGGGGAAGTGTCTCTATAGCGACATAGTTTGTTTTTTTAAACAAAGCACATTTCATGTCTTTTCTATCGCTATAGCGATGAAATTTGGCAAGTGTTGCTACAACGACAAAAATTTTCCCACAAAAAAAAGGGGTCATGTTCGTCACTATAGCAATGCAAAAGTGTTGCAATAGTAACGATTTTCCATGGGAAAAATGTCTACATTTACTAGTGACTAAGTTTTAGAACTTAAGGAGAAGGAATGTTAGAGATACAAGAATCAATATCTGTTAATTATGTAGAAGAAATTGGAGAAACTAGGGCTTCTTGTTCCAAGCACTTCCCTCCACCGATCAACTGAAAAAGGAAGACCATAAAACTTGCACTAGGAGGAAGCATATTTCTATGGAAGAAGTTTATCATTATGTGGATTTTCAATTTTTTACTGCAGGACACTACAAGAAGAAATTAGGGCATCAAGTTTCGAAGGCTTACCACCACAGTTTTCAGAAAAGGAGTACATTGTACAACTCACCTTGAAGAGGCGCATCTTCTTGTCCAATAAGGAATTTGAAATTCCAAGTTTGGAAATTTAGGTTTTCTTTGACAAACCCTAGATCAGCCAGCTCTGGAACCAGGTTGAACACCTCAAATTAGTAATATCTAAATATTTGTTATTTCCATTTGAGGTTCTCATTTCAAAATGACTCATCACACCCAGCTTGATGATAAGCTTGGGTGAGATGATAACTTCTGGGAATGGAAGTATAGGATCTCCCTAATCCTTAAAGAAAATGACTCGGATCATTACATTAGTAAGGAAGTTCTAGATCCATAGGGAGATGAGGCTAAGGCTACTCATAAGAAGAACCTAGTTAAGGCCAAGAGAATCATTAAGGATCATCTCATCCCACATGTGTCATCCTTGAAGACACCAAAGGAAGTGTTCGATGCTTTGACAAAGTTGCTTGAAGTAAAGAACATCAATCAAAAAATAACATTGAGGAACCAATTTAACAATGTGAAGATATAGAACTTAGAGACCATGCAATCCTACTTCACAAGGGTTTCTCAAATCAAGGAACAACTTGAAGCAATCGAAGAGAAAGTGAAAGAAGGAGAGATTGTTATAACCACCTTGAATGGCCTACCAAGATCATGGAATTCATTCATTCAAGGAATATGTGCAAGAAGGAAGCTGATCCATTTAAGAATATTATGGGAAGAATTCACATAAGAAGAAGCTCAACTCATAATAAGAGAGGAAAATATGGGAGCAACTGACGATCAAGCTCTCACAGTTCACGCCAAAAGAAATCAGAGAAAGAAGCAGGACCATCATCACAACAGAAGACAAAAAGGATTCAAAATATATCCTTCCACTATTATATGCTACACTTTTGATGAGAAGGGACACTACTCCAGATACTATCGCAGAAACAGAGGCTCTTTCAACAACAAGTCAAATAAGAAAATACATCATGCTCACACTATTGAAGATGATGAACCAACTAATAAAATATTTAGAGAAGAAAAGGAATATTCCTCAAGTGATGAGGAATATGAATTCTACTGGTGAGGATGAATATCATAATCTTATCCATATTAGTATTTGGATAAGAAGGAATGCAGTTGTGAATGAGTACATGACACTCAGAACCAATACACAGGTTCCTAGAATCAGATGATAAAGACTCCAGTTATTCTTGCAAGAACATAATGATTAAGAAAGAGTCCAACCACCAAACAAACAAAGATAGGTGTTCAATTGTCATTTCTTGTATATCTACTTACTTAAATGATATTGTTTGGTTATGCACATGTATATATTCCAATGATGTATTATGTATGTCTAAGTGTTTTCACTTATGAACAATATACTACTGACTTACATGTGTTGGGTAAGTAGCTTATGGTACTGTACAACATTCCATTGCTACTAATCTAGAATGAAACCTCTTTGCTGACATATTAGGATAAGGGAACAATATCAATAATTTTATGGTAGATATGGAAGGAATCTAGAAAATTACCATATAGGTGATATGGATGAATGTTGTAGCATTGGCTAAGATAGTTGCATGACTGTGTGACATATAGAAATTGTTACTATTAACATGTTTTGGAAATAATGAAATGTTTCTAATTGTGCAATTGAATCTAACTTGTAGGAAAGATCGTGTACAATCACCTACAAGAAAATAAGGACAACACTTGTTCTAAAGAACAAGTGACGATAGTTCAGTTAGAAGATCCCCTCCAATAAACATACATGAAGATGAACCTGAAGCTCCCAGGGTCAAAGACACTATGGTAGAAAAAAGAGCTTCAGAATAATATAAGAATCATGATATGACCTAAAGAGAGTGGTACATCCACCTCGAGAGATGAATACCATCTTGGACACAAGAGATCATTCGATACTTCTAAATAAAGTAAGAGGCCTTAGACACACTCCAGTTATGTGGCACTATTGAGTGACATCATTGATGCAGATCCTTCCAGCTATGAAGAAGTATCCAAGGAGAAATGGAAGAAGACTACGATCAAAGAGTACCAGTTGATCATGGGGAAT
>LPNX011154779.1:0-68661 GCA_001517045.1 Pseudotsuga menziesii | reverse complement strand
GTATTTATGAGTGGAACTATATGGTAATAAGTCACACTAATTACAATGTACCTTAGGTCACACTAATTAAAATGTACCTTGGGTGAGTCTATTTAGGAGCAAAACACAAGTACTTAGGTCTTAATAGTTCTAAATATAATATCAATATTTAAGTATGAATATTGATACCAAATACAATTTGGTAAAAAAAAAAAAGTAAAAAAAAGTATTTCTTTTTAAATTAAAAAATTATGTTTTTATTAAAAAAATTTAAATAACAATCCTTCCTCACTTTTTGACACCTCAATTTCTATAGGGTTAAGTAGGGTTAGTGAGGTCAGATTAAATAGTAGGTTTAATTTATGTTTTGAAAAAAGGGGGTGGGGTATGGGAATTTTTTATTAATATTATAACATATTAACCAATTTCAAATAAATTTTTATAAAAAATTTATTATTTGTCTCGGGCCTACAGTTGATTAATTGTCTCTATGGTTCATATAGGTTTGTTTAGTTGGTGTTTTATGGATTTTTTCCAATCCTCCGTGAATTCACGGAGGATTGAAAAAAATTGGGCAGCATTTCGGCTTGCCCGGGACACTTTTCAAAATTAAACCGGTAGCATAAACCCTACCGGTTGACATAAAAAATCGGGCAGCATTTCGGCTTGCCCGAGACACATTTCAAAATTAAACCGGTAGCATAGTAGGGTTTATGCAACCGGTAGCATAAACCCTACCTACTATCGGTTTAGGGTTTAGGGTTTCAAAATTTCAAAATTAAACCGGTAGCATAAACCCTACTGGTTGGCATAATTTATATATATTTATAACAAATTAACAAAAAAAGGGAATTTAACTACAAATTTTCAAAAATCTGGCAACATTTCTGCTTGCTGGTACACATTTTAAACATGAAAATTATAAAAACATACATTTATTTTAAATTCCATTTAAATTGAAAAACCATTATTTAAATTGTTACCTCTTGGCTCCGACAATGTGATGAGGTTGGGTTGCTTTGGGGTGCCAATCCTTCCGTCGTCGTTCCGTCGTTGTCTCTCGGTTGAGCATCCGTAGGTAAAAAGTTGAAAAAAGAGGGCCGCAAACCCCACGGCCTCCTTTTATAATTTTTTTGACAGAGGCACCTCGGTCGAGGTATGTACCTCGACCGAGGTCCATACCTCGACCGAGGGCTGAAAAAAACCTCGGTCGAGGGCTTAATAAAACCTCGGTCGAGGTATTAAAACCTCGGTCGAGGGCTTAATAGAAGCTCGGTCGAGGTACATTTTTTTGATTTTGCCGAAATCCGCTTGCCAAAAAGTGTTACCCAGGTCCGTGGATTCACCCTAATGTCTTACTTTCCTTTTAAAAATATGAAATTGAATGTAATAATAGAATTCCTTTTGCACATTGGAAGCAACTATTTAAATTTACTTGGACATCAGGAAATTTCAAATTATTTATCATTTTACGAACTAGTCACTAAAGTTTAATTTTTTAAGAAAAACAATTGCATAATGTATTTCATTTTTGTAAATATTTTGAATTAATTTATTCTCGTCATTTAATTAGTTAATTAATTTTGTATTCAGAAATTAATGCACACATGGTTAGATAGGATGCATTTAGTTTACTTAACGAACTTGCATTCTTGTTTTAAAATCATTCTTGCATTTAATTATGTAAATCAAATCACGCTTAAAAGCATTCTTGCGTTTAATTATGTATATCAAATCACGCTTTCATTCATTTATGTATTTAATGTCATTGATCAAATCAATGAATCCTATCTATCTGAGGGCTCTAAATGCAACATGGGCTTCCATCCCCATATTCCCCTTGAACAACCCTCCAAGGGTGTTTACTATGTTATTTCCTTAACCGTGTATTTTGAGCATCAACATAAATGGTGACCATATTAGGGAACATATTTTTGTCAATATTTCCATTCTCCCTAGTATAATCCTTTTAATCATAACAAATCCTTTTATCATTATTATTCAATCACAAACAATTTTTCGAGCTTTGTTTCTCATCAATAAACTATTTAAGTCTTTTATCTTTGTTCATCTCCTCCTTTCACCATGGTTCTTTATGGTTCCTCTATATTTGGGGGTATGTTTAGTGAATAAAATCATGTCGTCAACCCTACTAATCCTCATAAAGTCATGAAAAAAGTAGGAATTTTTCAATATGAATTTGATGTTAATCCTACACCTTGAGGCATGGATTCACCTTTGAATATGACCCCAGCCATCAATCCTCTACCAAAATTCAAATATTATCTTCCTAAGTTCTCAAGAAATAACATGACGTCCATGAACAAGCGTTTACTTTCCTTTACCAATTCCTGTGAAAATATCAACACACATAGTAATGATATTTGCATGTGCCTATTTTTCAAATCGTTAGAAGCAAAGGATATCGCTTAAATTTGTATAAATTTGGATAGATATTGATTATGTCTTATGAATTGTATGTCACATTGTGACTTCAACTAATATAGTTTTGTTAACAAACATTGTGTATATTGATGGAAGCATCAACCGATCATTCTATGTGACCCCTTCTATGTATATTCAGGAAAATGATCCAGGCAGGTTTTCCCTTCCACTTATACTCATTAATAAAGGAAAGGTTGGTTTTCCCTTTCAGGTATAATGAGTGATAAAGTAAAGGTTGGTCATCCTTTCTACATATGTTGAGTGATAAAGGAAAGGATAATAGTCCCTTTTACATATACCCAATTATACAAGAAAGGTCGATCGTCCGAATTGCAAAATTTGGATATTTTATTAAAAAGAGGGATTTTAACAGGGATCTTACAAAAATCACCCTTCAAAAAAATGATATTTTTTAAATCGCTTGTCGTTTACGAGGGGGGAGAAATTTTATAAAATTTCAGAAGAAGGGTCACATTTTCAACATCCCATCAATGTCTTCATGGGAAGTTATTGGTTCCTCAATGAACATTGTACCTTTTGTATTATATGAGGAAACATGTGAAATGTGAACATGACTTAGATTTATCTTATAATACATTCCTTTGGCATAGAAAGACTAAAATAATTTGTATTCCTTTTGTCTCTCCTCTATTTCATGATGTATTGCACCACTCCACAACATTAAATACATTACATAGATAAACCCAGAGAATACCACTATCGCATTGATGCATGTACCATTGTTAGTGTCAATTAATGAAATCTTCCCAAAGAATATTGGACACCAAGTTTTCTTTCTAACTCTTTACTTGAATTCATGGGCTATGCGCATTGTTGACCCTCGTCGATATGAGTATTGACGTCACATTTTGTTTCCATACTTAATCTTTTAAGATCTTTAAATCACCATAATTTGATTCTCTTTGTTATATTTTCCTCCCCTTTTTGGATTTTATAAAATACTAACACAATTAGTCACCCTTTGAATCACTCAATTTGTAATCAATTGGAATAATATCCCCATTATTACATTAGAGAAACATATAACTAATATATATATATCAACATTGCATGAATCTTGTGCAAGTTTGTCCACTATTTCATCGTAAAGATAATGCATATTTTTTTCTTTAATATTCAAAACACTATTTAGTGAAATTGTTTAGGACAAATTCTCTATTAATCTTAATGAAATTTTCTTACAGTTTGCATATATTATGAATGTTGAACTATGTGTTGTAATTGATGTCAAAGAGATTGTTGTACTTGGTAATGGCATTGAATTCTTAGTGCGAGTTTGAAGAAGTATATAGAATAAGCATTTAAAAGACCAATTGTTGAAGTATGGAGAATAGGTAGAAAAAGTCAAAATACTATAAGAGGATTTGGCTGGAAACTTAAAAGAGAAAGAAACAAAATCTGAGGAAATCGAGAAGGAAATTATTTCCTTAAAGAAGGAACTACAAAAGGTAAGCACTGGACACTTGGATTATTAAAAAACGTTTGGAAAAATCTGTAAGGTGTTGGATGAAATCATCAATCATCAAAAGATCAAGTTTGGATAGGTCCAGGTTGGGATATGAACCAGACAATAATGGTAAGAATTCTAGGTCAATTGCACCTATCCATGAAGCAGGTACACGTATCTTTGCAGATGTACTTATGAGTCTGTTTAAAGAGAAAGGAAACAGAAAAATTAACCAGCAGTATGCCCATGTCAACAAAGGAGCTGCACAGTCTAGAAGACCTTTCATTGTTAGGTATCAAACTATCTTTCTAGGGAATTTTTATTTTTGTCATAATTTTGGTCATAAGGATGCAAACTGCAAAGCATTGGAAGACATCAATTTTGAGAGAAATATAACACCTCTCAAGAGCGTCAGAGATGACAATTTGAACCGATAAATTACAAAGTCCAAGGAGGTCAACAATCCTTTTATCCCTTCAGAAATGGACATGGAATGTGCTTCCAATGACACAATTTTGGTTGTAAATCTCAAAACTGCAAAAAAAACCAACAATTGTACACTAGGATGAAACTAAAGATTACTCCTACAAGAGAGACCACACAAAGTTATAGAGAAAAAGGACCAAAGAACAATGCTAGGAGAAATGCAATCTGTTTTTGCATATGGGTAATAGAAACATTAATGATGGGTGTTCTAAAAATATGACAGAAGATAAAGGAAATATTATAATCCTACAAACTGAGAAAGGAGACAATGTGTAATTCCAAAAAAAAAAGACATTTCGCAAAAAGAGTTGTGTGCAGAAAGAAATTGTAATAGACTATCAGAAGGTACCAATGAAGTAGAAACATTGTTTGACATTATTCAAGTTTCATCTCAAGCCTTAGCTATAGAAAGAGGACGAGCCTTAGTATAATTTGCGCAAAAGTAGTATGGATGATAAGAATAATTCATGTAGCAAATGAACACAGTGGATTGGATAAAGTTGAAGAAAGGAAGTGTGATAAATATTGAAGTAACTCACAATAAATTCACAAGCTACACAAAATTTTTAATCATCAATATCTATAGCGGACATTCAAGTGGTCCTTTAAGACACATAACTAACTTGGACTACATGATTGGATCATATTTCAAAAGAATATTAAGATAAATAAAAAATTATGAATTACATTCGAAATTTGTGCGCATTGGAAATTCTTATGGAGTGCATATATATATATATCTTAATTTGTAGGTTGTAGCCATGAAAAATCCTTATGTATATACTTATTTTTGCTATAGAAATCTCTTTTTAACATATTCTTTTATATATATATATATATATATATATATATATATCTTAATTCGTAAGTTGTAGCCATGAAACATCCTTATGTATATACTTCTTTTTGCGATAGAAATCTCTTTTTAACATATTCTTATATATATATATATATATAAAAGAATATGTTAAAAAGAGATTTATATAAAAGAATATGTTAAAAAGAGATTTCTATCGCAAAAAGAAGTATATACATAAGGATGTTTGATGGCTACAACCTACAAAATATGATTCTCAAATTACATAAATGAAAAAGGAGGATCATTGTGCAAATGCCACTGATAAGGTTTTCGTGGTGACAAGCACAGCTCTATATTAGGAAGATGTGTGTGGTCCACCAAGTTCGAATTGCACACAATTATTCGAGCATACTTCAAATGGTCAATAATGTATTGATATTGTGTCACCAGTTGTTCAACATGACTCTTCAAGAGTGAAATTTCTTCCTTGTCTTTTATTTGACTCTTCACGAGTGAAATTTCTTCCTTGTATTTTATTTGCGGGTACCACTCCTTGAAAATAGACTCCTTGATATCTAATGCCTAGTTTTCCAGGTGCTTATTAAGTTTATGGGATAATTATAGATGGTGGTAATAATTGTTGGATTTCCAGCAAAACATTCATGGGTTGAATGGAATTTGGATTCCATTCCTTTGAATATCCAATCTCCTCACATCATGAACGAATTGCTCCTAAAAAAACATGTCTCAATGTTGATTAAATTTTATTATTAATGTACTACATTTAATCTGAAATTATAAAATGTTACAAGAAGAAGAAAAGATCAATCAAGGGAAAGAAATTCTTAGAAATGGTCAAAAAATCAAGATAAACAAATTAAAAGAAGCATTGGAAGAACTTAAGGAAGATCATCAAAAGCTAGCATATCATTTACAGAAAGTTCAAGAAGACATTAATGACTTTATAGAAAATCAATCGAATACTAATCGTGATGAAGAGAGAAAGTTAATTGAAGAATTGAAATTAAAGAAAGAAGAAATTCATAAGTTAGAAATATAAAATGTTCAAATTAAGAAAGAGATTGAAAGGATTATGAAGGAACAAAAGTTGAATGACAAATACAACCAGCAAGAAATATTAATAATTGATAATTAATTTCTTATGAATGGGTGATAGCGGAGCATAATGGAAGGCTAAAAATATATTACATGATATAGAAGATTAAATGCGACGGCGGTCACACTGTCCGGCGTTGGATCTTACTTTGGAAAGGATCCTACGGCTGACAGTGCTACCGCCGTCGCATTTAATGCTCTATAGCATGTAGAGTATTTTTTGCCATAATGGAAGGGGTGACAGGTGGAGCGTAATGAAGTCCATGTAGAGAATGGACAATAAAGGAGGGAGCATTTATTGAATATGCCAAATCTCAGTCGCATCACCTGGTCTGAAGGTTTATTGTGGTGTCCTTCCTTACAGTTATGCGTTGGTTCATGGCCTTAATTTCGCGTGGGGTGGATGCGATTTATTATCTGTTTAGGATCTTATCAACTGGTTCTTGGTACACTTCTGCCATGATTTTGACGAGGAAATTATGGCCGGGGGAGCTTATTTCTAGAAAACACCACAGTCGACCTCCTGATATCATAGTCAAGTTATTAGTGGATTTGAAGAATGTTGAGTTTGCTTCGCTCTGCTTCTGGAGCATGCCTATCCTCACGCGTAGGAAAAAAAACTACTAAAACACCCCACTTTTCTGGTTTTTTTTTTATAGAAACCAGCCAAAATTGGTTTTGTAAATTGTTATTTCCGTAAATTTGCAATTTCATGTTTTAGACAAAATACCTAATTTTAAAACTATCGATATTGTCTAAATTGCGATTTGAGCACTCACAATTATGATTTCAACAAGAATTGTTTTGTCAAATTCCCACATCCTCGCGCTCAGGTGACACTCATGGGATTGGTGGTCTTCCTCAAGTCTATATGGATTTGGATTCTCCACCCCTATCTCCTATTTCAAGCGAACGATCCTCGTCAAGGAACATGAATCTTTAAGTGGACGGAGGAACTTCTCAAGCTAACTAGAAGGAGAATGATTATGTCAGGTGGAATGGTTCAACTATATGTGAAATTCGCTGGGTTATGAGGATACCTTGTTGACACCTTTGTTTCATCCTGATATGTCGCCTCCTTCATTGAATTCAGATAATCCCTTATGTCCTCATTGCTACGAGGATCTGCACTTGAAATCTGACGAAACTTCGCTTATGGTTAATGCCCTATGTGATATGCATTCTGAACATCGTCTCCACATGGAATATGTATCGTTCAGACTAGAATTATTGGACAATAATATCTCTGGTATTCTCTCTATCCGATCTGGTCATGGATCGAGCTCACCCATGATGGTTATTGTCAATCATGACACGACCATTGTTGTGCAGGATGGAGCGTCCATTCAGGACCTGAGATGTTTTATTTGTTTTGTCTCGGTTTTTATGTCTGTTCGATTTGAGATTTCATTTTTGCTACAGGTCCTCCCTCGGCGGTTGATTGTGTATAAGTCTGTCAGTTTTTTATTCAGGCTCAGAAGCCTTCTTTTTGAAAATGTATAGATATTAGTCTCTTTTGACAGTTCAATCATATCAGGTATTAGAGGGCTTATGTCCTGTCTCCAAGAATTTGTTATGTACTTTTCTTTATGATATAATATTATATAATATAACTGGGCTTGATGTGAATGAGATTACTATATATTTCAATTAAAATTTGAAGAAATATCAAAAGAAGATATCATGTTTTCTTTCAAACCTCAATTTTTTTCATTAGCAATATTTTTTTGTAAGCAAGCATGAAATTATATTAAAATAAAGAGACAATACCATGGATTACATCGATCCAACCATGGGCTTTGAGTGTTTAAACTGATAAATTAATGCTCATATCATCCCCATAGCCACAAACCTTTTTGTATCTTAGATAATATTTTTGGCCCTCTATGTTTTTTTTTTTAAACTCCAGGCCATATAAGGTAAAACAGAACATCTTGTCCTTGTAACTCCCAATATTTCAATAAGAATCAAAAGTTATAATTCCGACTACTACAATAACTCGCGTATTTCTAAGCAAAAACCAGAACATGGAAGAAAAGACTAATCGACTCAGACTCCTCTAGGAATGTTTGGAAATCCTGGAGGAAAGCCTTAGGAATCAAATGGGGAACCCGCAGTCGACACAACAGGATTGTCAGGGACCAGAAATCCCAAATATTTCACTATGGAAATGATCTTCAAGTGCATCAGTATAGAATCCTAATGATGCTCCTTCCAGTTCAGGACTGGAAATTCAGCACCATCCTCCTTCAACTGCCTTTCCCACATGACATGCCCCATTAGGTTCTTCATTACCCAATACAGGGACACTATGTGCTCATATAATCCCCAGTCGAGCCATATTGTTACCTAGGTTGTGTTAGAATAATCAACCCATAGTTAGCTACCTTAGACATTAATTAATCCAACTTTTGTCTTATTTGCCTAGTTTTCATATTCCACCTTATGCAAGTTGTCCTCCACATGTCCAAAGTGGTCAAACTTGCTAAAATTGAGTCATGGAGCGCTTGGGAAACCACTTGGAATCAAATTTCCTTTATTCCTGGCCTTCCTAGTGCATGTCTGCTTTTTCTGCTTTATTGTCTGCTTTTACTGAGTTTTAAGGCAATTGGGAAAGTTTGACTATGTAAAGTTAACTTGTTTGTTGTCCTCATCATCCTCCACTCTTTTCTCCTAAGAAAAGCATGTATGAGTTGTCCTTCCATCATCTATTAGCATGCCTAATTGATTTTGCGAATTCGTGAGCTCCTAGACAGATTTGGAAACTACTTTATGCACCTATGGGGGATTTGCTTACATTTAGTAAGCCTGCTTTTGACCAAATTCGAATGGCATCCTTATGCATTCGAATCTCTCATGTAATTATTTATTGTGGCAGCCTATGACTTCACAGGGTTGGCTATTGTACACTTATTCAATACAGATTAGTGTTCAGCTCCATATTCAGTCTCCTTTGTGTGTAATTGGTAATTTTTGTGAGTGTAATTGTTCTAACACATGGGTTCAATTTCCACAGGTTGATGACCCAATCTTCCAACTCCTTGCTTTCCTTCTGCAACTACTCGTCACGTGACTGAGATTACTATATCTCCTCATTGAATAAAAATTGAAGAAATATCAAAAGAAGCAAGTCCATCTTCTTTACAGGAAGATCATGAAGGAAGAAGACAAGCTAGTGATACTTCAAGTACATGCTCTTTAGTACTAAACAAAGGTACAATTCAGACAACCTCAGGGTGGAATCATAAACACATGTATGAATCATATTTTATTGGCAGTTGCTTTTCTAGTGGTTATTATCGACATAACACTATACGCTGTGAATCCCACACTAGAAATTATGGTTATGCCAACTACACCATTAAATTTTGGAACTATTTCAATTGTGGACATAAAGCCTGGAATTTCAAAAGTCCCAATAAATATCATGAAAAAATGAAGTAGGAGATAAAGTCTAGAGAAAGAAAGAACATATTGATAGTTCAACCGAGATAATTGTATGTGTTGCTGCACAAAACATATTTTAAAAAAAAGAACAAGTTCCTTCCCATCAAATGATGAAGGATATGTTATGAGCCAAAACAATGATGATAGATTTCATAGGACACATAAGAGAACTTGGGAAGATCCCATATTTTCTTTTAAAGCTCAATTTTCTTTCTCATTAATAATTTTTATTAGGTAGCTTTACAAACATAGTAGAGCTCTAAACTTACTTTTTTGTCCCTCATTCCTAAATGTTATCTCCCAAAAACCTTTGTAGGCTTCCAGCCCATCTCCTTCTGCAACCTTATATATAAACTCATCACTAAAGTTATCTCTAATAGACTCAATCCCATCTTCTCCAGGGCCATCTCCATTGAGCAGTTTGGGTTCTTAAAAATTAGGTAGATCCAGGAACCCATTGGGATTACCAAGGAAGTACTTCACACTATAAAAATAAAAAAAATGGATTCCCTGGTCCTAAAGCTTGACCTCATAAAATATTTTGATCATGTTAATTGGACCTTCTTACACCTTATCCTCCTCCATATTGGGATTCCCTTGGAGGTGGTTAACTAGATCATGGGTTGTGTATCTTCAACAAAATTCTCTGTATTGAAAAAACGACTCACCTTCAGGCTTTTTTAATGCTTCTAGAGGTATCAGACAAGGATGTCCCCTGTCACCACTCATCTTCCTTCCGGTGATTGAAGGACTCAATCGACTCATTAGGGAATCAAAATCTCAGGGGAAGATATCTGATATAAAACTCTCGCCCACCCTTTTCTCTTACCCACTTACTATCCATGGATGGTGTAATTCTTTTTGGTAGAGGATCCTATAAAGAATTGAAAGCATATAAATGTGTTTTGGACCTTTTCTGTTCGGCGTCGAGCATGAGTATTATCTTGGAAAAATCTTCATTTCTCATGAATAATTTATTCGATTGATGTAAGTAACTGTATCAGTGCCATTTTACCCTTGAAAATGGATCCGATTGACTCGGGGTTCAAATACTTGGGATTTCCTCTCAAACCATTGGGTTATTGCTCTAAGGACTCGAGATGGATCATAAAATTGTTGAAAACAAGATTTGTCATTGTACCTCAAAGTTCCTATCTTTAGGTGGAAGATTGATTATGATCAGATCTGTCTTATGTGGGATCCCGATATATTGGTTTTCACTGGCCAAACTTCCAAGATCGATACTGAACAAGCTGAGGAAATGTATCTTTACTTTCCACTGGGGTGGCACTGCAAAAGATCACAAGCTGCATTTAGTGGATTGGAAGATGCTCTCTAGACCATTTTCTCTTGGCGGTTGGAACATCAAAAATATGGATTGGTTCAACATTGCTCTCAGGATCAAGAGTCTATGGTATGTTCCGAGAAGCACAAGTTTGTGGTTTCGAATTATACATATTAAATATCTCATAGGTGAACCGTGGGAATGTTGGATCCGTCAAAATAGTTTCTCTATCCAGAACACTTCACATATATGGAATGGTTTTATTTGTGTTCATCCCTAGATCAGCCGCATGTTTGGATGGTGTGTGGGTGATGGTGCTTCCATCAAAATTGGTGTAGACCTATTGATGTACTGAAATCACATTCTCTTCTCTCTGATGATCTATGTGCTTATCTATATGATTATCAGATAAGTAATCTTAGGCATTATCACAATAATGGTGAACAAACCATGTCCTCTTCCTACTGGTTGTCAGCTAAAGACTTGAAACTCGGAGGGGCGTGGAAGGAGGAGTGGTCAAATTACACTAGGGAACTCTATCATGGATGATTCAGGCTGAACTCTCAAAAACCCATATTTTCTAGTTTCATAACAAAAAGGATGGTGAAGCTACAGCTCAATTGGCTTATGATCTTATAGCTAGAAGTGTCTATTGGAATCTGTCGGTTTGGTAGCACAAGAAGCTCTAGCTATGGCATCTCCCACTCAAAATAAAATTCTTCAGCTGGCTCAACACTGAAAACTATATCGGTACAAGGGATAATCTTCTAAAACGTGGATGGATTGGACCAAAACGTTGCTTCCTTTGTAACGCAAAAAGTGAATTGGTGAATCATTTGTTTGTCACTTGTATCTTTGCTCAAGTGATAAGAAGTGCACTAGCCACCGGTCACAGGCTGGTCCTTAGATGGAATGATACATCACTGAAGGAAAAATTAAACAATTGGACTATTCTAGCCATCAATCATAGTCTGTTGCATCTTCCCTTTTTTTTATATATGGAGTATTTGGAATACTTGTAACCAATACCTTTTTTATGATCTGGTTCCTAGGGTGGAAACAATATGCCACATAATTTTGGAGTTGGTTAACTCTTTTCTTGTTGCTGAAAACAAGCGTACTCTTCGGAATATTGGCTCTATTCTTGAGCGCACCTTCCCATCTGTTGTTTTTTATGGTGTGGCTACATCAAATACAGTTGGTGCTAGTTTCACTCTGCATATCAGCTCTTCTCATTTTTTTCATTCCAAGATGGGTTGTGGTGTTAGCACAAACACCAGGGAGGAGTTGCTGGCACTTTGGGAACTTTTCGTTTTTACGGTTGCTTTGGGCCTCCCTTCACTCTTTGTTTGTGGAGACTCCTAAGTTATCATTAATTGGGAAAAATCTACCGCATGCCTTGATGTTTTTTATCTAAATCATTGGTGTGGCCGTATATCTGAGATAAATGATTCCTTTCTCTCCTTAAGACTTCATCACATCTACAAGGAGTAAAATATGAGTGTTGATGCCTTATCAAACGAAGCTCTTATACTTGAGATGGGTCGACTCTCATATATTGAATTTATGGATGGAGAGTCTATTGGAAGTAATATAATCACCTTCTTTTAAGGGATGTGTATCTACCTTTTCTCGATATGTCTATTTGTCTCTACTCATTTATGAGTTGAGTATTTGTTGAGCCTTGATATCTGTTATGATATGGATTGTATTTGATATTTTTTTCTTAACTTGGGGGATATCTTATCCCCCTAAGGGTTTCCTTGGATAAGCCTTCAGGGATCGTAATGTGCTCCCTTGGACTGTGAAAAAGAATCCCTTGAGGAGAGTATAGGACTCTTGTAAAGGACTCCCAACTATTGGGGCTTCTTTGTTGTTTGGATACTGTTTGATTTTTTAACATTAATCTAGCATTATATTAGGATCTTTAACTGAGAGAATAACAAGCAAAGCAATCAAACACAAGAGACAATGAACACAATGTTTTTCCTCGGGGAAACCATAAATGGAGAAAACCCCGCAACTTCTTCAAAGATAGAATCAGCACCA
Organism: Pseudotsuga menziesii; assembly: GCA_001517045.1. Classification (NCBI taxonomy): domain Eukaryota; kingdom Viridiplantae; phylum Streptophyta; class Pinopsida; order Pinales; family Pinaceae; genus Pseudotsuga; species Pseudotsuga menziesii. The sequence continues at coordinate 55,587 of LPNX011154779.1, read as the reverse complement.
AAAGTAAAACCCAAAACAGTAAGATGATCTCCCGACAACATTAGCCTCTTTCTTCCTAGCCCCAATGTCTTCTTCTTCCTCAGCTATGCACTACAACTGAGTGTGAGTGAGTGTGTGATAAATAGAGAGACTCACTCTCTATTTATACTAATTCCCGACTTGACAATTACCTACTAGGGCCGACTTCTCTAGGAGAGTCTAATAACCATAGTGCCCCGGAACTATGTGGACTTTAACCCTTAAACAATAGGAGGGTTACCCACATTGACTTGGCATGACTTGTTTATATTATAGAAACTCCCAATCGGAACATCGAGGTATGACATGACTCAATTACATTACAAACACTTCCCGGAATAAACATCAGGGTACAATACATAAGAAATACAAGTGAATACATTCTAAATTTACAATTACATCAACACTCCCTCTTAACTAGGAAGGTATTCTCTCGACACAATTTATCAACACAAGTCTTCTTCTCTGTATCATCATCAAGTCCTCGTCATCTTTAATTCATCTTCATCTTCAAGTCATCTTCATCTGGATCTGGATCATCACTCGATCTGGATCATCATCACTCGATCTGGATCATCTCTAGATCTGGATCATCACTCGATCTTGATCATCATCACTTGATCTGGATCATCTTTGGTCTAGAACATCTCTGCTGAATCATCATCACAGGTGTTGTCTCTTGATTCTTCTTGTCACAGGAAGTTCTATAGATCCAGCCCTTTTTCATGCTGGTTGTAGGCCTAGCCTCCATGTAGGTCTTCTTCCAACACTTATACTGGACCCTAAGTCAGAATGGACCACCCAACACTTATATCTGATCATGTAGGAACCAATCCTATAATCATATTAGAAAGGCACGCCCAACACTCACATCTGACCATGTGGGAACACATCCCATAGCCTTGTCAAAAAAGCCCAGCACTCACATCTGACAACCAATGTCAGAAAGGCTCAGCACTTACATTTGACAATGCGAGGAACCAATCCTCCATGCCGAAAGGTTCTACACTTACATCTAACAACCAATGTTAGAAAGGCTCGGCACTTGTATTCGACGATGCAAGGAACTAATCCTTCATGCCGAAAGGGCTCTGCACTTACATCTGAAAACCAATGTTAGAAAGGATCTGCACTCACATCTGATCATATAGGAACCAATCCTATAGTCACGTAAGAATGGTCCTCAGTCCCAGACTGATTTTTCCTGGTAACTAACCAGTACCTCCATTCCAAGAATGACATTCAACACTTATATCTGATCATGTAGGAACCAATCCTATAGTCACATCAGAATGGCTCAGTACTCACATCTAACATGGAAGGAACCAATCCTCTCACCATGACAGAATGGCTCAGCCCTTACATCTGACCATGGAAGGAACCAATCCTCTCACCATGTCAGAATGGCTCACAGACTCATTACTTCCCTTTGGAGGGAACCTCGATCTGGAGAACACCAAGCTTCTCCTTGAAGTATTCAAACTTCACCCTAGCCAATGGCTTTGTCAACACATCAACTATTTATTCGTTCATCGCAACATACTGGAGCTTCACTGCTCCCCTCTGCACCATATCGCTGATATATTGATACTTGATCTTGATACGCTTCGACTTGTCATGGAACATTTGAGTTCTCCGACAACTTCACGCAACTTTGGTTGTCACAATGTATACAAGTAACATCGAACTAGAGATCAAATAAATCAGACAGTAACTTCCTCGGCCATATTGCCTCACAACTAGCTAAACAAGCTACAACATACTTTGCTTCAACTGTGCTTAGTGCCACACAGGATTGCTTCCTACTAAACCAAGAGATCACACCTGATCCCATACTAAAGTAGCACCTAGAAGTGCTCTTCCTATCGATGGAATTTCCTACCCAATCTGAATCAACATAACCCTTCAAGTTAATATTCTAATTCACCTCATACTTGAGCCCATAATCAATTGTACCCCTTAGGTACCTCAAAATATTATTTACAGCAATAAAGTGAACATGTCTCGGATCTGTCAGAAACTGGCTCAAGGTGTTCACAGCAAAGCAAATGTTTGGTCTCATTTTCGTTAGGTACATCAAGGACCCAATCATCTGACGATACATCGTAGCATCAACCACTTCTGATGAAGCATCACTCAATAGCTTCAGATTCGATGCCATAGGTGTGGTCATGGCCTTGCAGTCCATCATCCCGAACCTCTTCAAGATCTCTACTGCATACTTCCCTTATCTGAGAGAGATTCCATCCGTATTCTGCCACACCTCCATGCCTAGAAAATAGTGCATCATACCCAAGTCCTTCATTTCAAACTCGGCAACAAGCTTCCTCTTTGTATCAGCAATCAACCCATCCATACATGTTACAAACAGATCATCTACATATAGTAGGAGCATCACTAGGTTGACATATTCAACCTTGTAGTAAAGGTTGGTAAAGCCCAAACTGGATAGAAAGCCATCAATTTTGTCGTACCATGTCCTAGGTGCCTGTTTCAAACCGTACAGGGCTTTCTTCAATCTACACACATGAGACTCCCTATCATGTGTCTCAAAACTGAGTGGCTGCTCTACATACACTTCCTCTTCCACTATGTCACGTCCCCATGCCCCAACCGGCGTAGAGGACATGACCCAACTTCACTAGCACAGCGTCTAAGAGCCCCATGAACATGTGGATGCACAAAATTGCTGAGCACAGAATACTTAAACAAAATTTCATGGAAGTAAAACATGCAATTATGCAATTGTTTATTTACACAGTTATATTTATTTATCAGACACAACAGAATTCAATGTCCATTCATGCATGCATTCAATCAGCATTCATTCCCATGTTCATTACATTCATTAACAGAAATTAAGATTGCAGAAGTAAAATGGTAAAATCACTTATCTTATGATGAACTCGATCCGCAACCAGCTACGTCGCTGCAACGTTCCACCCAACCATAGGCCAGCGTGCTCCTTAATCTCTAAGCAGCGCTGCCACCCCCGAGCTGGGCATGATTCTCCAAGGAATAAGGGAACTAGCAAGCTTACACATAGCCAGGGATATACAAAACACAGCCAAGCCAACACAGTTGGGTTTATCAGGCCATTAAGGAGCTGGAGATGGAAAATTGCTAAGCTGGTGAGCTCATTACAGAGCCAAGAACACCTACACCAGAACTAGCCTGACCTCTAAGACACCCAAACACACCCAACACAAGGAATCAGTCCCTTCTCTGCTACACAGTCCCTCAGGCCCTGCATTCCCTTCCAGTGCTTTTCAGGGGTGATGGAGAAGAAGGCCAACCGTCTAGCTCTGTCTATGTGGTTTCCAGCCACCAGGTTTATCAAGCAAATCTAAGCCAACATCCTTGCTCCTCTCACAGTCCGAAGACCAACCATTGCACTCCGGAAATTAATTTAGTTATCACAGCTTAAATAGGGAAAACGAATTCCTGAGTCATTCTTGGCCCTGTTGTGGCCAAAATGACTCTCACGCGAATTTACAACAGCTCCCAAACGTAACAGCAATTACATTCACAGCATGGGGCAGACTACAGCCCTGAAGTTTATCAGTGAGCACCACTCACAACAGGGGAAAACAACAACGTGCCCTTGGCAGCAAAGTTTCCGGTAACACACACATAAACCACGCAGGGGAAGAGAAAAATACCGACTTTCAGCTGTGCGCGAAATGGGTAGACTCCTGTGCGTGAGGAAAATGAGCAAACAACGGTTCCTACAGGAGGACAAACAGCTCCCAACCTGTGCGTGGTTGAACAGACAATGGAGAGGACGCGGATTGGAGTGCATGAGCGTTTTTGCATAGTCATGGGGAGAGTGAAATCCCTGCGCGTGGATGAGCAACGTGAGGAAGGAACAGACTCTGGAGGTCCTGCGTAATGGATAGAATGGGAGGTCCACGTGAATGATGTGGACGAATTGAATGAAGGGCATAGGCTAGGACTGACAGTCCTGCCACCCCACTCCCAAAACAATAACTGCCATAACTTCCCCCAGCTACCAGCAGAAATTCTTAATGATAGAGGTTGGAATAAACAAAGTGAGAAGACACATGGGTAGTTTCCCTCATTGGCCAAAGTTGACAATTTCCCCCACATCCTTATCCTTGTGAAAATCATGCCCCTTTCGATTTAGTTGCTACGATCGTAGCTGGTCGGGTTCATTTAATTAATTATATATGCATATTTACATGATGACCAACATAATATATGCCGCATGCCCCGATATACCATCGATGGCAAATTTAAATCTAAACATTAGCATAACCAATCAATGGTGGGGCCTTGGCCTTTAGCTCCACACCATGATCATTTACAATATATACATCATCATATACATCTAATGCAACGGGGTCAAAAGCGGGACATTACACACTACACCATTCAAGAAAGTAGTTTTGACATCCATTTGGTGCATCTTCCATTTCATCACTGCAACTAGAGCAAGTACTGATCTGATGGAAGTGTATCTGGCTACAAGCGCAAAGGTTTCTTCATAATCTATTCCTACTTTCTGTGAGAAGCAACGAACCACGAATCTTGATTTATATTTTTCTATGCTGCCATCTGCAGCATGCTTGATCTTGTAGATCCATTTGGAAGTTACAACCAACTTCCCTTCTTGTCTTGGGACAACATCCCAAACATCATTCTTCATGATCGATTGATACTCTTCGATCATAGCATCCTTCCATTCTTTTCATTCTGCCGCTTCTTCATAGTTGGAAGGTTCTTTATTGATAAAGTCACACAATAAAGCTACATACCCAGAGCAGGACCTGGTCCTCTTCCTTTCTCTGTGATTCTCTTCTAGAGCCCCATATCTTTCCGCACCTTGGATAGCTTCCCGTACCCAAGCAGGTTTCCTCTTGTGAGGATTCTTCTCCTGAGGTGGATCTACAGGTTCTTGAGGTTCTTCAAATTCTCGATCTTCTTCTTGAGTTTCTTCGTTCATGGTTGTGTCATGAATTATGGGTGCTTCTGATTCTTCATGATCTTCAGTAGGTCTCTTCCTAGATTTGTTGTAAGATGAGTCTTCATCAAATGTTACATCCCTGCTGATGTCGATCTTCTTGAATCCTAGGAAGTATATTCTGTAATCCTTTGAGCTTTCAGAGTATCCCACAAATATACCCTTCTTTCTTGAAGGATCTAACTTTGTCCTTTTTTCTTTCGGAATATGTATGTACACTGGACAACCAAATATTCTGAGATGGCTGACTTCTGTTTTCTTGCTGGAAAAGATTTCTTCAGGTGTCTTGTTCTCAAGTACTCTGTGTGGAGTATGGTTCTGTACATACATAGTTGTTATGGAAGCTTCTGCCCATAGATGCATGGGACGATCTTGATCATGAAGCATTGCTCTTGCAGCTTCCATGATGGTTCTACTCTTCCTTTCTGCAACCCCATTCTATTGTGGATTATATGGAGTGGATAACTCCCTCTTAATCCCTGAATCTTTGCATAACTCTTTCAACTCATTTGATGTGAATTCTCTGCCATTATCTTATCGAAAGGTCTTGATCTTCTTTTCTGTGTGGTTCTCGATCAAGGCTTTGAATTCCTTGAACTTGCTGAAAACTTCATCTTTGTTCTTCATAAAGTATATCCATGTCTTTCTAGAATAATCATCAATAAAAGAAACATAGTATACATACCTGCTTAAATAACTTTATGACATTGATCCGCATATATCGGAGTGGATGATTTCCAATATTCCTTTTGCCTTTCTCTCGCTACTTGGAAATGTCTTCTTTGTATTCTTTCCTTTCGCACATCCTTTGCAGACTCCTTCATGTTTTGCTTGAATCTCTAGAAGACCTTCAACAGCTTTGCTTGCAAGTGGTAGTGCTCTGTAGTGCACATGTGCAAGCCTTCTATTCCTAAGTTCATTTGGCTCTACTATGTCATGGACCAAAACTTGTTCTGGATGTCCCTTCAATTTGTATAATCCTCCTTCTTGTTCTCCAATTACTATTGCATCATCAATAGTCTTTCCTCTTTGCCACATGGGGATTTGGCCATCTACAAATGCAACCCTCATGCCTTTTGCATCCAGTGCCGATATGGAGAGAATATTCTTCTTTAGTCCTGGTACAAACAAGACATCCTTCTTTTTCATAGACTTTCCAGAGTCTAGCTTGTAGTAGGGTTCACCACTACCTTTTATGGGATATTGGTAGTCATCCCCAAGTTTCACCTTATGAGGTGAATTATGTTCGAATAGTTTCTCAAAGGATTCCTTCAAACCTGTAATGTGTTTGGTAGCCCCACTATCAATAAGCCAATCCTTGCTTCCATGAGTGACAGTTCCCATGAGAGCGGAGATCAGAACATATTCTTCATCACTTGAAGAGTCTTCACTTTCTTGTTTTGATTTCTTCCTGGAAGGATCATCATCCTCAACAATGTGAGCATGATGTATTCTTTTGGAGTTCTTCTTCTTCTTGGATCCATTCTTATTCATGGGACAACTTTTAGCAAAGTATCCTCTTTCATCACATGTATAACATCTGAGTTTGGATGGATCCCTTCTTACAAAATTATTTTTCTGATGAGAATGCTTACCTTGGTGATGATGATTTTCCCTTCTTCCTTTATTGGAGTGTATTGTGAGAGCTTGATCTTCACTTCTCATCTTTTCTTCTCGCGCTTCTATTTGAGCTTCTTCTTGTGAACATTCTTCCCACAGTCTACTGAACTTGATTAGCTTGTTCCTAGCACAGATTCCTTGGATGAAAGAATCCCAAGACCTAGGGAGACCATTCAAGGTTGTCATCACAATTTCTGCATTCTCCACTTCTTCATCTACTGCTTAAAGTTTTTCTTTGATATGGGAGACCCTTGTGAATTATGATTGGATGGTCTCCTCATTCTGGATCTTTACATTCTTGAACCGGTTCCTTAGAGTCATCTTTCGGTTTATGTTCTTCCCTTCAAACAATTTGGTTAGAGCATCAAACATAGCTTTAGGTGTCTTTAGGGAGGACACCTATGGGATGAGGTGATCCTTGATTGAATCAGTAATAATCCTCTTTGCCACAACCAAATTCTTCTTATGTAAGGCCTTAGCTTCATCTTCCTCTAGAACTGGAACCTCCTCATGGATGTAGGAGTCCAACTCATTTTCTTCCAGGACCAGGGAGATCCTATACTTCCAAGATCGGAAGTTATCAACTCCCTCAAGCTTTTCATCAAGCTTGGTATGATAAGACATCTTAACTAAGAACCTAAAATGGAAATACAAAAGATTTAGATCTTACCAGGTCAAGAAATCAGATATGGATTTGGAGCTGAAATTCTGGAGTGTTGGTTCAGGAGCAGATTAGGGTTTTGCTTTTCTGGAGTTCTGTCCAACCAATTGCTTTGATCTTGATCTCTAAACTTCAATTTTGGGGAGGAGATCAATCCAGGCCTAGGTTCACTGAAAAATTCCACTTCTGTAGAAAGCCCTAATTTTCGGCAGGAGTGTCGGGTCCAAAACTAAAAAAGCCTAGAATTGGATTCTGCTTCAACAGAAAGATGCGCCCCAGGGAAGAGAGTTAATCCAACCTTCTTTTGCTGAAAATATTTTGAGAGAGATCCAAAAAGCAGGAATCCCTAGCTCCTGCAGCTGCACAATGTCTTCTTCTCAGGTTAGTTCTGATACCATGTTAGATTTTTTAACATTAAGCTAGCATTATATTAGGATCTTTAACTGAGATAATAACAAGCATAGCAATAAAACACAAGAGACAATGAACACAGTGTTTTTTCCTCAGGGAAACCATAAATGGAGAAAACCCTGCAAATTCCTCAGAGATAGAATTAGCACCAAAAGTAAAACCCAAAATAGTAAGATGATCTATCGACAGCAGTAGCCTCTTTCTTCCTAGCCCCAGTGTCTTCTTCTTCCTCAGCTATGCACTACAACTAAGTGTGAGTGAGTGTGTGATAAATAGAGAGACTCACTCTCTATTTATACTAATTCCCGACTTGACAATGACCTACTAGGGCCAACTTCTCTAGGAGAGTCCAATAACCATAGTGCCCCAGAACTGCGGAGACTTTAACCCTTGAACAATAGGAGGGTTACCCACATTGACTTGACATGACTTGTTTATATTATAGAAACTCCCGATCGAAACATCGGGGTACAATACATAAGAAATACAAGTGAATACATTCTGAAGTTACAATTACATCAACATATACTTGGTATCTGAGTTATGTAAATGTTACCTTTGATTCTTATGAATATCAAGGAACTGCTATTTTTTCTTCTGAAAAAAAAAAGTAACCCCCCCCCCTCCATATCGTTTTTTATTTCTTAAATGATTAAGAGAAGGAAGGCTCACTTCTCACCCTTTTTAACCTATAACTTCCTCAAAGACCAGTTAGAGGTAAAGAAACTCATGTGGTTAGTTATAGGTTCAAAACGGTAAATCCCTAGATGGCCAGTGAAGCCATTTTTTAGGAAAACTTGGCCCTCATATGCACATAGACCACTGTGATGATTACATCAAAACCAAGTGGTTTCTCTCAAGGGATAATTGTGATTTTGGTCAAGGAGCACTATTGTGAGATGACTTGTATTGAGTTTGAGAAACAATATCTTTTGAAAGGGGAATATTTAAGTTTCATTGTCGGTTTTTTATAGTTTCTTTCCCTAGGTTCAACAAGAGGAAACATTTCCAAAGCGCATTATGCCAAGTTATTTAAAAATTGAATAGATGTGGCATGAAACATTATTAAAATGGATTAATATTTCAAACTACCTTTGGTGTCTTTGACATCGTACTATTTTAGGCTAGTGTTCTAAAATGTCATGGTTTCATACCTTACGGAAATTTGTGATTTGAAACCTTACCTAGATTTACGGGTATATTAGTTTGTTTGGTTTCTTATATGAGTAAATATTTTTATAATTAAATTTCCATCATTTCTTTTCAAATTTTTAACATGTTTAAAAAAGTTATGGCCGGCGATGCTTATGAGGTTTTAAGTTTAGAGAGTTGTTGGTTTTCATTTGCAAGTGTTGCCACCTATTTCTTATGAAGTATCGGATGTTGGCTCTAATGTTTCACAAGGAAATATTATGTCTCATTAGAGTACTAGTCTCCCGACAAAAGTTATTCAATATGTTTCATCCAAACAAGAGATGGTTGAGGAGAAGGGATCTCTAGTCCCTATACTATAGTATGAAAATACTAAGAGCATCACAAAAGAAGAAATTGGGTATTGTTTGGGCGAGATGTATCTGCTCTTCAAGATGGAAGAGTATCACAACATTGCTGCAGAAAGACAAGAATACTTTCCCATATATAAGAGTATCAAGATTTTAGTCCTATATAAGGTAGTATGTAGTTATGAAGTCTTTCCTTACATCAAAGTGATAGGATGGTTGCTGGTGTATGTATATGTTAAACATAGAATTATCAAGGATTCCACTAGTGAAATTGTTGCTTCCTTCCATCCACAAACCTTGCACAAGTGCTGCAAATTTCCAATACCTCAGATAAATTTGACATTTGAGTGGGTGGACACACTCAAAATTGATTGCATGGCATTTCTCAAGCATGCATGGGGTCAAAGCAAGAATTTTTGTGCTAGTGAGGATGGCCTCTACCAAACTCAATGGTTGAGACAACCCTATAGAATCATTGCAGCTCTTTTGTGTTGGTTGTATGGTTAATAGGACACCTCACATTTTTTAATAGGGTGATCACCCTTGTTTTATCATATTACCGTACTAGGCACAAAGTTCATATGGGTTTGCATCCTTTTGTTCAACTTGGAGAACATGGTTTTAAACTCTCATGCCAATTTCACCAAATAGTGATCTGAGTTCCATATGTCTTCTTATTTGCTAGATGCACGTTATTCTTTGAATAATTTCCCCATCATGGGACAGAGGTGGACTCGTGCAGATCCTTGTGTGCATGTATATTTCCAAGTCCTATGGGAACAAAAATACACCTGCCATATCGAGATAGTTATTGTGCTCAAGTAAGAACATGTATCATATTTCAAACTATTACTATTTTCCTTTTTTATGCTTATTTAATTTGATTTATGACATCTATCTAGGTAGCATGCCCAAATTGCTTGTTGTATTTCATATTCCACAAACTGAAAAATATCATTGACTATAGCGCTTATGCTTGGGTAATTCTAAGTATCGTTCTCTTATAGTCTTCCTCTTGCATTCCATTTTAGTATTTACATTTGTATTCTAGTCATTATTACACTTGCATGGTAGTTAGTCTTCTAGCTCCTCTTTCTATTTTATCAATTACATATCATAGTTTAGATATTGCTTTATTTTCACCTTAGCTAGGATTGTTTGTCCCCTCTCATATCATTCTCAATTTGATGATTCTTTCCCTTATTTTTCTTTTTATTATACCTTCTTGTCATCATATGGATTAGGAAGGACACTTGGATCTTTTCTCTATGAGGATCATCGGGGGATGTGGGTATTCTTGCTTGAGAGTTGGCCATCATGATCTAACATATGAAGATTCTCTCCTAATGATGGGGAATTGGGATTCGTATTTCCAACTCATTTTTCGTTTCCTCTTCATATTTTGTCTGTTTCAAGTATACTCTTTTCTTTACAACACTGACCTTTAGCTTGCTATAATTGCGACTCAACAAGTTCTTGTCTATCATATTGCAATCCCAAAATAGGTTGTTCTACTTCATCGCTTATTGTTGGGTATGTGCATGTTTTCTTGCACTCTCCCTCTTGCATTTTGTTTTAATATTTGGTTTCATAGTATAGCTACTATTATACTTTATTGGTATTTAGGTTTTTTGTTATTTTATTATTTAGTAGTCAAATATCATATTTAGTTTCTTTACTTCCATATAAGAGAAACTTATTTGTTTCCTCTCCCAACATTATTTCCTCAAAATTCTTATTTACTTATTGCTCAATATTTTATTTGTAATTTATACTTGTATCCCATCATGTCACTTATGGAAAACCCTTGAATCTCTTCTTCATATTCATCCTTGTGGTATGCAAATGTTTATGTGGGAACTGGGCATTGTGACCTAACATGTGAAGAATTTCCACATGATGATGGTGCATTGGTTTTTTCTCCATATTATTTTCCCTCTTTCCATCTCTCATTTGTCTCGTATATATTTTATTTCCTCACTTGTGATCGATTCCCTATATTTAATTTCGTGGGGAAGTCCAGGCTCACAAGGAATTCTTCTTAAATACAATCACTCACAACTCTTTGTCCTTATTTTCTCTTCTATGGAAGTTGATATTGGTTGCTACATCCTATAGATTGAAACAATGAGATTTATTACTCAATCATATCACCAATATCTCCTTCTTCCTACCTCTCACCTCTTACCTCTTGTAGTTCCTTTGTCCTTGGCCAGGGCTAGTTTGTAATAATTACATTGTTACATGCATAGCTTGCTTCATCAACAATGTTGTCATTCTCACATATTTGGGATGCCTCAACAAGATCTAATATTGGTAATTCCCATGCTTCAATAAGTATATTTACCTATATGCAACCTAGTTCTCATCTCTCATATGGGACAAGATTTACAAGGCCTCCAATTCTATATATTTCACTTAGATAAGTTGCAGGTATTTTTATCTTATAGTCTCTCTATTAAATTGTATGTTATAATTTACCTTTGAAATATAGCTATTATTACACTACCATGATAGTTAGGCTTGGTATTCTTTGTCTTATTTCAATAATTACATATAATTGTTTAGATACTACTTTACTTTTGTAGTAGTTATACTTGTTTGTATCCACACACATTTTTCATGGCTTGACATGCACCTTTTGTTCACCCTCTTACTCCTCTCTTTGTCTTATACCTACTTGTAACAATTGCGCTTATAGATGACATGGGTTGTAATGCCTCTTCTTGTATATTATCAAGGCATATCGATCTTCATGTGATAGTTGTATATCACAAACTAACATGTGAAGGATCCTCTCTTCAAGATGGGGACTCATCCCTTTCTCTTGTCTTCCTGCTCTTTGTTTTCCTCTATTTTCACCCCTATTTTCAAAGACCACATGGGTGATTGGTTTCCTCCAGGTTTTTTTCTCAAGTAGGGCCCAACTCGAGATTACTTCTTTCTAGAGGATAATTTCACCTCTACTCTTCACCCTTGGCTCTTACATCAAATGATGCTCCTAGTCATATGTTCATATAAACTGCTACTATGTGATGAATTTAATCATCTCTACAGCTTATTCTTACCCTTGGCTATCCCCTTTTATTTTGCTAATATTGTCCTGGCATCACTCCCTCTTTTCTTTATTTTTCTCTTTGTGTTCTTATATTTTTCTCTCATTCATTTATTCCCTAAATCATGACATTTATTTATGCATTATATGATGCCTCACTAGACCCGAAATCACCATAACATTCACTACATATATGTTGTTTTCATATCTTGTCTTTGTCCTTACCTCACAATGGTCACAGCCTACAGTACCCTTCGTAACTATGTGCTCGAGTTCCTACCTCTTTTCGTCATTTCCACTTCACTATCACTGTCATGTCTCATACGCTACGTAGATATGTGTTTCCATTGTCACTCCTTATGCTTATGGGTGTTTCTTAGTGTCATCACCTCTAGTGCCCTAAATGGATCCACACCAGCATTCCCATATGTTACCTTGATTGTTTCTTTACTATCCCATCTAACTCCTTAGTTTTCTACAATAATTTTATTAAATTCGAGGCGATCCTTTTACATTGGCACTGGAGGTGTACAATGTTTGATTTTTTGGTTACTATGGAAGTGTTTATGCCATGTTTAGGGGTGCTTCACAAGAAGTGGGGTACATGGATTATGATAATCCTATGGATTGAAACATGAGAGAACAACCATGATGGATATGCATAGTTATAATGGATCGCTCAGAGGATGCTCCACCTCATCATGTTGTTGGTCTACTTTTCTCCCCTTAGGTAATGCAGTTCTCTTGATTCATTGGTGCATGTCATTCATGATGGATGCGTGTATGAAGCACTTGCTAGGAGGGTGCCCGTCTTTAATGAGGAGTGTTTTTCATTATAGAGTTGGGATTTGGGCCCTAGAAATAATGTGAAAAATTGGATTTCTATTAGGATAATTGGAGATGGTTTTGGATTCCTAGCGCTTTGATGGTGTTCTTTTGCAGAGAGTATCTAACCCAATGGGGTACATTTCTTTGCGGGATCAATGAATTCTATGGAGGCTTGTAATGAAGTGGTGTCGACTACCATCTTGTAGCTACATCTCCTTGGATATATTATTGTGCACAACATTTGAATTGTAGCATGACAGATGTACTTTGGGGTGGACATCTCAGTTGTTTCATCTTGTATAGGCTCATATAAGTAGATTGTGAGGGATTGTTCCCACATAGTATTGATGTCTCCCTTCCCTTGCATATAAATATAATGAGATATTATTTACATTCACATCATCATGTTAATGTTTTCTTTGTACTTATATTTTTAGAGGAAGTCACGCAAATAATAAAATAAACTCTAATCAAAATCTATGATAGGCGTGCAATTTGAAAACAATGCATTTTGCAGGTAGTGGATCGACTGATCAACAAAGGATGAGGCAAATCACACTCAGGATTACCAGATGAAGATGGTATACAATCATCCACGTAGGTTCTAGTGAAAGTATTAAAGAGAGAAGAACCCTTCATCATACAAGAGGGAGAGAGTTTTTGGAAAATGCATAAAAAGCATACCAACCCTAGCTCCATACAGTAGATGGTGAAGAGGAACCAACAATCCAATTAATCAGATTCTGACAGAGGAGAATGAGTTGTAATCATACTTATGTGTAGTTGAATGTTTGTATTTTGGGATCTATGATCATATTTTCACTTTCATACAACAAGGATATGCATTCGACGTGTGTTATTGTTGGTCTATTTGATTCCTTCATGGAGAAGTAAGAGTTATAGTTTATTTTACCACACTTGGTAGATCATGTTTTTATGGCCTTCCCTATCCCTGTGCAGAATCTTTGGAAACCCCTTTGCTCAATATAAATTTGATGATACGAAAATCCCTTAAAGTAGTCTTATTTATTGGTATATGCGGGTCACCAGATTATAGACTGCCTGTACACGCAACTTGCTCCACTATGACCCGCTTATATCAGGAAATGTGCCCAAAAATAAAATATTCATAGTTTTCCTCATCAAGTAACAAATGACTTGACTATAAGCCTTCCATATTCCTCGAAATGCTCTGACTCGACCCTTCACTTCCTACTGAAAGGATATATATTGGGCTACTTTGATGCATTAGGGGAGGAGAAATTGTGAGAGAAAAGAAACTATAGTGGATATGTGCCCCATTCTTGCATACTTGAGTCTGCATCCCTTTGGCCTTTGAGCACTCATTGATGCTCTTCCAAAGCTTTCCATTTTCTTGTGATCTTTCCATTGATATGGAGGATTGAAGTGGTGGAGGACCAAGTGGAGGACTTGGTCTCTCGATTTCGATGAGGTGCCAACAAAGTTTGTCACTTGTATCTATGTTTATAATTAATATAAATATCCATTTGTTGTCTAGTGTATTTGTGTAACTATGAATATTATTATCCATGGATGTAGTTTCTTTGATTATACATATTGTATTTATATATGCTAGAGTAGTTTATAGCGATTAATATATATCATGCTGGTATGTTTCGTTGTTGTTGAGAATGAAATGTAGGTGCAAGTGTGGTTGAAAGCTCAACGAGGATCTACTACAAACGTCTGGAACAAGGTATGCTTCTCATCCCTTAGTGTTATACTTGTTTATCTCTTTAGAATATTTGAAGTGGATTTATTTCTTATGTCATACTATCTATTGTGGTCAACCCCAATCCATAGGAAGTGTTCTTCGTAACATAATTGGGGAATCTACTAGGGATTTTTCCTTTTTGTTGGGGTTTGATGGCACTTTTTTGCTTGATTTTCTCTCCATTTCTCCTAGTTTCTGAGTCTCATTTGGTAGTATGTTCATCCACTAATAGTCCCCTACATTGGTTTGACCTTGGGCCTACTTTTTACCACTTTCTTCTCTGTACACCCTTGAGTAATCACAACCCTTAAAGTTAACACTTAATTTAAAATTGATTACACATTTTTATTTGATAGAGGTGCACCAACAAGCTTAGGTTGTAGAGTCTTGGAATAGAGTGTCGTGAGTAAATTTTTCCAAGAATATGAAACAAAACAGTTAGGTGTATGTCGAGGTGAGAAGATAAATTATTGATATAATTAGTGTTCTTAGAAGGCTCCTCTTGCACGGGAGTTAAGCACAAGCCAGCGTACACGTTTGTGGTGGGGATAGCCCATTTCCAATCTTTGTGTGGCACCAGAGATATTTCCATGATCTTATTCGTATCTAGGGGATTTTGAGGTACCTTTAGTGCTTTCAAGCTCTAGGATTTGTTACCGTTCCCATAAATCCCACTTGCGATTGTCCGCTTGAGCATTGGTTATATTGGGGTGACCTTAGTTTCCTTACCTAGGTATCGCAGGGGGTACTTAATGAGGTTAGTATGTGAGTGTCCTGACCAGGTAGGGGTTGGACAATGCAATCGCTATATGTGTTGAAGCTGAGGGCCACTATAATTGGTTACACACCTACACTTGTAGTGTATGGAAGTTTCAATCCTCTCCTAGGCGAGACATACATGCTGCATTCAGGAGCTCACTTATCCTCCCTCTTGTCGTGTTTGCATCTGACTTGGATTTACTTAGGGGTATGCTCTTTGTGCACTAGTTGGATTTAGTGATCGCGGTTACTTGAGTATCTTTATGTTCTCTTGATTTTGGGTCCTTTTATGTTCGGCATGCCTAACAGCAGTACTAGTATCCCATCACTTGCTCAAGGTCCTAGTGCGGATCTTGGTATTCATGGACACGGGGGAACCACATCCCCTTACCTTGTTCATATATTTGGGAGTGGTAATATTCGACCCTCTACTCCATTTTTGGAGTATTTTCAATCCCTTCATCTAGTCTTAACACCGGTGTTCATTCCCATGGGGGTGGTAGTGGATACGTGAACGTTGGTTCTACATCTTACTTTCCTACTTATGTCCCATCATCCACCGCATTGTTTCCTTTGAATGTAGTTGTCATGATCAATCCTCCCTATATCCTATAGTTTGGACTCTTTACTGACTATTTCCAACTGTTTTGGACTATTATTGTTGTGTAGGGTCCATTTTATGTTCACTCTCTTCGATGCTTTTGCTCTTTCATTCCCATGACATGTATAATTTTGAACTTGCATATAGGACATGATCACTTTTTTTGTATGCATAATGCATCGTCCTATGACCATGTCACCTTAACTATAGGTATGAACCCACTTCGTGATGTTACAGAACCTTCACATTGCTACTAGAAGTGGCACTATGTACATGGTGTAGCCTTCCTACTCATGGGTTCCCTAGAGAGATGTCACTTTTCCATTTGGTACCCATGCTATGAGCCCTCCCTTATGTTTGGGATTCCCTTGTAGTCCCACCATGTATTTGAGAAAGAACCTCATATTCTTTCTCAAACTTTATGCTGGCTATCTCCCACAGGGACTCCCGTTTATATCAAGTTGTAATTGCATTTCATGCATCCGCTTATCGTATTGAGATTTATGTCGGCTGCATGCTTCAGTTTTATGAGCCTTATAGTCTCAATCCTAGCCAAGCAGAGCCTTTCATATATCCTTTGCAACTTGATCACGCCATACTGGGAGGAGACATCCCCCGAGTGTCCTTATCCTGCATATGCTTCCTTGCATTAAGTATAGGTATGTTCCACTACTTGGAACTAGTTTGCTTTCCCGACACTCATTTCCTCCTAGTTCTGTACTATAAGCAATTTTGTTAATTTTCAAGCTTTCCAATATGAAAAAAACCAAAAAATATATATATATAAACATAAAAATTTGGATGAAAATTGATATTACTTTGTTAGTTGTCATGTCACCTTTGAACAGAGCACTATATATTCCATCCATTGGTTGGGTTATTAATATGACTTCAGGAGTTGTACTTGGTATCTTGAGTTTTCTTCACCGAATGGTTATGCTTCTAGACCCTATGGAGCCTCTGTTGATGCCACCTGTGTCACAGATTTGTCCCAGTTTTCATGTTGATTCTATGTTTCCTATGAGTCTCCATCTACCTTATGCTCTTGTTTGAAGGAACTTTTAGCCTAAGTTGGTCGTTCCTCAGTTATCTTGTCTTTGCATGTTGGTCATTCCCGGTGCGAATACTGGTTCGTGCAAATCTTGTTCATCCGATTTCTTCCAAATTATCCAGCATTATTGTGTACCTCGTGTTAGTTGATGGGGGATTCCTTGATTCCCTCCTTCCATTCATCGCCTTCAGATCATTTATTCTGGAATAGGGATTTAGAGTGCACTGAGTGCCTTGAGGCTTGCAGTCATCAGTGGAAGGTTCTCTCGCCATCAACAATTTTGGGAATACATAAGTGTCCCTTGATCGATGGATTCTCTCAAGTGTTCAACCTCAACACATATATTCACATTTGTTTGATTGCAATATGTGCCTTGATTCCCATTATCATTATCGGTGATATATCTCATGTTTGTTAATGGTATACATCACTGACTGGTAATCAGAAGATGGTCCATCACGTTTGACCTCAACACCTTTATTCATATGATGGGACATGTACCAATAGCAGTTTGTGTAGAAGACCTTCGAGCTTGGTGGCATTCCATATATGCTACCTCCTTGATCGTGCCAGTATTTATGAGATATCAATTATCATGACCAGATTCTAGTTTACTATCAGAGATCTTAATTTAGTATGAGGATCATGTTTGACTTTATATTGTACGTGGAGATGACCACATGTGCCATATGTCTATTATGCCTATTCATGGCCATTGTACTATTATGATTTCGGGGACTACTACACTTCATATTTGCAGTCACATGCTAAGATTTACCATTGTATTGTACTAATGAGTGGTTGTTTTTTCCACCTGGGTCTTCATTACTCCACTTCTGGGATTGGTATAATGTATTTCGGCCATCATGTTACCCCTGTGACCTCACACATTAGGGGGCACCGGTTACAAATTATTTTACCACACTTGTAAGACATGTTTTTATGGAATTCCTTGTCCCTATGCAGACTCTTTGGACCCCCCTTTGCTTAATATAACTTTTATGATCCAAAAATCCCTTAAAAAAGTCTTATTTATTGGTATACGCGGGTCACCAGCTTACAGAGCACATGTACATCGAGAAATGTGCCCAAAAATAGAATATTCATAGTTTTCATCATCAAGTAAAGAATGACTTGACTATTGGCCTTCCATATGCCTGGAAATGCTCTTACTCGACCCTTCACTTCCTATTGAAGGGATCTATATTGAGCTACTTGGATGCATTATGGGACGAGAACTTGTGAGGCAAAAGAAACTATAGTGGATTTGTGCCCCATTCTTGCATACTTGAGTCTACATCCCTTTGTCCTTTGAGAACCCATTGATGCTCTTCCCCAGCTTTTCATTGCCTTGTGAGATTTCCATTGAAGTGGTGGAGGCCCAAGTGGAGGACTCGGTCTCTCGATTTCGACGAGGTTCTAACAGATTTTTTCACTTGTATCTCTATTTATAATTAATAGAAATATCCATTTCTCATCCATTGTATTTGTGTAACTATGAATATTCTTATCCATGGATGCAGTTGCTTTGATTATACATATTGGATTTATATATGCTAGAGTAGGTTCTAACTCTTAATATCTATCATGCTTGTATGTTTTGTTGTTGTTGAGAATGAAATGTAGGTGCAAGTGTGGTTGAAATCTCAACGAGGATCTCCTATGAATGTCTGAAACAAGGTACGCTTCTCATCCCTTAGTGTCAGACTTGTTTATCTCTTTAGAATATTTGAAGTGGATTTATTTCTATTGCCATATTGTCTATTGTGGTCCACCCCAAGCCATAGGAACTTTTCTCTGTAACAACAAGAAGCTGAGAAAAGAATTCATGCTTACGCCAATGCAATAAATTGAAAAATTGGGCACATTCCCCTCCTCCACACACCAAGAAGATGATTTAGATCATCTAACTAATCAAAAGGATGCATTAGATTTTACTACATAAAACAAAAAAATGTGCCTTAATAATACACAAGGGCATCTGTGTGCTTAGGAAACTGCACCTAGTGAATTGACATTTGGGCAAGCAAGGTGGCAATCTTGATAGTTTGGGGAATTAAAAAATATGACACACGCGCAATAGATAAGCATGGAAGAGAGACTCTAGCCGTGACATAAAAAATTTGTTAAATCAATCTTTTCTTCCAGTCACAAAGAACTAATAATTAGATACCACGGGGTCCAATTTACTCGCAATATTTATGCAAAAAATAACTATATGAATTTCGGTAGTAACATTGTGAGCAAGTGAAATGTTATGGTTGGGATTGTTTATACTTGTTTGAAAAGGAGCAACTCATTTCCGTATTATGGATTCCCTGACCACCATTTATAAATAACTATCCATCAATTGTTTAGCATAAACTAAATAGTTAGCTTCTATCACAATACTAACATCAAGTGGAAACCTTCTATTGTCCTATCTTGCACACTAAATTTACAACAAGATTATGTTTACAAGAAAATTTGGAGATGTTTCATTATACATATGGGGGTGAGAATCTGTTATGTGGATCACCCTCATTCATACACACATGAGAAGATTAAATGCCAAAATATGCAACAATTTTCAGCTTTGAAGGCAACCAAAACACTTTTCCTACCTAGCATGCAGGTTTAAAACTAAAATGAGGTTGTCGCAAACAAGATCTTGTACCAGAGGTAAGAGGAAGGTACTTCTAGGTTCCACTAGTGTTCATGTCCTTTCATATTCAGTTATCCATGAGCCTAAAAAGCGATGATTGCAAGTAAGACTAAATTTCACGTCCATTCATTAGGATGAAGGAAAATTGTCCTTATGTCGAAGGTGTGTTTGGTTTTCCTCCATGCATTGTACTTTCATGTTTATATTTTTATGGATGACATCTTCACATGTTCAGGTTAGCATTGACACAATTTGAGAAAGGAGTACCCTCGTTTTCTTGGTTTCATCGAGATGAGCCTAATTTGTTGAGAGCTACCTATGGTATTGTAAATTTCCTTTGGTATAGTAAACCTCCTTTTCCCAGTGTTTCAACCAGTCGCGACCTATTGTACTTTATTATTGTTCAAATTCCATTTCTTAATAAAATATTATTTGGGCATATATGTGTCTTTCCTCTACCTTTATTATTCAACTTCATTGTTGTTATTATTTTTTTTACACTTTGTAATCTATAAAATATGTAAATATGGATTGTAAATATTATCCTTTGTTTTTTTGTTTCACTGAATATACATAAATATGATTTTTAGTCTATAGTTAGCATTTTTTATGCTCTTTATTTCAAACAAAATTAGTTGTTATGCACAGTTATGAACAACCTTTCATTTCATGTAGAGAGATAAAATTATCGAATTAATTTTTAGTTTGCAACCAATATGCAAAGTTTCAGCTTTATTAAATTAGAAATATACGTTAATGGAACTAATGTCTTACTTTCCTTTTAAAAATATGAAATTGAATGTAATAATAGATTTCCTTTTGCACATTAAAAGCAACTATTTAAATTTACTTAGACATCAGAAAATTTAAAATTATTTATCATTTTATGAACTAGTCACTAAAGTTTACTTTTTTAGAAAAACAATTGCATAATGTATTTCATTTTTGAAAACATTTTGCATTAATTTCTTCCCATCATTTAATTAGTTAATTAATTTTGTATTCATAAATTAATGCCCACATGGTTAGATAGGATGCATTTAGTTTACTTAACGAACTGGCATTTTTGTTTTAAAATAATTCTTGCATTTGATTGCGTATATCAAATCATGCTTTCATTCATTTATGTATTTAATGTCATTGATCAAATCGGTGAATCCTATCTATCTGAGGGCTCTAAATGCAAATTGGTCTTCCATCCCCATATCCCCCTTGAACAACCCTCTGAGGGTGTTTACAATGTTATTTCCTTAACTGTGTCTTTTGAGCATCAACATAAATGGTGACCATACTAGGGAACATATTTTTTCCAATCTTTTCATTCTCCCTAGTATAATCCTTTTAATTCTATCAAATCCTTTTATCGTTATTATTGAATCACAAACAATTTTTCGAGCTTTGTTTCTCATCAATAAACTATTTAAGTCTTTTATATTTGTTCATCTCCTCCTTTCACCATGGTTCTTTATGGTTCCTCTATATTTGGGGGTATGTTTAGTGAATAAAGCCATGTCATCAACCCTACTAATCCTCAAAAAGTCGTGAAAAAAGTAGGAATTTTTCAATATGAATTTGATGTTAATCCTACACCTTGACGCATGGATTCACCATCGAATCTGACCCTAGTCATCAATCCTCTGCCAAAATTCAAATATTATCTTCCTAAGTTCTCGGGAAACAACATGACGTCCATGAAAGAGCATTTACTTTCCTTTACCAATTCCTGTGAAAATATCAACACACACAATAATGATATTTGCATGTGCCTATTTGCCAAATCATTAGAAGCGGAGGATATTGCTTAAATTTGTATAAATTTGGATAAATATTGATTATGTCTTCTCAATTGTACGTCACATTGTGACTTCAACTAATATAGTTTTGTTAATGAACATTGTGTATATTGATGGAAGCATCGACCAATCCTTCTATGCAATTATCATTCTATGTGACCCCTTTTATGTATATTCAGTCAAATGAGCCAAGTAGGTCGTCAATTCCACTTATACTCATTAATAAAGGAAAGGTCGGTTTTCCCTTTCACATATACTAAGTGATAAAGTAAAGGTTGGTCATCCCTTCTACATATACTGAGTGATACAGGAAAGGATAATAGTCCCTTCTACATATACCCAATGATACAAGAAAGGTCGGTCGCCCCAATTGCAAAACATGGATATTTTATTAAAAAGAGGGATCTTAACAGACGATTAGAAATTAAATTTGATGGTCAATCCAAGGGTTTTTTACTTTAGGTTCTGCATAATATATCAATGATATTTCTATCATGGACGATGTGTCGGTTGTCCCTTCTACCTATACACAGTGATACAATAAATCCGGTCGACCCTTTTACATATAACCAATGACATAGGAAAGGTCAGTCATCCATTCTACCTATACCTAGCGATACATGCAAACGTCAGTTGTCCCTTCTACATATACCCAGTGGCGAAGGAAAGTTTGGTCGCCCCTTTTACATATACCTAATGAAACAAGAAATATCAGCCATCCCTTCTACATATACCTAATGATATAGGAAAGTCCAGTCGTCCCTTCTACATATACTCGTACAATTTATATTAAATTTAATATAAATTAGAATGTTATTTTCTTGATTTCATTAATGCATTCCATTACTTTTGTGCGACCAAATCTCCACCATCCATGAAATGTTCACTTTTATTATGTCTAGTGCATCTTTTCTTGCATGAATGACCAGATCTTGCATGAACCAACTTGCTCGTTTAAACTAGACCATTGATGGCATGAACCTGAAATTAAACATGGGGTACTTTTATTTTGCATCAATGGATCAGGGTAAAAGTTGTAATGTGCATGATCAAATATGAGCCATCTATGGCATACCCCATACCATAAACTATGATCAGCTTCATTTTAAGCGGATGATCATGAGCATCCAATCAAACTTGCTCAATACAATCTAGATCGTTGACATTGAGACTCCCCTCTAATAAGTTTTGATCAACTTCCATGTATTCATGCAGGGTTATTCCACCTCGCACTTGTTACATGTGGTCGGTACATGTCAAACTTTTTACACACAACGAATGTGGGTCTCGCATATATTTTACCAAAATTTATATAAACTCTTAAATTTCAGAATTTATTTAGGTTAAGTAGGTTCCAACTGGTGTTATTCGGTCAACATATGTCTTCCCGTAACTCACACTTGAAAACATAACATTTACACTTGGTCGATATAGAATTATGACGACCTCTTTCCTATTGAATAGAATTTTCATGTTAATTAATAGAGATTGTACTCTTTGGCATGGGTTTTGATAATTTTCTGCAGGAAGAAGCAAAGTTTGCACATAAAGTGTTTGAATAAAGGTGTATAAGGAACTAAGTAAAATAGTATGGGGTGGGTCGAATGTGCAAAGAAACCACAATAAAATTTTCAAGGTTTGATTTGCTTCTATATAAATGAGGAAAATTTTACATTTTGAAGGTTAATTGATTGACAAAATGTCATTATGAAAATTTGGGTTCGAAATGATCAAAACTAAACCCTTCCCATCCCTTCCAAGGGGTTCAAACTCTTCCTAAAAGGGTATTACAAAAATCACCCTTCAAAAAAATGAATTGTTTTTAAATCACCTGTCGTTTATGAGGGAGGAGAAATTTTATAAAATTTCAGAAGAAGGGTCACATTTTCAACATCCTATCAATGCCTTCATGTGAAATTCTTGGTTCCTCAATGAACATTGTACCTTTTGTATTATATGAGGAAGGATGCGAAATGTGAACATGACTTAGATTTCATCTTCCAATACATTCCTTTGGCATAGAAAGACTACAATAATTTGTATTCCTTTTGTCTTTCATCTATTTCATGATGTATTGTACCACTCCACAACATTAAATACATTACATACATCACCCGCAGAGAATACCACCATCGTATCCATGCATGCACCATTGTTGGTGTCAATTAATGAAATCTTCCCAAAGAATCTTGGACACCAAGTTGTCTTTCTAACTCTTTACTTGAATGCATGGGCTATGAGCATTGTTAAACCTTGTCAATATGAGTATTGACGTTACATTTTTTTTTCCATACTTAATATTTTGAGATCTTGAAATCACCATAATTTCATTATCTTTGTTATATGTTCCTCCCCTTTTTGGATTTTATAAAATACTAACACAATTAGTCACCCTTTGAATCAATCAGTTTGTAATCAATGGAAATAATTACCCCATTATTGCATTAGGGAAACATATATATATATATATATGGGTGATTCCATGAAGATGGGTAACACTTTTTGGCCAAATTTGGCGATGAAAACCTGATTTTTTACTCATGTGCTAGATAGAAGCCCTCAAAACGCATATATTCCATGTGAATTTTGACTTGCAGTAAGAAAACAAATTGTAGAATATTATGTTGGCTTCATAGTGATATTTTTTTAAAAATATTCCGATGTCATTTAATGTCTGAATTTNTATATATATATATATATCAACATTCCACGAATCTTGTGAAAGTTTTTCCACTACTTCATCGTAAAGATAATGCATATATTTTTCTTTAATATTCAAAACAATATTTAGTGAAATTTTTTAGGACAAATTCTCTATTAATCTCAATGAAATTTTCTTACAATTTGCATATATTATGAATGTTGAGCTATGTGCTCTCATTGATGTCAAATAGATTGTTGTACTTGGTAATGGCATTGAATTCTTAGTGCCAATTTGAAGAAGTATATATAATAAGCATTTAAAATACCAACTATTGAAGTATAGAGAATAGGTAGAAAAAGTCAAAAGACTATAAGAGGATTTTGTTGGAAAGTTAAAAGAGAAAGAAACAGAATCTGGAGAAATGGAGAAGGAAATTATTTCCTTAAACAAGGAACTACAAAAGGTAAGCACCGGACACTTGGATTATCAAAAAAAAATTAGAAAAATCTGTAAGGTGTTGGATGAAATCATCAATAATCAAACAATCAAGTTCAAATAGGTCTAGGTTGGGATATGAATCAGACAACAATGGTAAGAATTCTAGGCCACTTGCACCTATCCATGAAGCATGTACATGTAGCTCTACATATGTACTTATGAGTCTTTTTAAAGAGAGAGGCAACAGAAATATTAACCAGCAGTATTCCCACGATCAACAAAGGAGCTGCACAGTCCATAATACCTTTCATTGTCAGGTATCAAACTATCTTTCTAGGGAATTGTTATTTTTGTCATAATTTTGGTCATAAGGATGCAAACTGCAAAGCATTGGAAAACATCAATTTTGAGAGAAATATAAGACCTCTCAAGAGCGTCAAAGCTGACAATTCAAACCAATAAATTACAAAGTCCAAGGAGGTCAACAATCCTTTTATCCCTTTGGAAATGGATATGGAATGTGCTGCCAATGACACAATTTTGGTCATAAATCTCCAAACTGCAAAAAAAACCAACAATTAAACACCAGGATGAAACTAAAGATTACTCCTACAAGAGAGACCACACAAAGTTCTAGCAAAAAAGGACCAAAGAACAATGCTAGGAGAAATGCAATCTAGTTTTGCATAAGGGTCATAGGCACATTAATGATGAGTGTTATGAAAATATGACAGAAGATCAAGGAAATCTTATAATACTACAAAGTGAGAAAGGAGACAATGTGTAATTCAGAAAACAAGATATTTCGCAAAAAGAGTTGTGCGCAGAAAGAAATTGTAATAGACTATCAGAAGATACCAATGAAGTAGAAACATTGTTTGACATAATTCAAGTTTCATCTCAATCCCTAGCTATAGAAAGAGGACGAACCTTAGTATAATTTTCAGAAAAGTAGTATGGATGATAAGGATAATTCGTGTAGCAAATGAACACAGTGGATTGGATAAAGATTGAAGTAACTCATAATAAATTCACAAGCTACACAAATTTTTTAAGCATCAATATCTATAGTAGGCATTCAAGTGATCCATTAAGACACGTAACTAATTTGGACTACATGATTGGATCATATTTCAAAAGAATATTAAGATAAATAGCAAATTATGAATTACATTCAGAACACCATTTGTGCTCATTGGAAATTCTTATGGAGTGCATATATATATTATATTCAAAAGGATCCCTTAAAAAATTTAAGAGATATATATATTTAAGAATATGCCAAAAAGAGATTTCTATTGCAAAAAGAAGTATATACATCATGATGTTTCATGGATACAACCTACAAAATATGATTCTCAAATTATAGAAATAAAAAAGGAGGATCATTTATGCAAATGTCACTCATAAGGTTTTCGTGATGACAAGCTCAACTCTATATCACAAAGGTGTGTCTGGTCCGCCAAGTTCGAATTCCACAGACTTATTCGAGCCTACTTCAAATGGTCAATAATGTATTGATATTGTGTCTCTAGTTGTTCAACATGACTCTTCACGATTGAAATTTCTTCCTTGTCTTTTATTTACCTGAACTTGTGGGTACCACTCCTTGATATCTAATGCCCATTTTTCCAGGTTCTTATTAAGTTTGATGAATTATATTCTTAATGCCTAAAAAATGGCGGAAATATTGTTCACAAAATATTCATCCTGTTGCCTGGACATCATAGCAGTATAAGATCTTAAATGGCTAACAGATTGAGGAATGGTTGATGATAGAATGAACGGGATAATGGTTGATGATAGAATGAACATGATAAAAGTTCATGAATATATTTTCATCGTAAATGGTTTAATTGTCACACTCGTGGGAGATATGAGAGGACAAAAAGGGGAGACTAAATTGACTGCTCTGTGTTATTGAATTGATAACATAGTCTCTATCTTCTTAAATTCTAGAGTACGCTAGGAGGTGTGATATGTAATGTTGGAAAAATTGGTATATTTGTCATTCACATCAATATATTACAAGTATTGGTGTTGGATGGAGACATGAGCAACAATGTGAGAATCTAGGTTGACACGGAGAGGACCAATGGTAAATTCAACACGATATGGGAGGGATGGTATACATGTTATCACTTTTATTGAAATCAAAATGTGTTGTATATAGTGGTTAATCCACTACAAACATTGTAAAAAAATTAAAGAAAAATATTTTATTTAAAATATTTCTATTTCTTCTTGAAGTGTATACCTAGTTTACTCTTGTAAATTGAAGTACCAATATTTTTTCAACGTTTCATTGTGGAAGTGTTGGATGAATATGAACCTTCAACATGAAATTAGGTATTATAATCCTTCAAATTTGAACGTTGTCTACATAGACCTCAGTTTGAGGGATTTATGAAGTAATTACAGAATAATTTGTCCACTGTCATTAAAAACCTCTTTTCTGGAATAATTATAGATGATGGTAATAATTGTTGGATTTCCAGCAAAACATTCATGCGTTGAATGGAATTTGGAATCCATTGCTTTGAATATCCAATCTCCTCACATCATGAAAGAATTTCTCCTAAGAAAACATGTCTCAATATTGATTAATTTTTATTATTAATGTACTACATGTGATCTGAAATTACAAAATGTTACAAATAAAATAAGAGATCAATCAAAAGAAATAAAGCCTTCGAAATGATCAAAAAAGAAATATAAACAAACTGAAAAAAGCATTGGAAAAACTTAAAGAAGATAATCAAAAGCTAGCTTATCATTTACAAAAAGTTCAAGAAGACAATAATGGCTTTATAGAAAATGAATTGAATATTAATTGAAGAATTGAAAATAAAGAAAAAAGAAATGAATAAGTTAGAAATAGAAAATGTACAACTTAAGAAAGAGGTTGAAAGGTTTATCAATGAACAAAAGTTGAATGAAAAATACAACTAGCAAGAAATATTAATAATTGATAATTAATGTCTTATGAATGGGTGATATGCGGATCGTAATGAATGGGGTGACAGGTGGAGCGCAAGGAAGTCCATGTAGAGAATGGACAAGATGGGAGGGAGCGTTTATTTAATACGAACCATCCCTGTTTAATAATAAACCTTATGAATATGCCAAATCTCAGTCACATCGCCTCGTCTGAAGGTTTATTGTGGTGTCCTTCCCTACGATAATAAACCTTATGAATATGCCAAATCTCAGTCGCATCGCCTGGTCTGAAGGTTTATTGTGGTGTCTTTACCTACAATTATGTGATTATGTGTTGGTTCACGGCGGATGGCCTTAATTTTGGGCGAAAAATACATTACATGTTATTGGGTATTAAATGACGTCGAGACACTGTGCGTCTTCCGATCTTTTTTAGATTAAGATCTAATGACGCACAGTATGGCTGTTGCATTTAATGCCCAATAGCATATAATATATTGTTCGCCTTCTATTTTGATTAAGGGGAAGGCGATCTATCATCTGTTTAGGATCTTATCAACTGGTTCTTGGTACACTTCTCCCATGATTTTGAAGAGGAAATTATGGTAGGGAGAGCTTATTTCTAGAAAACACCATAGTCGACCTCTTGATATCATAGTCGAGTTATCTGTGGATTTGAAGAACGTTGGGTTTGCTTCACTCTGGTTCTGGAGCATGCCTATCCTCAAGCATGGGAAAAAATACAACTAAAACACTTTTTTTGTGATTTTTTTATAGAATCAAATTGTTTCTGTAAATTGTTATTTTCATAATTTTGCAATTTCAACAGTTGTAATGACATGTCTTGCACAAAATGTCTGATTTTAAAACTATCGATATTGTCTAAATTACCATTTGAGCACTCCAAATTGTGATTTCAACCAGAATTGTTTTGTCAGATTCCCACATCCTGACGCTCAGGTGACGCTCTCGTCATGGGATTGGTGGTCGTCCTCAAGTCTATATAGATCTGAATCCTTCACCCCTATCTGCCATTTCAAGCGAATGATCCTCGTCAAGGAGCATGACTATTTAAGTGGACGGAGGAACTTCTCAAGCTGACTAGAAGGAGAATGAATGATTGTGTCGGGTGGAATGGTTCAACTATATGTGAAATTCGCTGGGTTATGGGGATATCTTGTTGACACCTTTGTTTCAGCCTGATATGTCGCCTCCTTCATTGAATTCGGATAAGACCTTATGTCCTCATTGCTAAGAGGATCTGCACTTGAAATCTGTGGAAACTTCGCCTATGGTTAATGCCATATGTGATATGCATTTTGAACATCATCTCCACATGGAATATGTTATTCTCTCTATCCGATCTGGTCATGGCTCGACCTCACCCATGATGGTTATTGTCAATCATGACACGACCATTGTTGTGCAGGATGGAGCGACCATTTGTTTTGTCTCAGTTTGTATGTCTATTCGATTTGAGATTTCAGATTTCAGTTTTGCTACAGGTCCTCCCTCGGCGGTTGATTCTGTATGTTTTTTATTCAGGCTCAGAGGCCTTCACTTTGTAAAATGTATAGATATTAGTCTCTTTTGACAGTTCAATCATATCAGCTATTAGATGGCCTGTGTCCTGTCCCTCAGAATCTGTTAATAAAGAGAGAATACCATCGATTACATTGAGCCAACAATGGGCTTTGAGTGTTTAAAATGATAAATTAATGCCCATATCATCCCCATACCCACAAACCTCTTTGTCACCTAGATAATATTCCTAGCCCTCTATGATATTTTTTAAAACTCCAGGCCATATAAGGTAAAACATAACATCTTGTTCTTGGAACCCCCAAAATTTCAATAAGAACCAGAAGTTATAACCCCGACTACTACAATAACGCAGGTATTTCTAAGCAAAAAATAGAACATGGAAGAAAAGACTAATCGACTCAGACTCCTCGAGGAATGTTTGGAAATCCTGGAGAAAATCTTGAGGACTCAAATGGCGAAGCCGCAGTGGACACAACAGGATTCTTAGGGACCAGAATTCCCACAGCTTTCACTATGAAAACGATCTTCAAGTGCATTGGTATAGAATCCTAGTGATGCTCCTTCCAGTTTAGGACTGGAACTTCAGTACCATCCTCCTTCAGCTGCTTTTCCCACATGAAATGCCCCATCAAGTTCTTCGTTACCCAATACAAAGTCACAATGTGTTCATATAACCCCAGTCTAGCCATATTATTACCTAGGTTGATGACCCAATATTCCAACTCCTTGCTTTCCTTCTGCAACTGCTCGTCATGTGAATGAGGTTACTGTATCTCCTCATTGAGTAAAGAGTGAAGAAATATCAAAAGAAGTAATTCCATATCCTTTACATGAAGATGATGAAGGAAGAATACAAGCTAGTGAGACTTCAAGTACATGCTTTTTAGTACTAAACAAAGGTATAAGTCAGACAACCTCAAGATGGAATCATAAACACACGTATGAATCATATTTTATTGGTTGTTTATTTTCTTTTGGTTATTAACACCATAAGCTATGAATCCTACACTATAGATTATGGTTATGCCAACTACGTCATAAAATGTTGGAACTATTTCAAATTTGGACATAAATCCTGGAACTGCAGAAGTCCCATTAAATATCATGAAAAAATGAAGTAGTAGATAAAGTCTAGAGAAAGAAAGAACATATTGATAGTTCAGCTGAGAAAACTTGATATGTTGTTGCACAAAACATATTTGAAAAATAAAGAACAAGTTCATGTCCATCAAACGATGAAGGATATTTTACGAGACAAAACAATGATGAGAGCTTTCATAGGACACATAAGAGAAGTTCGGAAGATCACATATTTTCTTTTAAAGCTCACTTTTTTTCATTAATAATTTTTATTAGGTATTTTTACAAACATAAGATACTATGAACATGGCATCATGTATTAAAAGGAGAATATGCAATTTGAGAAAGTACTTCGGAAAATTACAAGCAAAAGTTCATTGTATATTTAAAGCATACTATGTGAGATGGATGGTTACAAAATCTTATTGTCAAAAGAATGCACGGAGACATAGGAATAAGAAACTGAAAATGAACTACTGGTATTATTCATCAAAATGAAATTATCAAATACAATACTTTATCAATCTATGAGTAGTTGCAATCTTATTTTGTAACAAGAAAAGGGAATTCCAGTCATTTGATCACTGGATATCTAAATTCCATGACTAGTCACCACCCACTGCTAGAGTTCTCAATTGATCCAAGATAAACTTAAATATACATGGAGAATGAGGATTTGTGATTAGAAAATTCAAAGAGACCCTAAAGATGATTTCTCATTACAATAGAATGCTCTAAGCACCTTGTTATCTCTTAACATAATGGAGAATTTTTGTCCTCCACATCCTTGATCGCCTCCATAGAAGATTTAACTGTATTAAAAGACATACATAAAGGATCGTTTGTTTTCCTCCTCATCCTTGATCACCTACATAGTAATCGTAATGATACAGGAGGGAGGTGATCATTAAATAGGAAATGTTAGAAAATGATTCATTGAGACAAGACCTCATAGGATTCATGGTAAATTACATTAGATGCACGAAAAATTTTCTATCCTATGAAGATTAGAAAAAACATATCTGAGTGATAGCCTTTGTGGGAAATGTAACTTTATTAAAAATATGTATCTCCAAAGATATGTTTGCAATAGCCTATAGTCTACAGCTAGACAATTACACCTAAAAGCTGGAAACTAGCTCAAATGAAAGCAAACAAATGGAATAATTATTCAAATGGACTAAGACCATGAACTAAGTTTTCTTTAGTGTGATCATAATCAAAGACATGGAAGAAGAATATCAATAGTTCAAATCCTACAAAAGATAACTAAAAAATTGGATTTGTATCTATTCAGACTCAAAAGATGTATCTATTCAGATTCAAAAGTTAATAATTACACTCTGGGTGATATGGCGGTCTAACCCTCATGACACTCAGTCTATTGGGAGATCAATCATACCATGAGAACCTTATTAACATTTTACTTATTTCTACAAGAATACTGTTGCTCATAAATACATGATGGAACTACAACATTGAATCTCATTCAAGAGGAGATGATCGACATACTAATGCATTGAACCCATACCAATATTACTGTCTCTGTGACTTGACATGAAAATTTCCTTCAAAGGGGAAAAATATGTTGTAATTATCTACTAGCCAGGTATAATTTTTTATTTTCCAAGTGTGATTTACAAGTTGACATATGTTGCATGAAGAGTGCCAAATGGAACCCTCTTAAACCATATATGAAGAAATTTAGAAATTTAAGTGTTTACATAAATTTTGAAACATTTGATGTGGGACCCATTATCATGAATCGTATAGTTTCCTCGTAGAATAATCATATACAGGATTCCATAGGGGACAGGTAGCTAAAGTAGTGACCTAAGAATACCTCAACCCCCAGATGATGGAAATGTTGTCACGACGGTTGATATATCCTTCGCTTTATGCCACTAAATCCCGAGTGATAAAGGAGGAGACCATATCTATCCTAGAAGGAAATACATAAATCTAATTCACCAGCAAACTAAAAGCATATAATACGTAAGGTGAATAGCTACAAACCCTAGATCTAAGGATACAATGACAATTTAATGAATACTTGAGTAGAGGGGAGTTACAGATGTTGATTATGTTACTCAAGTTTATTTACTTGGTTACTTATGGATTTGATTGTCAGATCTAGGAATTATGTGTTAATTCAAATGATCAAACTTGAAACCCTGGGGCTATTTGGATGTGAAATTGGGAGAATGCTCAAGGTAGGGTTTGATTAGTGAATTAGGTATTTTAAAACACTAAGTTTATTTCTTGGATGGGAGATATGACAATGTTCAAAATCCAAGCAAAACCAGAACATAAAACTCAACAAACTGCTAGCAAAGAAGAGAAGGCGATTTGCATAAAAGATCGATGCCTTGATCCAGTGGGTAAATGGAGTCAAAGGGTGATGCCTACGAGAATTTAGAGGTTTTGTATGATGTCCTTCAAAACAAATATTTCCAAAAATTGATATTCTAAGTGTAATATGTCTTGCTGAATTTCCTACTTACTATAATGGGGTTTTCACTAAAAATGTTTGACGGGCAATGCATGAAAGTTTAAACAGAGAGAAATTGGTTGTTACACTCACCTGGAATTTGTATATTCCTTCCTGGATGATGATTATTTCTTCCTCATATATCAAATGAAATATTCGAACAAGTTCTTGATGAAACGTCTTGCTTAGTGACCCTCGTGTCCTCTCTACCTGCCACATGAAGGGGAAACCAATACGTAACGACAAGAAAATCAGGATCTACAAAGTAGAAGCTAATAATAGAGAAGAGAAAAGTCATAAATAACTAATCAATCCTTGTCAAAACACCAATCCTGAGCAATATGTCAGGGTGGGTTTCCACCAATGCGCCCCCTCTCCAAATCATTTTTTTTTCTGCAAATCGAAAATGGATCTAGAAGATACAAGAAATTCTGCCATAGTAAATTAGCGCAAGAGAGAAACAGTTTCAATCATCATCACATTCATTCTTCGATAGAAACATAAGTACTTGATCCGAGAAAAAATCTATTTATTCAGAAATTCCAATGCCAGAGCTCATGGTTTACAATGGGGGGAACACCTTTCTTAAAAGAGAAATTTAAATGGAATTGAAAAAAGAGAAATTTAAATGCATTTGCTAGTATTTTTAGAAAAAACTAAATGGAAAAAGGATCAATTTAAAGTCATACTAACACAAAATCAATGTGACTCCAAACCACAGAATAGCCATTTTGGAGATGGAAATCCAAATGTGTATCTCAAACCTCTTAACAATGTCTGGAAGATGTTAGACTCTTCTTATGGTGCTAGTAACACAGTGATTGTGGACGATTTGGAAGAAAAACATATTTGTAATGATGAACAGAACTATGTAATTGCAAAAATCTATAATTGTGATGATGAGAATGGCACATACTTGTTGGATCGATTATGACTTCTTTTTTTCTACACCTTAACAGTGTTAACATGTAAGATCTATTGTAAAAAAAAGTGAAATTAGTTTGTTGAATAATGTGCTTTGATTATTTATCTTCATAGTATTCTCTATGTGTGGATTTGTTATCTAGTTGTGTTTTATTCTTTGAATGGTATATTTAGTAATTTGTTAGGCACTTATAAAGTTCTGAATAGTATGTTGCTAAATCAGATTGAATTTGGCTTTGCTATCTAGATGTGTTTTATTCTTTGAAGGGTCTATTTAGTGATTTGTTAAGCACATTTAAAGTTCTAAATAGTATGTTGCTAAATCAGATTGAAGATTTACAAATTAGGGTTTCTAAAATTATAAATTAGATTCTAAAAATGTCAGTCTTGGTTTTGGAAACTGTAAAACTTGTTTTAATATGTGCCAATATTGGGTGCAAAAACTATCAAAATCGGGTCCTAAAATACAAATATTGGGAGCAAAAAGTGCAAAATTCAATTCACAAAGTGCCAATTTCAATCTCGAAAATGTAGTTTTCAAACATTTTATTGCACTTTTTGAAATCCATGTTTCCACTTTTTGAACTATAAAATGGTTGTTTTTTTAACTTTAGAAAGGGTATTTTTTACTTGATTTTGAAGGAGCTTGGACTGGAATATGTCCATATTTAATGAAATGGGCATTCAAGCTCATCGATTGGTTTAAATCCAAGTTTGGGAACATCAAAAACCAAGCTAAGTATCTAAGGAATTTTAATCACATATCCTTTAAGGAGAATGAATCCATCAAAACATTCAACCTTAGGTTTATGATGTTGTATAACAAGATTCCCGAAGTTATCTAACATTCTCAACAAGCTTTCCTTGTCTAGTATTATGATTGTATTCCTCCTTCTTACTGACATCGATTATAAGAAAAGAATGTTAATTCTCTCAATTCCACTCTACATGCATTCCTCGAATTTCAAGAGAAAAGCTGAAGGATTGGGTTGCATGTGGATCAATCTAATACTAAGACCAACATTTCTGCCATGATCCAAATGATGAAAGAATTGGAAAATCAATTGAGTTCATTAGAGCATAAGTGTATGATTGAGCCTCGTCCATATTTCACTCAACCTCCTTACATTCTAATCGAACCCGAGTTTACAAAATTTGTCTACTCTTTTGCATATCATTGGTGAAATTTTTGTGACAAGGATCATAATCCTTCTACTTGTTAACGATACATGCCATACATGGACCATGTAATGAAGGGTAATCCTTTGGTAGATAAGACGCCTAGCGACGAATTCTATGTTGCTGCAACTATGTCTCAATCTCAATTTATACCAAAAGTTTTATTCGATCCCAACATTTAAATGAATAAGTTGAATTTTAATCATGATATTGTTACACATGTGTTTCTGAGTCGATACCTCTTCTCATCAATCAATCCAATCATTCTAGCATCACATTCCAATCCATACATATATTTACTAATATTTATGCACCTTACAATGTGGCCACATATTTATCAAATGTTAAGGCTAACATCATCCTCCTAGATGTCTTTAGAGTGCCTAAGCAACAACTGGATGTGAATAATGCTCTTATGACCGCTTCCCCATCCATAACTCGTTTTGAGAGAATCATGCAAGATCTTCATGAGGTCTTCTCTTTCGATGATGACATATTTCCATATAATTCCATGTATGATCCTCAAATCTATATTCATAAAAGAGATGTCATCCTACCTCAGCTTAACACTCCATGTTTTTCGAATTCGTAAAATAATTTATTAATTGAAGACAACTCTATAATTTGCAATGCAATGTCTCAGAAAATATTGATCATTCAAAAAGGGAATTCAATTCTTTTGAGGAGGTGAGTCATATCAATTTTTTTCATGTCCTTGGCGATAATGAATCTTTAAAGTCATATGATGGTGTGATTGATAATTTCTCTCAAGTCCCTCATTGTTCCATCAATTCACAACAAAGATGCTCAATCCTTTATATTTCTATATGGGAACCTTTCTTTTCATGATTCTACCCTTGAGTCTGAATCTTATGTTGGAGGTTAACTTTCATTCTATTGATGATGAATTCCCTGATGTTATCGTTGATCATCATAATCATGAAGAAATTAATACATATTCTATTATTGTTAATTCTAAAGAGGAAATTAAATGCAATCATGAACAATTTGTCTTCTGATGGATAATGATAATGAAAAAATTATAGATGAGGCCATCATTAATGATAACTCAATTAATTTCGATGATCTTAGATTCTTTATCCCAAGTCAACCTGGCCTAGTTGACAAAGTAGATAAGGGAATTCGTGGGCTTGTGTCTAAAGATTACATTTTGGATTCATGGGTTGATAAATTTTCATATTTCATCAAAACTAACCCATATTTCTTGCATCTATTTTTTTTATTCAATTAGGACTAACGCTCCTTTGTAGGTCTTCACGATCACATCCATTATTGGAAGATGAAATAAAATTTTCGAGAATAATCATAAATCAAATGATAATCGTAACAATAAAGATGCATTCATATGCATTAAATGGTATCTTCCAAGATTTATTTTTCTCCTTTTGTAGAAGTAGGAGTAGGTTGCATATTAGTTGTATGTGGTTTTGCATTATTACTCATGCATTTAGTTTTCATTTTCATCATATTACTCAGATTCTTTTATTTTCATATTTTAGCACTTTTGTTTGCTTAGATTAGTTTTCTTCTTCATCATTTTCCTTTCATAGTTTCCCAAATAAGTTCTTGTGAAATTTGATGTCATTAAGTGAAATCCACCATTATGCTCTTTCACTAGATTGTTTTGTCATTAAACTCTAGCATCATGACGATCAATTTTTTAATACAAGAAAGAACACGGCATTGAGAGAATGGAGTTATTGGGAAATTTCTAGTGATTATCCTAGGGGTATGTCAAAGTATTATTTTCTTATTGTTTTGGTTTCCCGAGACTTCTTATTATCCCTATGATTTTACCATTATAGAATACTAGCCTGACACTTTCACTATATGTCCTCTTCAGGGATGAAAATGAGTACATGTACCTGCTTAATAGTTACATCTATTGTGGTCATGATGATATTTTCAATCATCTTCTAATTAATTAGAGAAAAAACTAAGTGTGCATTAATTGTCAGCCTAGGGTTCATTGAGAACTTGCGAGTTACTGTGAACTGTATGTGCAAACCACAATCTCCTCTTACATTGGTTTATCTACTTGAAGTTGTAGTTCAATAATCTTATTTAGAAACATTGGTATGACAAGTTTACATAGTTTGGAAAGGAACTAGCCGACTAACAACTATTGAAACTAAATTGCAAAGAAAGTAAATCACACGACATGACAGTAAATGCTAAAGCTAATTCACACCCTGCTAAAAAGTAAATACTAAAGCTAATTCACGCCGCGGGAAAACTAAATTCTAAAACTATATTCATGCTATGCATGAAATTAAATTCTAAAACTAAATTCATACTATGCAGGAAAGTAAATTATAAGACTAAGTTCACACTGTTCAGAAAAGTAAATTCTAAAACTAAGTTCATAATATGCGGGAAAGTAAATTCTAAATTAAATCACACTGTGCAGAAAAGTAAATTCTAAAACTAAATCACTTGACATAAAGGGAAATTGCAAAAATAAAATATAAAATATATCCTTGTCTAATACAAGTTACTGCTTATAATCCAAAGAAGTGAATATGGTCATCGCATTAAGATCAATGATTGTAAAATAAACATTTAAAGCTCTATCTATGCATGGAAATCAAATTACAGAAATAAACATCACACATTATAAGAAATGAAAACTAGTAATGAAGTACAACTACATTAACATAAAATAAATAAAACCATATTGCAAAAGAAACTAAGATCTATATTGAATCAATGAAAATATCGTTTTAGTCCATCATTATTTGGACTAATGCTCTAAGAGTCCCTCTTTAGAATGGAGAAGGAACTCTTATTTATACATGATTTCTTCATAACAAATGATAAATGAGGAATCAAGATCCAAAATATCATAAAAAAAAATTCTAAAAATTTGGATCTCAAAACTAATCCCAAGATCTTTGCCAAAATTATCAAATCTAATCTTTATCCAAGATTCTTTTCATATCCAATAGGTTGATCATGTTCCTTCATCCATGGAATGGAAAATGGTTGAAGATTAATTCGAATTATTGATTGTTTTGTAGGTTCTGTAGGAGTTTCCACAGCTGGTAGAGTTTTCGCAACTGCTTGTAGAGTTTCTGTAGCTACCTGTATAGTTTTAGCAGTTTCCTGTAGAGTTTCTGCAACTGCCTATATAGGTTCTGCGGCTGCTACAGAACTCCATCAAATATCTTATAGCTATCGGAAAAATTGGATTATAATTGTCATTGATGTCAAAGGTGTTCACAAATGACCAAGGAATAACCAGTGGATATGATGGCAAGACAAACTAAAGTAGTGATGGCATGGCATGGCATAGTTGAAGATGTGGCATGACACATATGATGGCATCACATAGCATAGTTGAGGGTGTGGCATGACACATATGATGACATGGAATATGATGGTGTCCTAATGATGATGAAAGACTAAGTTAGTGATGGTAAAGTTGCTTATGAAGTACAAAGGATAAGCAAAATATACCATGGTAGAGTTAACGCAGCATAAATCAAAGTAAAGACAAAATGGCACGATGATCAGGTGGGATAGACTAAGGTAGTGATGACATGGAATGATGATGAGGTGGCATAGTTATCAGTATTAGATCCGATGAATGAGGATCAGTTTTTGTATAATCAACAAAAACAGAATGCAGATCCCCATTAGTTCTAGAATGGACGATCAGGGAGTATTCTACACTAGATCCAACGATGAGGATCAATTCCAAAAAATATAGGCAGAAAGGTTGAGGTTCCGCAAAAGATCAAGATTGGAAGGTGAGGGGTAAATCCACAAGTAAATCAACGGTCTAGGAAAATGCGGAAGCAAAGTTGTGGAAGAAAATTGTAGAAGTCCAAAATAGGAAAATACGATTCCGCATCCCACATGCCGCATCCCACAGTGATCAGACGACTGAGATTAATCCCGCAACAGATCGACAGTGCGAAAGGAAAATGTGAAAAGGGAATTGCAGAAGTAACATTTAATATTTTATGAATCCTGCATCTCACATCCTGTAGAGATTGGATGACTGATATTAATCCCGTAGCAGATCGACGGTGCAAAAGAAAAATGCCGAAAGGGAACCGTGGAAGTAAATATTAAGATTTTATGTATCCCGCATCGCGTAATCTGGAAAGATCGGATGGCTGAAGTTATTTCCGCTAAAACAGATCGACAGTGCAAAAGGAAAATTGCGGCAAGGACCCTGTGAAAAGAATCTTGCAGAAAGGAAAAAGCAGACAGTCGACATCCCACATCCCACATCCTGCAATATGGAGATCGACGGTCAGGAAAACAGCCGATAAAGATCAACATTGGGGAATCGTTGATGAGGAAATCATGGTGCAGAAATACGATTTCAAGGAGGAAATATATGAGCTAGATCGACAAACTTGAGAGATTTAAAATTAGATCAAACGGCCTGGATTGATTCTGAAGAAGGAGATTGCAGAAGCATCAGAAAACATTAAGCTGAGTTGTCAAAATGAATTTTGAGGTGCATCCATAAATGGTAAAGAAAAATGTCCAACATGAAACTCATAGATGGAAGGTGCAGACCGTGTTTTGTGAGAGAAACGTGTACAAATGATCCTGTGATGAAGATAGCTCACAGAGGAAGAAAAGAATCCCACATGTGTAAGAAAAAGAGAAGCCCGAAGGTCTAAAGATAGAGTATTCTCGCTTATGGAGGAGAGGAAGTCCATAGGCATTGGTTTGAGAAATCCTACAATCAGAGAAGAAGGGAGCTCGCAAATCAGAAGTGATCAAGAAGTTTTTAATTATTTATTTAATTAAAAATTCTTAGTCATATATTGTTGAAAAGGTGTGACAATTATATTTCAAAGGGCGTGATAGTGAAAGGATATGTTTCCAGAAAAAAAAGATGCATCCGTAGGAAACATGAAGATACTTATATGTAGAAGTATGAGTTATAGAAGGGGTCTATTTCATCTATATCTATGTAGCCATAGCATAAGACAGAGACCAAGTGTGTGATAGAGAATGGAGGAAGAAAGAAATCTAACATATTATAGAAAACATATTAAGGTGGCAGGGTGGAGCTAAGGTAGGAAACAAGCCTACATGGGGGTTGTTTCCTCCTTCCAGTAGTAGCTGGTAAATAGGGTGTAGGAGAATCCTGTCATTCATAGCTGACAAAATAGGGTTTCATAGCATCCTTTCAGTCGTAGCTGATAAACCAGAGGGTCGTAGCCTACTTTCAAATAGAATTGGTAAATAGGGTGCTGTAGCATCCTTTCAGTCGTAGCTGATAAACCAGGGGGTCGTAGCCTCCTTCCAATTGGTATTGGTAAACAAGGTGTAATACCATCCTTGTCTATAGTAGCAGGCAAAGCTATTTGTAAATAAAAAGTTTGCAGTAATAGGATGTATTGGTGGTTTACCCTATTGGGCTTCCACGTTAAAATTGTGTTTTGTGTATTCTTGTTGTTATGTGTTTCTATTTATAGATTTAAAAGTGGTTAAAATAGTAAAAAGATAACAATTCTGATTCACCCTCCCTCTAAGTATTGACCAATAAACCAACAATTAGTATCAGAGCGGGTTCCTTCACTACACTTTAACCACTGGAAGGAAGATCCCATTAAAACTACTATGGATCAACAAGAAGATATTTACACAGTAAATGGATCTCCAATACTTAGATAAGAAAAATACATATTTTGGAGTACAAGGATGAAAAATTATCTGAAGGCATTGGGACATGATGTATGGAATTCAATGATCACTGATTACTTCCCACCATAGAGGATAAGGACTCCATATCAAAAGAAATACAAGAAAAGTAACTCAATGGCAATGGATTCAATCCTTGATAGATTATTTGATGATGTCAAAGAGAAGATAAGTGAATGTAACTATGCAAAGGAACTTTGGGACAAGATAAAAGACCTCTACTTAGTTGAGCAAAAATCAGAAGGAAGACTTGCTATTCTCGAGGATGTTAATGAAGATAAAAAGATAAGTGGAGATGAAGAAAATTTATCTATATGGACAACAAACCTAGATGAGGAATCAAAAGTGGACATAGAAGCCGAATACATGGATGTTGTAGATGAAATTGAAAGTTGTAGGAAAAGAAACAAAGTCTTGAAAGAAAAATTGTCAAAATGTCAAGAAGAGAAGAAGTCAAAAGAAGAGGAAGTAAAAACCCTCCAAGAAGAGCTACGCAATTCAAGACAACAAGTGTTGGCTAGTATGGAAGAGCTCAAGATCTTAAAACAAGAAGTTGTTGAATTCAAGGAAGAAGTAAAGGAGCCAAAAGATCAGCTGACTATTAGTGAGAAGTTCAAGGAAAGTACTGAATCTCTTAATAAAGTCCTCAGCTTACAAATATCCCTCAAGGATAAAACAGGTCTTGGATATAATCATAAAGAATCAAGCTCCATCATTCATGAAAATGTTGAAAATGTTAAATGTCAACATGATCCCTCCAAAGATACACCCAAGCAGCAAAAGAATCACAAGGAAATGAAGTCCAATTATCATAATTCTTCTCATCCTCCCAAGATGAAAATCTTCAGAAGACATGCAGAAGAAATGAGTCATTACAAGCAGAAAAAACAGAGATTCTCCAAACATACATTCTATGGATATTGTCATTGTTGTCACAAGTTTGGTCACAAGGATGATAATTGTAGAAACAAAGAAGAAGATGAACGGCTGATAAGGAAAGAATATACCAACATCTCTAATAGAAAAAGACATATTGTATGTTTCATATGTCACAATATTGGAAATTTTGCAAGACCTTGCAAGAACAGGACATGCAGACCTTCCAAGGAAACTCATAAGAAGGTATGGAAGATGAAAACCAAGAAACCAGTAAGTAGAATAGCTCATGGAAAGATATGGAGAATAAAGGAAGACTCCAAAGGTGTAGAAGAGATAAAGATTTCAAACATGAGTGAAATCTCCAAAGATAACAATGAGCATAATAGAGGAATAAATAAGGATGACATCCTTAATGAGGACAAGAAAGATGGAGATATAAAAGAATACACTGATAAAGATGATGGTGTTGAAGAAGGATGTAGTGATGACTGTGGGATCCTTTTCTAAAAAGGTCTCTCGTGATTTAAAGAAAACCCTAAAAATAACATTAGAAGGGATATTATACTCAGGGGGAGTTAATGTCAAAAAATTCCAATTGGTATCCAAAAAATTCAATTGGTATCTAAGGTTAAAGTATATTGAAAGCTATATTCTTCAAAGATGATGGGTGATTAACGTTGGTGTATGGATGACATAAGAGAAAGTATGAAGTAACGTGACAACAACAAAATGTAAGAGTCATGAAGACCAGGATTTCTACAATCAAATCGAAGATAAATATGAATATGTTCACTTAGTATTTGAAGTCATGACACATAAAAATTGTTGACAGTAGAAGAAAACTCAAGTCTAAAAGAAATAGAAAATTCAGTCTATCGTGAAGGTAGCAGGATGAGTTCAGCATTAACAAACGAAAAAGGTTGAGGTTATGAGTCTTTATGTTAAGGATAGTGAGACGAGAGAAACTATGTAATAAACTAAATTAATCTCTGTGTTGGGGATCTGAAGCTATGGGTCTCTAGATAGTTGATAATATAGATATGATATCCAAAACAATCCAGTAGCATATGCTAGGTTTTTATATGAAGATCTAAATGCACAGGCTTAAAGAATTCTGGTAAAAGCGGAATCCAGTTAACTTACAAGAAGAATAGACCATTAGATATGGCAACAGGAACAGAGTTTAAAAAAACATATATTCTAGGAAAAAATTGGAAGAGTGTGAAAAAAATTGTTGAGTATAAACTCTTGGTGACAAAGGAGAGGAAGTACAGTGATAGGGGGATTCCATGGATCTATCAGTTAAGTTGTCATTCATAAACAGGTACACATCTTGGAAAATGAAAACCAATGTTACTTAAGTGTGGTAGATGAAAGTTGTTTATGGCACAGAAGGTTGGGACATTTAGGGTTTGAAAATCTTTCCAAAATAAGCACGAAGGAAGTTGTAAGAGATCTACCTAAAATTGTAGCTCCTCTAAACTATGTGTGTAAATATTGTCAACATGGGAAGCAAACCAGAGCCAGTTTTAAAATAAAAGAACATATGACCTCACAACCTCTGGAAATTATACACACAGACCTTTGTGGACCAACCAGAACTAAAATCCTGCAAGGAGATCACTATCTCATTTTGCTCATTGATGATTACACAAGGATGACCTGGGTGGCATTCCTCAAAGTAAAATAAGAAGCTTTCGAAAAATTTAAAGTCTTCAAGGCAATGGTTGAAAATGAGTCGGGTATGAAAATCAAGTGTCTTAGATCATATAATGGGGGATAATTTACTTCCAATGAATTCAATGAGTTTTGTGAAGGTCATGGAATTAAGAGACAATTTTCAGCTGCAAAAACTCCTCAGCAAATTTGGGTTGTTGAAATAATAAATCAACAATTTGGTATCATCCAAGAACCTATTGCAAGAAAGGAAGTGTTAAGATAAATGATAATACATTGATTAAATAACACAATTCACTTAACAAAGGGAAGATATGATGACAGGAGGAGCTGTAAAAAAAAACAGAGACATGAAATCCTATATCAAAATAGGCGCAACATTGGCATAATAGGTTATCCTTTGTCATTGTTGTCAAAGGGCGAGAATGTTTACAGGTTGCCATCAATGCCAAAGGGGAAGATTGGTGGCAAATTTGGGTTATATTTGTCATTGATGTCAAAGGTGTTCACTAATGACAAAGGAATAACCAGTGGATATGATGGAAAGACAAATTAAAGTAGTGATGGCATGGCATGGCATAGTTGAGGATGTGGCATGACACATATGATGGCATCGGATGGCATAGTTGAGGATGTGGCATGACACATATGATGACATGGAATATGATGGTGTCCTAATGATGATGAAAGACTAAGGTAGTGATGGTAAAGTTGTTTATGAAGTACACAGGACAAGAAAAATATACCATGGCAGAGTTAATGCAGCATAAGTCAAAGAAAAGACAAAATGGCACGATGATGTGGTGGCATAGACTAAGGTAATGATGACATGGAACGATGATGAGGTGGCATATTTATCGGCATGAGATCCGATGAATTAGGATCAATTTTTGTATAATCCACAAAAAGAGAATGCAGATCCCCATTAGTTCTAGAAAGGACTGTCAGGGAGCATCCCACACTAGATCTGACGGTGACGATCAGTTCCGAAAAAGATAGGCGAAAAGGCTAAGGTTCTGCAAAAGATCAAGATCGAATGGTCGGGGG
Source organism: Pseudotsuga menziesii (assembly GCA_001517045.1). Taxonomy (NCBI): domain Eukaryota; kingdom Viridiplantae; phylum Streptophyta; class Pinopsida; order Pinales; family Pinaceae; genus Pseudotsuga; species Pseudotsuga menziesii. The sequence continues at coordinate 11,387 of LPNX011154779.1, read as the reverse complement.
TAAATCCGCAAGGAAATCAACAGTCCAGGTAAATGCATAAACAAATTTGCAGAAGGAAATTGTGGAAGTACAAAATAGGAAAGTGTGATTCTGAATCCCACATCCCGCAGCGATCGCATGGCTGAGATTAATCCCGCAACAAATCGACAGTGCAGAAGGAAAATGAGGAAAGGGAATTGCGGAAGTAACGTTTAATATTTTACAAATACCACATAATGTATCCTGCAGAGATCGGACGGCTGATATTAATCCTGCAACAGATTGACAGTGTGGAAGAAAAATGTGGAAAGGGAATTGTGGAAGTAACGATTAAGATTTTATGCATCTCACATCCTGCATCCCACAATCTGGAAAGATCGAATGGCTGAAGTTAGTTCCACTAAAAAAATATCAACGGTGTAGAAGGAAAATTGTGGAATGAAGCTTGTGGAAAGGACCCTGCAGAAAGAAGCTTGCAGAAAGGAGTTTACGCAAAGGCAAAAGCAAACAATCGACATCCCGCATCCCGCAATCTGGTGATCGATGGTCACTAAAATTCCTGAAGAATATCAACGGTGGGAAATCGTTGATGAGGAAATCATGGTGCGGAAATACGATTTCGAGGAGGAAATCTATGTGCTCGATCAAAGGACTAGAGAGATTCAAAATTAGATGAAACGGCCTGGATTGATTCTGGAGAAGGAGATTGCAGAAGCATCAAAAGATTTTAAGCTGAGATGCGGAAATGAATTCGGAGGTGCATCCATAAATGGTAAAGAAGAATGTCAAACATGAAACTCATAGATAGAAGGTGAAGACCGTGTTTTGTGAGAGAAACATGTACAAATGAGCCTGCGATGAAGATAGATCGTAGAGGAAGAAAATAAGCCCACAGGCGTGAGAGAAAAAGAAGCCCAAAGGTCTGAAGATATATTATTCCCGCTAATGGAGGAGAGGAAGTCCATAGGAATTGGTTTTACGAATCCTACGATCAGAGAAGAAGGGAGCTCGCAGATCAAAAGTGATCAAGAATTTTTTAATTAATTATTTAATTAAAAATAATTAGTCACAAATTGTTGAAAAGGTGTGACAATCATATTTGAAAGGGCATGATTGTGAAAGGGTATGTTTCCAGAATAAAGAGATGTGTCCATAGGAAACATGAAGATACTTATATGTAGAAGTATGAGTGAGAGAAGGGGTATGTTTCATCTAGATCGGTGTATCCATAGCATAAGACAAAGACCAATGGGTGTGATAGATAATGGAGGGAGAAAGAAAATCTAACATATTACAGAAAACATATTAGGGTGGCAGGGTGGAGCCAGAGCAGGAAACAAGCCTACAATGGGTTGTTGTCTCCTTCCAGCAGTAGCTGGTAAATAGGGTGTAGGAGCATCCTGTCAGTCGTAGGTGACAAATAGGGTGTCATAGCATCCTTTCAATCGTATCTTATAATTCAGGGGTCGTATCCTCCTTCCAGTTGGCATTGGTAAATAGGGCGTCGTAGCATCCTTTCAGTGTAGTTGATAAACCAGGGGGTCATAGCCTCGTTCCAATTGGTATTTGTAAATAGGGTGTAATACCATCCTTGTCTGTAGCGGCAGGAAAAACTATTTGTAGATAACAATTTTTCAGTGATAGGACGTATTGGTGGTTTACCCTATTGGGCTTCAACATTAAAATTGTGTTATGTGTATTCTTGTTGTTATGTGTTTCTATTTATATATTTAAAAGTGGTTAAAATAGTAAAAATATAACAATACTGAGTCACCCCCCCTCTCATTGTTGACCAATAAACCAACATTTGGTATCAGAGAGGGTTCCTTCACTATAGTTTAACCACTGTAAGGAAGATCCCATTAAAACCACCATGGATCAATAAGAAGATATTTACACAGTAAATGGATCTCCAATACTTAGAAAAGAAAAATACATATTTTGAAGTACAAGGATGAAAATTTATCTAAAGGAATTGGGACATAATGTATGGAATTCAGTGATCACTGATTACTTCCCACCAGAGAGGATAAGGACTCCAACTCAAAATAAATCCAAGAAAAGTAACTCAATGGAAATGGATTCAATCCTTGATGGATTCCTGATGATATCAAAGAGAAGATAGGTGAATGTAACTCTGCAAAGGAACTTTGGGACAATATAAAAGACCTCTACTCAGTTGAGCAAAAAGCAGAAGGAAGACTTGCTATTCTCGAGGATGTTAGTGAAGATAAAAATGAGGAATCAGAAGTGGACATACAAGCCCAATACATGGCTATTGTAAATGAAATTGAAAGGTGCAGGAAAAGAAACAAAGTCTTAAAATAAAAATTGTCAAAATATCAAGAAGAGAAGAAGTCAAAAGAAGAGGAAGCAAAAACCCTCCAAGAGGAGATACTCAATTCAAGACAAACAGTGTTGGCTAGTATGGAAGAGGTCAAGAGCTTAAAACAAGAAGTCGTTGAATTTAAGGAAGAAGTAAAGGAGATAAAAGATCAGCTGACTGTTAGTGAGAAGTTCAAGGAAAGCACTGAAGCTCTTAATGAAGTCCTCAGCTTACAAAGACCCCTTGGGGATAAAACAGGTCTTGGATATAATCATAAAGGATCAAGCTCCATCATTCATGAAAATGTTGAAAATGTTAAATGTCAACATGGCGCCTCCAAAGATACACCCAGGCAACAGAAGAATTACAAGGAAATGAAGTCCAGTTATCATAATTCTACTCATCCTCCCAAGATGAAAAATTTTAGAATGCATGCAAAAGAAAAGAGTCATTACAAGCAGGAAAACTAGAGATTCTCCAAACATACATTCTATGGATATTGTCATGCTGTCACAAGTTTGGTCACAAGGTTGATAATTGTAGAATCAAAGAAGAAGATGAAGGGTTGATAAGGAAATAATATACCAACATCTCTAATAACAAAAGACATATTTTATGTTTCATATATCACAATATTGGACATTTTGCAAGACATTGCAAGAATAGGACATGCAGACCTTCCAAAGAAACTCATAAGAAGGTATGGAAGATGAAAACCGAGAAACCAGTAAGCAGAATACCTCATGGAAAGATATGGAGAAGAAAGGAATACTCCAAATATGTAGAAGAGATAAAGATTTCAAACATCAGTGAAGTCTCCAAATATAACAATGAGCATAATAGAGGCATAAATAAGGATGGCATCCTTTATGAGGAAAAGCAAGATGGAGATATAAAAGAATACATCGATAAATATGATGGTGTTGAAGAAGGATGTAGTGATGATTGTGGGATCCTTTTCTAAAAAGGTTTCTCATGATTTAAAGAAAAAGCTGAAAATAAAATTAGAAGGGATCTTATACTCAGGGGGAGTTAAAGTCAGAAAATTCCAATTGGTATCCAAAAAATTCAACTGGTATCTAAGGTTGAAGTATATTGAAAGCTATCTTCTTCAAAGATGATGGCTGATCAGGGTTGGTGTATGAATGACATAAGAGAGAGTATGAAGTAACGTGAGAAAAAAATGTGAGAGTCATGAAGACCATGATGTCTACAATCAAATAGAAGATAACGATGATTACGTTCACTTAGTATTTGAAGTCATGACACATAAAAATTGTTGACAGTAGAAGAAAACTCAAGTCTAAAAGAAATAGAAAATTGAGTCTATTGTGAAGGTAGCAGGATGAGTTCAACATTGACAAAGGAAAAAGGTTGAGTTTATGAGTCTTTATGTCTAAGATAGTGAGACAAGAGAAACTATGTAATAAACTGGAGTAATCTCTGTGTTGAGGATCTGAAGTTATGGGTCTCTAGATAGATGAAAATATAAATCTAAAATCCAAAAGAATCTAGCAGCATATTCTAGGTTTTTATATGAATATCTAAATGCATAGGCTTAAAGAATTCTGGTAAAAGTGGAAGAAAATTAACTTACAGGAAGAATAGACCATTAGATATGGTAGCATGAATAGAGTTTAAAAAAAACATATATTCTAGAAAAAAAATGGAAGAGTGTGAAAAAAATGCTGAGTATAAACTCTTGGTGACAAAGGAGAGGAAGTACAGTGATAGGGGGATTCCATGGATCTATCAGTTAAGCTATCATTCATAAATAGGTACACATCTTGGAAAATCAAAGCCGATGTTACTTAAGCATGGTAGATGAAAGTTGGTTATGGCACAGAATGTTGGGACATTTAGGGGTTGACAATCTTGCCAAAATAAGCACGAAGGAAGCTGTAAGAGATCTACCTAAAATTGTAGTTCCTCTAAACTCTGTGTGTAAACATTGTAAACATGGGAAGAAAACCATAGCCAGTTTTAAAATAAAATAACATATGACCTCACACCCTTTGGAAATTATACACAGAGACCTTTGTGGACCAACCAGAACTAAAATCCTGAAAGGAGATCGCTATCTCATGTTTCCCATTGATGATTACACCAGGATGACCTCGGTGGCATTCCTCAAAGTAAAATCAAAAGCTTTCAAAAAATTTAAAGTCTTCAAGGCAATGGTTGAAAACGAGTCAGGTATGAAAATCAAGTGTCTTAGATCATATAATGGGGGAGAATTTACTTCCAATGAATTTAATGAGTTATGTGAAGGTCATGGAATTAAGAGACAATTTTCAGATGCAATAACTCCTCGGTAGATTTGGGTTGTTGAAATAATAAACCAACAATTTGGTATCATCCAAGAACCTGTTGCAAGAAAGAAAGTGTTAAGATAAATGATAATACATTAATTAAATAACACAGTTCAGTTAACAAAGGGGAGATATGATGACAGCAGGAGTTTCCAAAAAAAACAAAGACAGGAAATCCTATATCAAAAAAGGTGCAGCATTGGCATAACAGGTTATCCTTTGCCATTGTTGTCAAAGGGGGAGAATGTTTAGAGGTTGCCATCAATGCCAAAGGGGGATATTGTTGGCAAATTTGGGTTATAACTATCATTGATGTCAAAGGTGTTCATGAATGGCAAAGGGATAACCAATGGATATGATGGCAGGACAAAATAAAGTAGTGATGGCATGGCATGGCATAGTTGAGGATGTGGCATGGAACATATGATGGCATCGCATTGCATGGTTGAGTATGTGGCATGATAGATATGATGAAATGGAATATGATGGTGTCCTAATGATGATGAAAGATTAAGGTAGTGATGGTAAAGTTTCTTATGAAGTACAAAGAATAAGCAAAATATACCATGGCGGAGTTAACGTAGCATAAGTCAAAGTAAAGACAAAATGGCACGTTGATGAGGTGGCATAGACTGAGGTAGTGATGACATGGCACAATGATGAGGTGGCATAATTATCGGCATGAGATCCGATGAATGAGGATCATTTTGTATAATCCACAAAAACAGAATGCAGATCCCCATTAGTTCTAGAATGGACGGTCAAGGAGCATCCTGTACTAGATCTGACGGTGAGGATCTGTTCCGGAAAAGATAGGCATAAAAGATGAGGTTCTGCAAAATATCAATATCGGACATTGAGGGGTAAATCTGCAAGGAAATGAACGGTCCAAGAAAATGTGGAAACAAAGTTGCGGAAGTCCAAAATAGGAAAGTGTGATTCTACATCCCACAATGATCGGATGGCTGAGATTAATCCCACAATAGATCGACGGTGCAGAAGGAAAATGCAGAAAGGGAATTGCAAAAGTAACATTTAAGATTTTAGGAATCTCGCATCCTATATCCCGCATCCCGCATCCCGTTGAGATCATACAGTTGATATTAATCCCGCAATAGATCGACAATGCAGAAGAAAAATGTGGAAAGGGAATTGCAGAAGTAACGATTAAGATTTTATGAATCTCACATCCTGCATCCCACAATCTGGAAAGATCGACGACTGAAGTTAGCTCCGCTAAAACAAATCAATGGTGCGGAAGGATATTTGCAGAAAGAATCTTACGGAAAGGAGCTTGCGGAAAGGACCTTGCAGAAAGAGGCTTGTAGAAAGGAGTTTGCGGAAAGGTAAAAGTAGATAGCCGACATCCCACATCCCGCATCCCTCTGGAGATCGAAGGTTAGGAAAAATCCTGACGAAGATCAACGGTGGGGAATCGTTGATGAGGAAATCATGGTGCGAAAATACGATTTCGAGCATGAAATCTATGTGCTAGATCGACAGACTGGAGAGATTCAAAATTAGATCAAACAACCTGGATTGATTCTGGAGAAGGATATTGTGGAAGCATAAAAAACATTAAGCTGAGCTACAGAAATGAATTCTGAGGTGCGTCCATAAATGGTAAAGAAGAATCTCCAACATGAAACTCATAGATGGAAGGAGAAGACCGTGTTTTGTGACAGAAACATGTACAAATGAGCCTACGATGAAGATAACTCACAGAGGAAGAAAATAATCCCATAGGCGTGAGAAAAAGAGAAGCGTGAAGGTCTGAAGATAGAGTATTACCGCTGATGGAGGAGAAGAATTCCACAAGCATTGGTTTGACAAATCCTACGATCAAAGAAGAAGGGAGCTCGCAGATTAGAAGTGATCAAGAATTTTTTAATTAATTATTTAATTAAAAATCATTAGTCACAGATTGTTGAAAAGGTGTGACAATCATATTTGAAAGGGCATGATTGTGAAAGGATATGTTTCCAGAATAAAGAGATGTGTCTATAGGAAACATGAAGATACTTATACGCAAAAGTATGAGTGAGAGAAGCGTTCTGTTTCATCTAGATCGATGTAGCCATAGAATAAGACAGAGACCAGTGGGTGTGACAGAGAATGGAGGGAGAAAAAAATCTAACATATTACAGAAAACATATTAGGGTGGCAGGGTGGAGCTAGGGCAGGCAACAAGCCTACAGGAGGTTGTTTCCTCCTTCCAGTAGTAGCTGGTAAATAGGGTGTAGGAGAATCCTGTCAGTCGTAGCTGACAAAATAGGGTGTCATAGAATCCTTTCAGTCATAGCTTATAAACCACGGGGTCGTAGCCTCCTTCCAATTAGTATTGGTAAATAGGGTGTCATAGCATCCTTTCACTCATAGCTGATAAACGAGGGGGTCAGAGCCTCCTTCCAATTGGTATTGGTAAACAGGGTGTAATACCATCCTTTTCTGTAGCAGCAGGAAAAACTATTTGTAAATAACAATTTCGCAGTAATAGGACGTATTGGTGGTTTACCCTATTGGGATTCCATGTTAAAATTATGTTCTGTGTATCCTTGTTGTTATGTGTTTCTATTGATAGATTTAAAAGTGGTTAAAATAGTAAAAAGATAACAATACTTATTCAACACCACCCCCCCCCCTCCTCATTATTGACCAATAAACAAACAATAGCTGCTTCCAAGAGATTATTTAATATTCAAAGCAAATACATAGTACACTAATTCCATAAATGTTAGTAAAAAATAAAATGAAATACTAATACATGTAATGGAAAAACATTTCGAGCATAAAAATCCATATATGAGCATTGGAAGGGATTAGTGTGTGAATATGGATAAGCAAAATGGATTACAGTTAAGGTGAAATGATGATAAAAAGATGTTAAATCCAAGGCCCGTCAGAGCCACGTCAGAGCATAAGTGATCAATGTTATATTCAATAATATTTATTATTATTATTATTATTATTATTGTTATTATTAGGAATAGGTGCTTTCAAAAGACATGATATTTTTTGAAATGTCACCTTCCAAAGCCTGTATAATCCAGGCCAATTCTTCATTCTAACACCTCATTCATTTTATTATTTATCAACATTTATAAATATAAATTGTCATTTGCACAATAAAAAATTCTATATTATAAGCTTCAACATTTTAAGCTTAACATTGGTATTAGAGTGATATACATGCATCCATCATGGATTCGTGTGATGAAATATTTGTTGTGATCATGTAGCAATTTAGGAAAGAGAATAATGAAATATCAAAATGAATAGAAAAAACCATTGAAAAAATTCATGATAAAATAATAGAAAAAATAAAAAACGTTGAAGACATCAATAGTGAAGATGAATCTTCAGAATTTCCTAGTGAGCATGGCAATGAAGACACCGAAGAAAAAATTATAACTAAGAGTAATAAGGAGGTCCATGTGGAAGAGTCCAGTTAGAATTAAACTCAAGAAAGGAGCATAGTAAGAAAAGCTAGCAGATGCAGGTGTAGGCTCTTGAAAGGCCAAATAAGAAGATAAAACTCAATTATGTAAAATTCGTAAGGAGATGTGCAACAAGATGTTGGCATCATCTTAAAAAACAACTCTACCCGAAATCATGATGTTGTTGTGATGTTCTAGTTTCCAAAATCCACATATATGCCACAGGCAGTATACTCGATGAATATCTCTAGGAAAAAATTGCTTCCAAAGATCCTTGCTCAAACACCTTATCAGACCATAAAAACCTCATCCACCTTATTATCTGAATAATGAGACTCATACAAGACCTTAGCACCAAAGACTGGACTATAGTATTAGAAAATTACAAATACCAACTAATTCAAACACTAGATAAAACCTACAAGAAATTTTGCACCAATGTAGTTGCATGATATCGTGATTACACTCTAGTGCCTATTTTCCTCTTTATCTCAATGACCACATATCTCATAGCCCTAGTTAATGCTATATTGGATCAACATGAATATCAAGTGGAAGTCTAGAAGTGATTACATCTTATCCATGAATTGAATTTTTTACTTAAAGAAAACTCCACAATCGTTAGCTCGAGACATGTTTTTTTATTCGTGAGTAAGCTAATAGTAGGATGCTCTGTAATCAATCTCTAATTTGTACCAATGGGTGCATTAATCAATTGGAATTTTGTCTAATTTCCACAATGTCAATTATGAGTTCGATATCGGTTTACCAACATAAAATGCTTATTGTCCTTGATAGTGAATGTGCGGATTAACAAGGAACTGCTATTTTTCTCCTGAAAAAAGATAATGAATGTGTGGACATTCAAAATGTAGCCTTTGAGCTAAGGTTTCCCAACTTAATCCAATCATTAGCATCCTCAAAGGAATAGATAATTAACAACAATGCAATTTTTTATTTTTATAGGTGTAAATCGTTTGAATTTTGAATATTTGCATGAAGGTATAAATCTGTGGCTGAAAGAACACAAGAATCCATGGGTTAATAAAAGCCATGACTATTGGGAGTGGCTATGTTTGCACGATTTATTAAAAATAAAAAATAAATTTACTTAAAATATACCTTAATGTAAATAAGTGAGATCCACCATCGAAGCTAGTGGAATAAAGGTATCATCCATAAATCAAATAAAGGGTGGGGTTAATAAAGGTCAAATATGACTATATTAAAAAGTAAGTTATTTATTTTAAAATACAAAAAAATAGAGGTGATCTCTTTCTAATATTTGGAAAAAGAAAAAAGGAAAGTAAATTCAAAAGAATTAAGTCTTTGAAGGAGTTATCATTTAAGATCTTCATAATTTTATTGCGTCGAAAGGTGCTCTATAGCCCAGTATGGGGGAGATCTTGTAACGTTAGTAACATTTGTAACATGTTGGCAAAAAATAATATTGATAGTGAATATTATAGGAGAGATCTTGTAACCTAATGTAATGTTTGTAACATGTCGGCAAAAAATAATAGTGATAGTGAATATTATGGGAGAGATTTTGTAACACAAAATAAAAAATAATATCACTTTCGTAAAGTTATTTTTATTAATAAAAATAAATTTTCTAATAGACCAAAATAAATTCCGGCCACAAACACAATCTAATATGGGGCAGATGCTGTAATCTTCCTACCTAACAAAACAATAAATAAGTAAAAATTTAATTATCCGTAAAAAAAATATGTGGGTCAATAAAAAAACACAAAATTGAATTATTCCCAAAAAAATGTTGGCCTTGCACATGGTTTTAAAACCATGTGCAAGGAATTCTAAACAACCCATTATTGTACATGTTTTAGGAGGGCCTTCCAAATGGTTTTATTGCACATGGTTTTTAAACCATGTGCAAGGCCTCCTAAAAAACCCATTATTGTACATGGTTTAGGAGGGCCTTGCAAATGGTTTTAAGACCATGTGCAAGGCCTCCTAAAAAACCCATGATTGTAGGAGGGCCTTGCATATGGTTTTAAAACCATGTGTGGGGAAATGATGCAATGTTCGTTCCTAACAAAATAAAAAATATTATATGTCTACCATAAATAATATTAAATATTAATAATAATAAAATTATATGTGGACCTTAAATAAAAAGATGTGTCTTTTGGTTTGAATTAAATTAATGGATACCTAAGAAGAGGTTTGCACCTCGAGAGATTTGATCCATCTCGATGCTTGATAGAGCCTAGGATTTGGATCTACGCTGGTAGTATAGTCACCAAGATAAGCTAGTATAGTCGCCCAAGATAAGCTTTTAGTACAAAGCAATTATAAAATATGGAGGCAATGTTGTGAGCATAAAATGATCAATGTTATAAATAATATTAGGAATAGGTTTTTTCATGATCTTTTGTGAAAATTCATTTTACAATGCCTACATAAGATAGGCTAAGTCTTTAGGGTAATGTATCATTCATTTTTCATATCAAATATTATATATAAGTTTATATATTGTTTATTGTGTGAATATACATACGATAATAAAACTTCCACTTTTATAGAATAACATATTTTTCTTGTTGGGTAGTCATTGTCGAGATGTCATGTGTCATTGTTTTTTTTGTTGGGCCAGATGTTGATGCCCAACATCAACATGATTCTAAAGTGTAGGAACATGATGCCACATGCACGATCAAACGCTCGTCACTTCTACGTTTTAACTGAGGTGTGTGGCACTACTCAAGAGGCTTCTTAATGGATTGACTACTCAAGAGTTTCTCTATAGACTACACCTAACCCTGCGGAAGCTTACTGTTAGAAAACAGGACAGCAGAGCAATAACAGATATACAGTTAAATCAATAAACAAGATGCAAAACACATTAAAACATTACAGAGAGACACAAATATAACATGGTTCACCCAAACGATGGGCTACGTCCACAAAGAAATTGCCAGTCCTTTTATTACAGTCCAGAAAGATAAAGGGATACACCCTGCAGCAAAACCGCTGCACTTCCTCTTCATGCTCTCACAGTCTCTCTTCCAATACAATACAATACCATACTCAGTCGTTTTACAATGCTTTATTTTATAAGGGAAATACAATGGGAAAATTCTAGGGTTAACCCAATACCATGGGTCCACAATATTGTTGGCCAACACACATCCCAAAAAAAATTTCTCGGGGGCTTCACCTGTAAACCCCAAGGCAGGGGGAACGAGTGTACAGTACTCCTGGGTTACAATCGGGTGATTCCATGAAGATGGGTAACACTTTTTGGCCAAATTTGGCGATGAAAACCTGATTTTTTACTCATGTGCTAGATAGAAGCCCTCAAAACGC
>LPNX011154762.1:622248-691337 GCA_001517045.1 Pseudotsuga menziesii | reverse complement strand
GAGTCAATGTTTCTCATTATTACATCTTACCCATGGTATGGATACCTTATTTTATATCTCCAAACCTAATGTTTTTTGGCCCAATTTATCTCATGATGACTGTCGTCACATTTTTCATCATGCAAAGTATTATCTTACCATATGTGATGTCTTATATGGTCATTGTATTGAATCTATCTTACGACAATATCTAACCCATGAAGAGGTTGAATATTTTTTGAATGAGTCTCACTATGGAGTATGTGGTGATCATCTCTTTGGGATGTCTACATCCCAAAATATCTTACACACTGGATATTTATGGACCTCTATTTTCAAATATTACACGAAAGCCATCAAGAAGTGTCCTCCTTGTCAACATTTGTATCCTAAAAAGTGCTCTCATCCTGCTCAGTGGCATCCTGTCATTGTCATTGGCTCATTTGCAAAAAGAGGCAACGATTTCATGCATTGTAAGCCTACCTTGACCAAGGGCATGGTTACATTATCGTTACTGTTGACTATTTTACCAAGTGGGATGAGGCTACACCTACATATGATGAATACGGTAATACTTCAACAATCTTTGTTTTTAACCATATCATTGCAAAATTTAGAATCCCATAGGCTATAGCCTCTAATCATGGTCCCCATTTTAGGAATCACATGCTCGCCAAATTAAGAACCAAGTTGGGCATTCATCATGAAAAATTGTCTCCCTACTAAACTCAGTGCAATAGAAAAGTAGAGGCTATTAACAATGTCTCAAAAACCATGATTTAAAGCATGGTAGGGATGCATAAATCTATTTGACATATAGTGATCTTTTTTTCTTTATGTGCTTATAGGACTTCAGACAAAACAAAAATTGGTTTTACACCCTTTTAGTTGGTCTAAGGATTGGAATTTTTTTTACCTATTGAGTGTGATATCCCATATTGTGAAAATATGATTCAAAACAATATCTAGGAGCTAAGAGAATCCTCAAAACTCAAGAATTTCACAAATAATGCAGAAAACAGTTTAAATGAGAAAAATTAACACATACATATGGCACCAATAACTAAAGTTTCTATTAATTTCCAACATGAAATATGTATAAAACATGGTTATAATACAATAAGCAAAAATAGTTATCCTTTGGAGGAAACTTGGAGGCATACATGTGGCAAGCTTAGATTGGACCTCAAACCCCCCTAAGTGGACCAATGAACTCTTAAACCACCTCAAATAGTCACAAATTTCCATGTAAACATGGGTGAATCATGCTAGTACATAAATAAGGGTATTCTATGCATGTTGGAGAGCATGGGTGAGTGGGAGTGGCTCTAGGAAGCATTTAATGGTCCAAAAGAGCCAAAAATACTCAAATATAATGCATAGGTACCTCTGGTCAAACCAGTTCCTTGTTTTAAGCAGTGGGAGTGCCCCAAGGACAAAAATATCATTAATGAGGGTGCATGAGTCTCTTGAATGATCAAATATGGGCTCTTGGTTGCATTAATGAGTGCAAAACCCCTAAATACCTTAGGAGACCATCATAACCAAGGTTTGGACCATATAACATGAGTGGAAAACAAATGAAGTTGTGTCCTGCATGGTATGTGAACAGTCAAGCTTATCTAGAATGTACGTTCATGCTAGATAATCCACTTGGTGTGCGTCCCTACGGTCGGTCCCTACCTCATCCATTAACAAAATTTCAAGACAATCCAGCTACGACAGCCCTGTCCGCCATCCGTCTCCGTTCTATTGTAGCCACCTCCATCCTGTTGCCACCCTGCTCGTCATGTCCTACATTAATTTTCTACCAACCAATTCTTTGTGAACGTTAACACTCCCTCTTAGTCCCACTTGGCCCATTGATCTGATCCCCCTTCCCTATTCACATCCCTGTTCAATCAACTCCATTTGTGAGCAACATTGAATAGTTGCACTGATGAAGATCATTTGTGACTAGATCAGCTTCTCCGCTCAAGTGAAGGAAGCTTCTTGACTCATAGATGAAATGTAAATCAAGCTTCTTGACTCGTGGAAGCTTCTTGACTCGTGCTTTCTTAGTTTGTTGGTAAATCAATTCTCAGTCAACTCTGTAATGTAGTAAATCAATAAGCCATAGATAAAAGGATCAAAGTATGGAAAAATGAATTCAGACTGAGAAATAATCAATGTTGCCAATAAAGTTAGTGCTAGATTAGCACATGTAAAAATTGAAAAGGCTAATATATACCAGCAGTTTAACACATTTCAACCAATTGTCAAAACAATAAACTAAACACCCATATTATGCACTGCACTCTGCACCAACACCTCTTAACAAAAGTTTGAATTGATTGAATTATTCAAACTGATATAGCAGAAATTCAATACAAACTAATACAACTTATTTATCTAGATTAATGATAAACAAATGAATTGATCACTGCAGGAAAAATGAGGGGGAAGTGAGTAAAGATGCATTGAATCTAGATGGTTCATTGAAATGGACACTAGCACAAACCCATCAAACCAGGGTGGAACTTCATAACCTCAAGGTGCATACCACACTTGATTGAGATGGGTTTGTGATAGTGTACAAATAGAATAGGATACAGGCCTTTGGATAAAACTAAAATAGAATTAATATTGTACCTATTCTGCAGTATCAATTTAGAGGCAACAACACGCTTCATCCCTGCAATGTTCTCTACTGCAAGGTTGACAAAGGTTGCAATGAGTCCAACACATAGGGCATTTAGAAATGCCAATCCCCATTTGAGCAATATGTACTGATATATTTGTACCTTTGTTCTGGATCTCCAGTCCTTCTTGAACAAGTCATTTTCTATAATCTTGCGCATTCATACACCAAACAAAACACTGCAATTGAAAATTATGAATACACAACAAGCAAAAAAACTGCAATTTTGGATCAAATTATCAAATTCAGAGAAGAAATAAAATGGATTCTTACTCATAATCCAAACTCTCTAGGGGGAAGATCTATGATCCAATAAGAGTTGTCTGAGAACTAGGATATGCACTAGACCCAATATGTCTCTCATGTCTTTGTTTTAGAAATGGCTAGCCTAACCCCTCTTCTAGTGAATTCTTCTCATCATTGATATCCCCTAGTGAAAATGGTTGTATGATTGTTGATAATTTGAATTATCAAGCACTCCTGCAATCATAGGGAATTTATTATTGATTAGCCAGCATAAAAGAGAAAACACAAAGTCTTCTTTGGAATCGAGGAAATGCATTAATTTTTTTTCATACCATCTGTAAAACATCATTTTCTGTATAAGTATTCCGAAAATCCTGAACAGAAGGAACATTGATCTCCGCATATTTGCATGCCACAACAATGGTAGCTATTCCAACAAGCTGCAAATTAATTCTTCTTATATATATTTGAGATGAAAGATATATGTCCATGAGATTGACTGCTAGGAATAGAGTCTCAAACATGAGGCCATATTCCCAGTGGACCTGCAGAAACAGGAACAAAATGACATCAGTGCTTTCAATGGAATTCAAATTTTAAGAAAGATTAAGATCAGTTTGTCATTTGTAGAATGATGGAAAGAATTGACCTCAATAATCCAGTATACCAAAATAGCTCTCATACGTTGATTTATGTCATTTTGATGAGACATGCAGTTTGGAGGAACACAGCTACGACCCTGCCATTAGTTCCACACTGAGTTAGTTAGCCTCAAGCACTTACGATATTTTACATGTGGATCAGAGCTTATATTGAGTACAATCGTAGGACAGTTTGGAGGAACACAGCTACGACCCTGCCATTAGTTCCACACTGAGTTAGTTAGCCTCAAGCACTTACGATATTTTACATGTGGATCAGAGCTTATATTGAGTACAATCGTAGGACTTTAAAACCACACTCATCTAAGGATTTGTAGGAATTTAAAACCACACTCATCTAATGAGAAAAACAAGCAAAATGAGTGTTTAGTTTTTCCTACACCTTATACAGAGAGACCACCAAACCTAAGTCGCCATACTCACAAATCAGACTTTCTGAGTCAATATGAATCGTGTTTGATTTGTGAATCTAAGTCACATCTGTGAGTCAACATCACAATAATTACCCAGTTCTGAGTCAGACTTGACTCAATTTCATTAAATCATCATGCTCAAGAGAGAACTAGGAATCAAAAGATTATGTTAGCACTGAATTAACCCCATTCTCACTTTGAGTTTGTAGGAAAAATAGGTTGCTCTTTCTGGTGTAGCCTATGTAGAAACAACATCTTGGGGATCTATGATAGGGGAGCATAGGACAAAATTAGGGAACCATTGGAATATGATAATATCCCCCCCTACTCAATTTCCTAGGGGTAGGGAACAATGGCACCAAAAATATATATTAAATTAAAAAAAGAAATTAAAAATATGTTTCCCTTGGAAATAAATCCCCAGGAAACTTCAGGGTACTTTCCACATTCTATGATGGTGCCAGCCCAGTGTAAAGAAGGTGGCATATAATTAGTGCACCTAACCCTGTGCAAATTGAACTAGGGACCTACACAGCATGCCTGATTACCAGCACTAACAAATTGGGCTAAACCTTGGGGAGTTTTTCTTTCTAAAGATCTAGAAATTAATTTTTAATATCTATATTCTAAAACATTAAAATTAGAATTAAAAAGCCTGAAATGTCAAATTAAATTTTAAAAAAATTAGGAAGTTCTCTATAATGGATGAACCATTTATTTTCTCATTACTAGTGAAAGTGAAAGTACAGTGAAACATCAAATTCATTGATACATCAATGTCAAGTTCAACTCATAGAGTTGACAAATCAAAACATAAGAATTTTCTGGAATCACCTCTCATCATCAATATCTATCTATTGAATCGTTATAAGAAATACAGGGTGACTTTTGCTACTTGCATTGATCTGAATTTTCTCTTTCACTGATTGCAGATCCTTGTTTTCACCTTTCAGATGGGTTTAAAATGGCACCAACTTCTAGATCTTGAGGTGCAGGATCCTGAAAAAAAAAAAAAAATCTTCTTCTGATTTGAAATGGAATATGGTTGGAGGTAATTATGTTGCATGGATGAAATCAGACAAAGTTAAAGAGCTAGTTACTGGGGAGTGCAAAAACCCATTGTATCCAACAAGATTTCGAAAAAGTTACAGCAGTAAAACAGAAAAAGAAAAAGAAAATGATTGAAATCAATTGTGTAGAATTGTAGCACCTTAGAATATACAATTTGAGTTTTTCTTTGTTGTTCTTGATTCTTGGAAACTGGTTGAGATAAAAGCATTAGTTTCAGCAAGAACAATTGATGCTTTAATATATTGTGAATTCTAAAGTGTTAATATCTTGTTGTTGCTTGTAGCTATTGGTGTACATATGGGCCATATGACCACCAAGAGATTGAAAAACTATATGTTGATATATCCAAAGTGCCTACACATGGTAAGGGGAGTCATCTGTGTCGTAAGGATCTAAGATGTGGTTGTCTTTGTCATTTTAGAATCCGCATACTCAAGAAGGCCCTGAAACACTACCTAATCACTTATAGTGAGATGAATCATATAGATAATCGAGGTAAATCTTGCC
The DNA here is from genome assembly GCA_001517045.1 of Pseudotsuga menziesii. NCBI lineage: Eukaryota > Viridiplantae > Streptophyta > Pinopsida > Pinales > Pinaceae > Pseudotsuga > Pseudotsuga menziesii. The sequence continues at coordinate 685,779 of LPNX011154762.1, read as the reverse complement.
ATGGACAAGAGGTTGTTGATTTTGTAGGCACAAGGGCATACCATGCACCTCATATTAGCAAAGAACTATGTCAATGTGTAGAAGATGTTTGCTTTTGGGGATGTCTGCTAAATGTGTACATCAAAAAAATCATGAATTAGTGCATGATAAAGTATCCTATTTTGAAATAGAGGTTGATCGAAATGATTTTATTTCACGTGATGACATTGGAAATATAGAGAGAAAATTGAAACATGCCCAATATATGTTTGACAAGAATGATGCCTAAAGCATGTGTAGATGGCAAGTTGCAAACCCTGATAAAGTGTTCTACTACTATGAGTTTGACAAAACTGTAGATGATGAGATTCACATACCATTCATTGTAGGCATCCAACTACCATTACAGCTGGAATGGATGAGGAAATATGGTCATGATAGTATATTAGCAATGGACTCTACATTTGGAACAAATTGTTTTAAGGTATGTTTATATATCATTTATGTACTTTTTCTTCTGTCATCTATTATTTATAATATGATTCAATCATGTAGTGATGTTATATTTATATGTGTGCAATTCCAACTTTATACATTATTGGCATTTGGTTCCCAACATAATGGTGTTCCTATGGCATGGGCCATCATGTCAAGATCTATGACCTCAAATATTGCCAAATGGATGGAAACACTACTTCTTAAAGTATTCATGGGTATGTTGGAATGGAAATTGAATGCATTCATGGTAGACGATGCAGCGATGAATATTGGTGAAATTAGGTACATATAGCTAGTAGGGCGTTTTTTCCCTTTTCTCGAAATAAAATGTTTCGCACAATATTAAAGACACATTATACAAATAGGAATATATTTTTAACATTGTGTAACATATTTATCCAATAGGGAGACATTTCAATGTGACGTCTACTTATGCAATTGGCATGTCAAAAGGGCATCGTTAAAAAACCTTGTCATGAAATTTAAGGATGACACTACAAGGCATTCAATGTTTAAGCATTTAGGAGACATCATGCACAACCACAAAAACACAAATTCTGCTCTTGAGGAGGGCAATAGGTTTTTGAATGAATTCAAAGAAGAAAATTCCTTTGTTGAGTACTTTCGATCATAATGGTTGGACAAAATATGTTTGGGTTCATACTATAATATCTAGAGATTTTTCTTTAATGAATAGCCTATGGATAATCCTCAACTACTATGCAATATTTTCTATAGTTTTATATTTCACATACTTTTAGATTTCAAATTTCACATTTTCACAATAAATTCAAATTTTCTTAGCTATTTCTTTCACTCTTATCCTATGTGTTTATCCTACTAGCATGTTCTATATTTATTAGCTTATGTTCTTTTATGTTCATCAGGAAAGTGGGAAAAATGTTGCCATACTTTAAAACATGCTGGACAAGAAACAAATGGGGCCATCGAGTCATACCATTCACACTTGAAAAAGGTATTTTTAAGGTCAATACAATCAGCTTCCCATCGGCGAGTGGATTGGTTGGTGCATAAATTGATAACAGTAGTCCACATTTTTTATTGGTGGCATGAATGCGAAAAGGAAAATGGTTTCCATAAAAATTTTAGAGTGGAGAAAATAGAAGCTCAGCCCTGTCTAAGAGAACAATCTATTCCAGATGATAACGTTACACTGCACCAGTCGGATCCTTCGATGGCATGGGTGCAAATCCAACATGATGAGATGAAAATATATATGGTATGGCAATCAGATCCAAACTTTGCTATGTGTGATTGCAACTGGGAAAAAAATGGATATTTGTGCAAACATGTCATTGAGGTTACCTTGATGAGGGAGAAAAACAGGTTGGAACAAGAAGAGATAGAAATAAGAATCGATGAAACAACTTCATATCAGGTTATTTGAGTATTTCATAATGCATATTTAGATCATTAGCAATGTTTTATATCTTAAATAGTAGTTGTTGTGGCCTAATATGTTGCAATGTTTTTTTACCCGATCGCTGAAAACGATGGTTTTGGAATTGCAAATGACTTGGATATTCCTATCATGGTAGTCATTTCATAACTTGGTTCATTTTATAGTTTTCTATTACTCTTTTACTATTGACGTGAACTTTTTTTTATTTTTTTCAGGTATATAATAGTGTTAATGATTCGATGGCTACTTCTAACAATGTAAATCGAAGTCATGATCAAGGAAGCGTATTGCAACGTATTCGAGACATTTTTTAGTCAATTATGTAGTTTCCTAGTGAAGAATCATATCTCTGCTTCCTAGAGAAATGCATGGAAGATGTTGCCAATGAGTTCAAAGCAACATTGGTATCAAGCAATTTAGGGTTGGACCATTCTGCTGCTCCATATTTCCGACAACTAGAAGATGGATTTGGGCATACCCTACAACGTCAAAAAGATTTCTTGGAAAGGATGGTCAATCGTAAGCGCTCTTACACATCATCTAGTTATGCATAATTTCCTCCCCCAACACATGGGACTAAAAGGAGAGAAACATTTGATGGTGTCCTCAATAGAGCTGCCAAAAGAGACAATGAAAGAAATCCAAATAAGTGAAGGTGAGAATTAAAAATATGAAAATTCGGTTATTCTAAAATGTTCAAGCTTGCAACATGCATGATTTAGAATTCCATCACTATGAAAATACTTTAATGATTTTAAGGTTTGTAATTCTAGATAAAATGAAAAAAAGTTATGCTCATTTCCATATTTCCTTGCATCTTTTTCAGGTGGATTTGAAGCTTGGATATCATAGCATAAAGAGCATTGGCATGACTAAAGGAATAGGTTGAAGCATTGAAAATGAGTTGTGGTTTTCCAAAGATAAGAGAACATCACTTCTTACACAAGTTGTTTTGTACAAGACAATTTTAGAAAATGTGTATAAATTGATGTCACACCCCCGGTTTTGACCCCGTCGCATTAGATGTATATGATGTATGTATTGTAATAATCATGGTGCGGAGCTAAAGGCCAAGGCCCCACCATTGATTGGGTGTGCTATGTTTTGGATTTAGACTTGTCACCGATGGTATATCGGGGCATGCAGCACATATTAAGTTTATCATCATGTAAATATGCATCTATAATTAATTAAATGAACCGACCAGCTACGTTTGCAGCAACTAAAATGATAAGGGGCATGATTTTCACAAGGATAAGGATGTGGGGGAATTTGTCAAACCTTGGGCCAATGAGGGAAAATACCCATGTGTCTACTTTCCTTACTCTACCCAACCACTTTCATTGAAGAATGGATGCTGGTGGTTGAGGCAGTTATTATCTTTGGGAGTGAGGTGGCAGGACTGTCAGTCCTCACCCACACACACACTCCACCACGGTTGACTCCACTATGCCCAAGAAAAATGATTACGATCACCCAGGAAGGATACCATTCTCTCCATGATAGTGCTGAAGCTCTCACGCACTTCAGATCTGTGTTCTCCATTGTTGTTCATCCACGCATTGTTCATCTTCGCACAAGACAAATGTTCGTTCATGTGCCTCATGCACAGGAATTTTCCTGGCTTTCAGATTGATGCAACGGGCTGAGAGCCGTGCTCTTTCATCCACGAATTGCTGTGAAGGGCCATTCACGTTTTCGGCTGTCTCACAGACTGGTATGGTCGTGAAATTGTTTCCTGCCATTTTAATGTTGAAATTGGAACCGTTGTTCTTCCCGTGAGTCATGGTTGCCGTCGTTCTCCTCAAAATTTGTTGTGTGGATGTGGTCTTCCCCATGCTGTGAAATTGGTTTCCTTTCCATCCACGGACTGTGTAAGTTCCTTGGCAACCTCATTGCTCAGATTGGGTCATTGATTTTCCCCATGTTGTTGGTTGTGATTGATGTGGTCTTCCTTACATTTTGGGGACTGTTGCAATTCGCTTGAGAGTCATTTTGGCCATGATAGGGCCAAGAATGACTCAGAATTTGTCTTCCCTGTCTTAAGCTGTATAAGCTGATTGATTGTCAGAGTGCAATTGTTGGTCCTCGGACTGTGTAGGGAGCAAAGATGGGGGCTTAGTTTTGCTTGACAAACCTGGTGGTGTTGTAAAGGAAAGTATCCTATGGCTAGGGTTTAAGAGGCCATCAACGTACTGGGGTTGAAAGAGAGATGCACAATGTTCAGCAAGCATATATAAACAAGATCAGAGATGAGAAAGGTCCACACCTGACTAACTGAAGGCTGGTCCAAGCTTTCTCTTCAATCCTCTTCTTGCTCCTCTCGCTCCAAGAGACCTGCAAAATGAATTATACCTTCCTCAAACCATTATGACCACATATAAAACAATGATAATCAAATAAACATGGATAAATGATCTGAATAACATCATCATATGATCATAAATAGAGATTCAATCAAACATTGAACAATGATTTGGTAAGAAGAAGGACATCACATCTTTATTAATTTTGAAAACAAGTACAAATATACCTTATCTTCAAGTTTGGCACCTCACGAAACCTTGATCTAGTTCTGTTGTTTCTCTTCTCCAAAGAACTCAGCCTCCAAGCTCTGCAACACAAAGGGAAGACCTCCAGGGAAAAGGTGTAGGCAAAGAGAGTCCTGATTCCTCCAGCATAACAATGCATAAATTCAAAGTCCCCTCTCATGGCCTTTCCTACTTCTATTTATATGGGTGAAATAAGGTAGTTTCGAAGGTTAAAGAGGTTACAGCAGTTAAAGAAATTAAGTTAAATGACTTAACTAACTTCAAATTAACGCGTGTTTTTATGTTTAAATGCTAAGAGACACATTCGCGGGTATGTAGTAGAGAAACCCATGAATGATTTGCGACTATGTATAAGGGAAACCCGTGAATACATAGATTCGCGACTTGCTACAAAGGAGACCCGCAAATGACTCACGAGTTGTATAGAAGGATAGTCGCGAACACATCCTAACATGGCCAAAAATGGCAAAGTAACTAGCTGGATAGAGGCAGAATGTATTTCATAATAAACCAAGCTATAGTGTTCTGGGAAAACCTCAATCCATAGTTGTCCTTTTGTGTGCCAACATGAGGAATGTCAGCACTCGGACGGAGAGGTGCCAATCTGGTGTATAACAGATGCCCCCTAATGTGTGAGGTTAGAGGGGAAGACGATAGGCGAAATACATTATAAAGGAAAAATGAGTATGGAGAGAGCAGAGAATCCAAGATCGAAAGGCTCGAGTGAAGGTACCTGAAAGAGAGATAAATGTCAGAAAAATGGATCTCTGGAACATACACGTCCATATACAAAACATCACCATAAAGATATAGGCGGATCCAACATATGTATAACTGATGAAACTATAATGGTCGCTCAATATGCAAAAATGCGCCATATCAAATCTAAAGGATCCATGGCCACAAATGAACAAGGTGGATCCATGCTCAACAATCGATCATAGCCACAAAAATACAAGGTGGATCTATGTCTCAGCAAAATGTCATATAAAGTATGAAAAGGTCTTGCGCAACTTGGGCAATAACAAAATATGTCAATGCTACTGTCGGCCCAAGGTCTTCAATCCAAACCGCCCAAAAAAGGTACGAATCCTAACCATGCGAATAAAGGAGCTGAAGTTGAACATGGAGGAAACTGTTTGATTACTGGTCAATAATAAAAACCGTTAACAAACACGAGGGAAACAACCATTAATGAAAATGGTCCCCAAGGTACCTAGTACATTCTAGCAAGTGTGATTACAAGGACTTGAAGTCGAACACTTGAAGAATCCATCAAGTAGGAGACATTAAGGTATCCCCACTACCCAATAGTGAGGGAAATTGCCATTGAGGACAACAATTCCCAAGGTACTATCATAAAAATCTAAATATCATTCCCAGAGCAAGAGGTGTTGCAGTCGATAGGAAGAGATTCGTTGGAAGGAAGGAATTAAGGCATCCTTCATCATCCAACACGAGGTAAGTCAAAGACTAATTGGATCTGGAATTGGTACTGAATTTCATGACAAGGAACGTCGAAGACATGATGTAATGAACTGATACCAGGGAATGGCCGACACAAAAGTTCAAGGAAACTACAGAATGGCCGACAAAGGTTTAATCCTTGAACAGTGAGCACGACACAAAAGTGACTTAGGCATCTTTTGACACAAAATAGGACCAACGAAACAAATCTGCAATGTAGGAGACATTGACAAATTCCCCATATAATTGGAAAAGAGACCAACTGGAGGAGTAAGAAAACTATGAATCAGGATAAAGTCAAAAGACTAGGACCCAACTGTTGATAGAATCAAAACTGGTGCTTTGTGCTTTGTTCAAGGAAACAAGACTTGCTGCCATGATGTAAAAAGACATGGAAATAAACCTTCCCCTTCCCCTCTTTCTTGTAAAGGTTTAACGAGTCCAAGAAAGCAAACTCGGGACCATCTTCATTTTTGGCAAGCTCGAAGAAAAGAAAGAAGAATGCTTGATAAGGCACTAATTCATGGATTTTACGAGCCCGAACTAGTACATGCTCGACAATGTTTTCATAGTTTAGAGAGTCTGAAAACTCCAAAGAAGAATCCAGGGGGGTCCTTTTTCGTACAAGTTAGTCTCCTAAGGCCGAAAAAGTATAAAACAAACTAGAGAAGAACTCTCTTAACTTCCGAAGAAGAAAAGGCACACCTTTTTCGTAATTAGTCAAGAAGGTCCGAAAAAGGTTAAATTACCACCTACCCAACGCTCCTTCAAAAGCAGCATATATAGCCTAAGTTTTACGAGTGTGAAGGAAGGCAAGATCACTCGAAAAGATCCATTTGATTACGAGAAATGGGGCTTACAACAATAAAATCGATGCTTTGTTCTTTAGGGTTTAACGAGCATGACAAAGACATAAAGTACACTCGAAATCTTTTTCATGTTTTGGTCTAGAGCACGAAAAAGAGAAAACTAAGCTCATACCAGGGGTTCCTTTTCCGTAAGTTTAGTCCCTCAGGTCCGGAAAAGAGATAAACCTATGCCTAAGAATACTCTTCTCAATTCAAAAATAAAAGAGAGGGATACTTTCTCGTATTATTCCACATGGTCCGAGAAAGAGATAACCTGCCACCAATGTGGATGCCCATTCACATATTCTTAACGAGCCTGAACGGACAAGTTTACTCGGCAGTCAAGTCTATTTTGAGGAGTCAGACTTGGGCCTAAAGAAACTCATAATAATTCCCGTGAAGTTTTAACGAGTCCGGAAAATTCAACTCGCGGCCTCCTTACTATTTTTAATGAGCTCGAAGGAGAACAGAAAGAATGCTCTAAATGCGAGGAGACGAGTGTCATAGACAGGCGGAACTAGTTCCAAGCACAAGGAACAAACCTATGCATAATGCAAGGAAAGTGAGCAAGATAAGGACACTCGAGGAACTTCTCCTCAAGGTAAAGGGTGTCAAGTTGCAAAGGAAAAATGATACAAGGCTAAGCGGCGATGAGAACAAAGATGAGGGCTTATACAATGAGCTAAAAGCGTGGAAGCCGGCATCAGGCTCATAAGCGCGAGCAGGGCACATGCAAATGAAATTATGACTTGAACAATAAGGTGAGGCTAGTAAACAGTTGTGAATCCAACTAAGAATCCTATCTCCAAGAAACAACAGCATCAGGATCATATTCAGAAGAAACGATCCGATGTGGGTCACTTTAGAAGAAACACATGTGACTTTGCTATCCTCTATAAAAGGTAAAGTCAAGGAAGAATCGACCGAAGAAGATTCTATAGGACCAAGGCTCGAGGATTTATAATCAATAAGATCGACCTTAGAAGGAAAGAAAAAATCAACAAGGGAGATAGAGTCTACAGGAACAAACTCAATATCCAAGGAGTCGAAAAATTCATAAGAAAAATCAAACTCAGCAGGATCATTGATTTGTGGTTCAACAGAAAAGTCAAAAGACTCAACAAGACCAACATAAGAATAAAAGTCAGGCTTACTAGGAAAATCAGGGTTAGACTTAGTCACAACTGAACCAACATCCAAAAGAAGGTCAGACTGTATCAAAGACTCTAGGAAGACTTCATCCAAAGGAAGGAGATCATCCGAGATAGGACACATGTCTAAACTTTCAAATGGATCGACAGAGTAGAGAGAAGACTCTACAGTCTATATAGGATGACTCACCAGATCAACTGCTGGGACCAAGTCCCGAGAAGGTAAGCATGAAAATAGAGGCTGCTTCTTAGTAGCAATTGAACACAAAAGACAAGAGGCCACATAGTTCACCTGTGGTGGGGTGGTGTCTACAGAAACACTGGGAATCAATAAAGGAAATACCTAGTCTCTAGTCGAGTCAGGAGATAGATCAAGAAAATCCAACTGATCGATAGTGACAATTTATTCTCCGTGATTAAAGTACATCACACGAAATAATGTTGACACCACAACTTGCATGGCATAGACATAATCACGTCCAAGGAGAATATTAAAGTCCAAGGGGTCTTCTATCACCATGAAGTCAACTAAGATGGTCTTCCCACCCAAAGTAACAGGAGTTTGAGCAAGAATTCCCAAGGCTACACAAGTTCTTCTATCAAACGCCAGTAACTGACTAGCAATTGACACAAGGCTGGGAGATCCCATACCTCACCAAGCACGAGCAGACAAAATACTAACTGAGGCCCCTTCATCAATAATACAACGAGCAATCATATAGGGTTCAACTTTGACCTTTATCTGGAAAGGTGCATGGGAAGGAAGGCGCGACTCAACTAGGCTATTCCAATCAAAGGAAGCAATCCAAGAGCTTGGTGGGGTTTGATCCAAAGCAATTTCAGTGCCCCCTTGTTCAGTAAGTTCTGAACTGGCAGTGAAGAAAATGTGACTAGTAGACACATCACTCTCCGGAGGAAGAGTGGGATTGATCGATACTAGAATCGATTCAACCGCTTCATGAAAGTCACTCTCTGAAGGGAGAGTGGGATTGACCAAATATGACATTGGTTCAATCACATTAGGATCACTCTCCGAAAGAAGAGTGGGATCGACCAAATCTGAGATTGGTTCGACCACTTGATCAACTGAAGGTTGAGTAGGTTGTTGAGAAACTATAGGGTGTTCAAGAGAAGGAAATCTTTGAGTCTTGGACCACACTCTTCATACCTCTGGGATAGCAGGGCATAGATGAGTAAGATGATCTCCCTTGCATAGCACACAAGGGAACTTAAGATGATGCTTCGAACAACCATTTTTCTCAACTGAGTCAACATGACTAGCAGTGGATGACTGTTTGTTTTCAACATGACAAGCAAAGGATGAGAGTTTTCCCCCAGCGTGAACTATAGAGGCTGAGTGACTGGATCCAACCTCACTAAGAGAGGTTGGTTGTTGAGAGACTTCAGGATGTTCAAAAATGGGAGGACCATGAGCCCAAACTCTTCGCACCTCAGCAATAGAAGGGCATTTATAAGTAAGGTGGTCTCCCTCACAACGCTTACAAGGAAACTTGGGCTTATGTTTTGAACGAATAGTCTTTTTAACAGTGTCAACATGACTCGTAGTGGTTGAAAAAAAAAATTCAGCATGTACTACAGAGGCTGAAAGACTGCCCCCAGCATGACATATAGAGGCCGAGAGACTGGGTCCAACATGACTTGCAGAGGTCGGACGGGCACCATCAACATGAACAGCAGAGGCTGAATGGTTAGGATCAACATGCTTTGCAGCAATTGAGTGTGTGCCCCCAGAGTGAACAACAGAGGCTGGGTGGATGGATCCAACTTGAACAATAGAGGTTGGATGGGGAGGTTCAACTTGAAAACCAGAGGTTGAACGAGTGTCTTCAGCATAAACAACAGAGGTTGAGAGACTGGATCCGACATGACCTGGAAAGGTTGGAAGGATCCTACCATCATGATCAACAGATGCTAGATGGTGAGGTTCAACTTGACTTGCAGAGGTTGAATGGGTGCCCCCTTGCTTATGTGCCTTCTTCCTATTCTTCCTTCTTTTACTCCTTTTAGACTGCCAGTTACTAGTATCAGTACTTTCACTGCATGAGGTAGAAGGAGGAGGAGAATCAACTACAGGTGAAGGGGAAGCAGTGTTTTGATGCTCTGGATATAAAGAGCTTACTTGAGAAGCATCAAGAGCATTCAGGACAGTTGGAGTGGAAAACAACCACACCGGTAGCCCTAGGGTGAATCCAGGAAGATTCAGGGTGGCCATCAAGGGAACACCAACATTCCCTGTGAGAGGAATAGTACAAGGAGTTCCCGGCATGGGGATCTCTTGGTTGGTGTTCAAAGGGGTGCTAGCCATAGTTTCAAAACTAGAGACAAAGTCTAAGGTTGATAAGCAACCAAAATTACAAAGCATACACCTAAAGGCACACTAAGTACAGACAAACCACACAGCACTCACTAAAAAATCCTAAAGCCAAACAGACAAACAGGTATAAGATGTACTTTTCAGAAGAAAGCCGATAGACAGTTACTTGGCGTCCCTGTAGATGTTATTAGGCACAAGCGAAGGAATCACCCACTGCCCTCCCACACTTTCTACCGGGGTTACCTTCCAAGTCTGTCCAAGGTCAACCAGAAATAACCTTTCGGTGTACCTGTGTATGAACCCTAGATGTCAAAGAGACTAGAGGCTACCTTAACTAAATTGACAGTCTGGGGGGACAGTCGTCAGTCGAACTCGTACGCATGGGCAGGGTAGTTGAGCCCGAAAATCTATCTAGGACAGAATCCCCAGATGCGTAAAAGTCCTGAGTTACATTTTGACAAGGATTCGGAGGGTTATCTCCTCTGTCCAAACCTCCACGCGGCCTAGTGCTTAACTCTTATTTAAGAGGAGCTTCCCAGATACAATCAATGTAGAAAAGGATTTACCTAGTGATAGGCCAACTATGTTTGAATTTAACACTTGTGGGGAGTTTAAACTCCCTATCCCACAAGTCTAGCCTAAGCTAGTTGGTGTATGACCCTATAAAATAAAACTTACTAATAATTTTTAAAATTATATCGTTTATTTTAAGGGCTGTTCTTAGTCAAAGGGTAAATGGCATGAAACTTATGTGGTGTTTTGACTCAAAAAATTGAAACAAAATGACTAAGCAAAGAGAAATGAAATGCAAAAGCAAAATCTATTCTCTTTATATTTTCAAATAGAAAACTTGAAATCCAAAACAGATGAAATCTTTTTATATTTTTTCAAAAACAATGATATGCCATGCAATCTAGACTAACAACCTAATCTACATGCACATAAATCAAACATATGTTTTTGTATTTTTCTTTTATAAACGAAAAAGAAAAAACAGTCTATCAACTAATGCAAGCAAGTACTGTAAGCAAAGAAAATAGACAACTACTCTACACCCCACAAACAAACCCTAGGTTTCCCTAAGGTTAGAATATAACCTCTCTTGAAAAGAAGGCTTACAAAGGTAAGCAAGCCAACAACTTTGGAATGAAGAGACTGAGCAAAAAGACTGACATAAACAAAGGTCAAAAAGTTCCAAGTATCAATCTACACCTACAAACAAAGGCTGCTCAATACCTTGTCCAACAAGGTCAAACCAAAGAAGGAGGTAAGGGGGCAAGCAATAAAAACTAGTATACGTTCTTTTTAATTTTCTTTTATAAAAGCAAAAGAAAAACTACCTACAAACGAAAAGCATGCAGATAACAAGAACAAAGCAAAATGAACTCTACTATACAACCACCAAACAAACTCTAAACTAAACTAAAGTCAGCATAAACCCTACTTGGAAGGAAGGCTTGCATAAAAGACAAGTCAATTATTTTGGCAAGGTGAAGTTAACCAACAAAACAAGAAGGAAACCAACACCAACAAGCTTCTGGAATCAAACCAATATCACTAACAGAGGCTGACCAGAAACATAATCCAAAAATCAAACCAAGCAAAGGAGGTGGGGGGGAGAGCAAAGAACAAACCCTAATGCTATAAAAGGATTACCACATAGATAAAGAACAACCAAAAGGGATGACACTAACTCCCTAGATCCATACACCTGCAGAAGACCCTAAAAGACCTACCATGCATCTATACTTTGAGTAAACTTGGATCTAATAAACCATATAAAAGCAACAAACTGAAGCAAACATGCTGACAGAACCAACAGACAACCAATAAAGGAAGGATAGGAACCCTAGCTTAGGTGTATACAATGGAAAAACCACTGTAGACTTATTAAAGGCAAGTGATAACCAGCCACTGTCAGAAGACAAACTGGAAAAACAGAGCCCAAGACCCTGACTACAGATCTGGACAGAAACACTTGAAACAAACAACCCAAACAGGCCAAACCACTTCAGCAGGCAAGCGAAAAATAATCCAAGCAAAAGAGACTCAAAGGCTTTCGAAAAAGCAGGAAGGGTGATCACCAAAGGTCATCAGACAAGCTACACCAACATTCACAAATAGAATCCACTCACAAACAGGGATTACCTGAAGAAAGGAACAAGCAAAACTTGACTTAAAAAATCCCAACTTTCAAGAGAATTCATGACTGTTAATAAGGGAAACTCGTGAATGACTCACGACTGTTCAGTAGAACAACCCGCGAATGCAAACTTGTATTCGCGACTGTTCAGAAGAACAACCCGTGAAAAGGTGTAAAAAATCTCAAAAAAGGTCAGAAAACTGCCTTAGGAAGGCAGGGGAGGTGTGTAATCAGACTGATAAGGTGTTCCTAAGTGGCAAGAAGGACCTGAAACAATGCAAAAACTGAAAGGAATCAAGAGAAACCCCAAACAGACAAGGCTATCCCCAGCGGAGTCGCCAATTCTGTTGTAAAGGAAAGTATCCTATGGCTAAGGTTTAAGAGGCCATCAATGTATTGGGGTTGAAAGAGAGATGCACAATGTTCAGCAAGCATATATAAACAAGATCAGAGATGAGAAAGTTCCACACCTGACTAACTAAAGGCTGGTCCAAGCTTTCTCTTCAATCCTCTTCTTTCTCCTCTCGCTCCAAGAGACCTGCAAAACGAATTATACCTTCCTCAAACCATTATGACCACATATAAAACAATGATAATCAAATAAACATGGATAAATGATCTGAATAACATCATCATATGATCATAAACAGAGATTCAATCACACATTGAACAATGATTTGGGAAGAAGAAGGACATCACATCTTTATTAATCTTGAAAACAATTACAAATATACCTTCTCTTCAAGTTTGGCACCTCGCGAAACCTTGATCTGGTTCTGCTATTTCTCTTCTCCAAAGAACTCAGCCTCCAAGCTCTGCAACACAAAGGGAAGACCTCCAGGGCAAAGGTGTAGGCAAAGAGAGTCTCGATTCCTCCAGCATAACAATGCATAAATTCAAAGTCCCCTCTCATGGCCTTTCCTACTTCTATTTATATGGGTGAAATAAGGTAGTTTCGGAGGTTGAAGAGGTTACAGTAGTTAAAGAAATTAAGTTAAATGACTTAACTAACTTCAAATTAATGCGTGTTTTTGTGTTTAAATGCTAAGAGACACATTTGCGGGTATGTAGTAGAGCAACCCACGAATGATTTGCGACTATGTATAAGGGAAACCCGCGAATACATAGATTCGCGACTTGCTACAAAGGAGACCCGTGAATGACTCGCGAGTTCTATAGAAGGATAGTCGCGAATACATCCTAACATGGAAAAAAATGGAAAAGTAACTAGCTGGATAGAGGCAGAATGTATTTCATAATAAGCCAAGCTATAGTGTTCTGGGCAAACCTCAATCCATAGATGTCCTTTTGTGTGCCAACATGAGGAATGTCGGCACTCGGACGAAGAGGTGCCAATCTGGTGTATAACAGGTGGCTGGAAACCACACAGACAAAGCTAGAGGGATGTCCTTATTCTCCATCACCCCTGAATAGCACTGGAAGGGAATGCAGGGCCTGAGGGACTGTGTAGCAGAGAAGGGACTCATTCCTTGTGTTGGGTGTGTTTGGGTGTCTTAGAGGTCAGGCTAGTTCTGGTGTAGGTGTTCTTGGCTCAGTAATGAGCTCACCAGTTTAGCATTTATCCTTTCCCTAACTCCTGGATGGCCTGATAAATCCAACTGTGTTGGCTTGGTTGTGTTTTGTGTATCCCTAGATATGTGTACGCCTGCTTGTTCCCTTATTCCTTGGAGAATCATGCCTAGCTCAGGGGTAACAGAGTTGCTGGGAGATTAAGGACCACGCTGGCCTATGGTTGGGTGGAACGTTGTAGTGACGTAGCTGGTTGCGGAGTGAGTTCTTATAAGATAAGTGATCTTGCCCATTTTTACTTCTGCAACTATCTTTTCTGTTAATGATATGATGAACACGTTAAATGCATGCATGTAAGAATGTTGTTGGTTTCCGCTGTGTATGATGATTAATTGCATATGTGCATGTTTTACTTCAATGTATTTCCGTTCAGCATTTGGTTTCAGTAATTTTGTGCATGCTTATGTTCATGGGACTCTTAGCCTGGGTGGTTTAAGTAATGGGTGTCACGTCCTCTTGGCCGATCGAAGGCTTGGGGACGTGACAGTATGGTATTAGAGCCAAGGTTGCAACAATGGGCCTCTATGGGCCATGAAGGATGTAGTGACAGAGGGTAGAATTACCTTCTATGTTTAGCAGAACAGCAGCAATCAGGAAATTTGATGACAGTGGATGAATGGAGAAATTTCAAGTTTTTCTAAGTTTTTGAACAGTGGTTCATCGGAGCACTAAGCGGAAAAGACTTCTGCTGTGGCGGAAGGATTTGCGGAATTGACTTCCGCCATAGCAGAAGAGCTAGGCGGAAGCATGCCGACGGAACAGTCGAAGAGAACCACGGAAAAAATTTTCCCAAGTGTTCCGCCGTTGCGGAAGAGTTAGCGGAAGGGACTTCCGCCGTTGCGGAAGCCAAAATCCTTAAGGCTTCCGATGATAAAGACCGTCGACGCCGAGGTTAAAAATTTCTCTAAGTAAAGAGCGGCCAATCGAAAGGGAAAGTGTTCCATCAGCCGCCGTTGCAGAAGCGAAATCACTAAGGCTTCCGACCAGAAAGGCCGTCGACGCCGAAAAGTTAAAAATTGTTCTAAGTATGTGTCGATCGAAAGAAGTTAGTATTTGGCATGCCACTGTTGCGGAAGCCAAAGGAACTAGTCTTCTGATGTAAGAAGTACGCCGACGCCAAAACTTAAAATTTCTCTAAGGCCGAAATCAGAAGAAGAAAGTGTTTGGCGAGCCGTCGTTGTGGAAGAAATAGTGTTCTGAGAGCCGCCGTTGCGGAAGAGAAAGTGTTCCGAGAGCCGTTGTTGCGGAAGAGAAAGTGTTCTGAGAGCCACCGTTGCGGAAGAGAAAGTGTTCTGAGAGCCGCCGTTGCGGAAGGAATAATGGTTCCGAGAGCCGATTCTGTGGAAGAATAATTGGGGAGAGACCCAATTGAACAAAGGAAAATTCAGCTGTTTTTCAGAGGAATTTTCAGTGGATTTTCAGTGAAAGTTTCAGGGCTGAATAGTGAGAAAGTGGCAGCGATCTTATGCGCCAGATTGCGTGAAAAGCAATGATTTACAAAAAAAAAAAAAAAAAACGAGGGCGCTTCCCTTGACCCCCGTCGTCCCCCTCAGATAGATGTTCTTTGATGAATAAAATTTTGTGTCTGGGAAAATTGTTGTTTTATGGTTATTCCGGGAGAAGGTAAGTGATTCTGATTTATATCAATGTTATGTGTCTAACAGTTGTGTTACTAACACATTTGCAGAGTCATAGAGACCTTCAAGAACATTATTCTGGGTAGTGCAGTAAGTAAGTGGTGGTTCAGTTATGAGAACCCATGATGGGTATGATGTTCGGGATTCTCACGAGCGAGCAGAAAATGCCATAGGAGAAAATGTCTATAATAGAAATGATGACATAGAGTCTAATGGAAGGAGATTCCAAGAGACACCATCAGATGTTGCAGCCACCATGAGAAGCTTGATCAAAGCCCAGGAAGAGCATCATCATTTGAATGCTGCTATGTTGTAGAGTTTGATAGACTTGCAAAGAAAGATAGACTCTGGACGAGGTACGGTGAGACCAGAAGGAAGTAAGAGCAGTACTAGGAGAAGAAGAAGGACTTCTAGTGGGTCATCTGATTCTGAGGAATCCAGTGGGGACTCAAGCTCTTCTTCTCATAAAATAAAAAGAAGGAGACACCATAGGGATCGCTCTCGAGATGAATTTAAGAAAGCTAAAGCTCCTACATTCGATGGTGAGGTAAAGACTGGACAAGAGGCTGAAGCTTGGCTTCTTGGGATAAAGAAGTACTTTCAAGTGCATGACTATTCAGGAAACATGAAGGCAAGAGTTTCCATATTCAATCTGAATGGCAGAGCATCCATTTGGTGGGAACACTTCAAGCAAGTAAATAGGATTAGTGAAAGGATACTTAAGTGGAAACAATTCAAGAAGTATTTCAAGCAGAAGTACCTCTCTGACAGGTATTATGATGACAAGATTAAGGAGTTCCATGAGGTGAGATTGGGACAGTAGACCATGGAAGAGTATGCAAATAATTTTTTGGAGCTATTGAGGTATGTCCAGTACATCAGAGATGAAAAAGTCAAGGTCCAGCGTTTTCTGAGTGGATTGCCCCAGTCTTACAGAGATAGAATTGAGTTTTATGAGCCTAGAACTCTTGAAGAAGCAATAAGGAAGGCTAAGTATTGCTATGAGAAAAGCAAAGGTAAAACTGATTACCATAAGGCATGGAAGGACAAGAAGAATGAGAAGTTTGACCAAAGGAAGAAAGGTTTCAAACCTTCTAACTTCAGGAACCAGCAGAAGCAGCCATCTCAAGCTGCGAGGAAGCCAGTTGGAGTGACCGGAGAAAAGCCTAAGGATCCACAACAGAATAGAGGGCCACTTCAATGTTGGAAATGTGGTGGACCCCACATGCGCAGGAATTGCCCACTCGAGAATGAGAGTGCCAGGCTAGCTTATAACATTCAAGAAGTAGAAACAATGGGTCAAGTAGCAAGGGCAGTACCTAGGATTTATGCAGCACTGGAGGACCGCCAAGCAGATCACCAGTCAACTGTGGTTGAAGTAGCAGGTAAGATTGTTGAGCAATCTATTTCTATTTTGATTGACCCCAGTTCTACGCACAGTTACATTACTCCTATAGTAGTGGAGAATTGTGCTTTTAAGAAAGTAAAGCATAGAAATTCTTGGTTAGTTCAGCTAGCCACTGGAACTAAGAGAAAGGTTAGTGAAGTGGTAGAGAAATGTCCATTGGTCATGAATGGATTGGTCACGTGTGTAGATCTGAATGTTCTACCACTTGGTTCCTATGATGTTCTCATTGGAATGGATTGGTTAGAAGCTCACAGGGTGAAGCTTGATTGCTACAATAAGACTTTTGAATGCATGGATGAAGAAGGAAACCTAGTAGTTGTGAAAGACATTCCAAAGGTGATTTCAGTGAGGCAGGTTTTAGCAATGCAGTAAAAGAAGTTCTGTAGGAAGGGTTGCCAATTGTATGCAGCTCAGATTTTGGAGGAAAAGAGAGATGAAACTCCTCGGTTGGAGGACTATCAGGTGTTACAGGAATTCAGGGATGTGTTTCCTGATGAGATTCCAGGGCTTCCTCCAAAAAGGGACATTGACTTCACAATTGAACTCGTGCCAGGAGCAGCACCAGTGTCCAAGGCACCCTATAGGATGAGTACACCGGAGATGCTAGAATTGAAGATGAAACTACAAGAATTGTTGGAAAAGAAGTATATTCGACCAAGTGTGTCTCCTTGGGGAGCACCAGTTCTATTTGTAAAGAAGAAAGATGGTACACTCAGGTTATGCATTGATTACAGACAGTTGAATAAGGTTACTGTGAAGAATAAATATCCTTTTCCTAGGATTGATGACCTCTTTGATCAAATGAGAGGAGCAAAGGTATTTTCCAATATTGACTTGAGGTCTGGTTACCATCAGGTGAGAATCAAGGATGAAGACATTCATAAGACAGTCTTCAGGACAAGGTATGGGAATTATGAGTTCGTAGTGGTACCATTTGGCCTCACAAATGCACTAGCTACATTCATGTGCCTTATGAATAGCGTCTTCAGCAGGTATTTGGACAAGTTTGTTCTTGTCTTCCTTGATGACATTCTTGTTTATTCTAAGAATGAGGAAGAGCATGAAGAGCATTTGAGATTGACATTGAATTTTATCGGGGAGCATCAGTTGTATGCTAAACTAAGCAAGTGTGACTTCTATAGAGACAGAATTTAGTACTTGGGTCACATTATCTCAGAGGAGGGTATATATGTGGACCCTGAAAAGATTGAAGCCATTATGAATTGGCCTACTCCAAGAAATGTGATAGATGTAAGATCTTTTATGGGACTTGCAGGATACTACAGGAGGTTCATTGAAGGATTCTCTAGAGTTGCACATGCCATGACTTCTTTGCAAAAGAATGGGATGAAGTTAGAATGGACATCGAGGTGTGAAGAAAGCTTTCAGCAGTTGAAGAATCTTCTCACTAGTGCACCAGTATTGAAAGTTGCAGATCCAGAGAAAGATTTTGTGGTGTGTACCGATGCATGCGGACAAGGGCTTGGAGGAGTCCTTATGCAAGATAACCACGTGATATGTTATGAGTTGAGAAAGCTGAAGGAGAATGAGAAGAACTATTCCACTCATGATCTAGAGCTTGCAGCCATAGTACATGCTCTCAAGATGTGGAGGCATTACTTGATGGGTAGGAGATTTGAGCTCAGAACAGATCACTGTGGACTGAAGTATTTGTTTGATCAGCCTACTCTAAATGCTAGGCAAGCAAGATGGCTGGAATTTCTATGTGAGTTTGATTTTGAAATCAAGCACATAAAGGGAAAAGAAAATAAGGTAGCTGATGCACTCAGCAGGAAGGTGCAGGAAATGCATGTGGCATCTCTTAGTATTTGCCAATCAAATTTGAGGCAGCAGATTGTTAGTCATGTTGCTGAAGATGAATTGTATGAGCAAGTAAAAGACAAATTGCAGCAGCAAGGTCTTGAGAAGAGGTATGAGGGGTATAAATTGGAAAAAGATGGGCTTCTCACTTTTAAAGGTAGAATTTATATTCCAGATGTAGCAGGTTTGAGGAGAGTTGTTATGGATGAAATCCATCAAACTCCATATTCTGGTCACCCAGGATATCAGAAGACAATTGCTACATGTAGAAAGCAGTACTTTTGGCTAGGAATGAAAAAGGATATGGCTGAATACATTTCAAGGTGTATGAAATGTCAACAGGTAAAGGTTGAGCATCAATATCCGGCAGGTTTGTTGCATCCTTTGCCAGTTCCGGAATGGAAATGGGAAGTTATTTCCATGGATTTTATTACAGGATTGCCAATGAATTGGAGACAACATGATTCTATCATGGTTGTGGTGGACAAGTTGACTAAGGTAGCACATTTTATACCGGTCAAGTCTACGCATCAGACTGATGACATTGCAAGGACCTTCATGAAGGAGATATTCAAATTGCATGGATTGCCTAAGGCAATAGTCTCTGACAGGGATGTCAAGTTCACCTCCAACTTTTGGAAGGGGTTGTTTGCAGACTTGGGTACAAAGCTAAACTTCAGCACCGCGTACCACCCTCAGACAGATGGGCAGATAGAGAGATTTAATCAGGTGCTTGACGATATGCTTCACATGTACGTAATGGACAAACCAACCAAGTGGGAAGATTACTTACACTTGGTATAATTTGCTTATAACAATGGACAGCAAGCATCCTTTGGGATGAGTCTGTATGAAGCCTTGTATGGAAGAAGGTGAGGACACCATTGAATTGGGACAATCTGGTGAACAGGATTGTGCTTGGACCAGACTTGCTCAGGGAGATGGAGCAAGAGGTTGTAAAGATCAGACAGAAGCTGAAAGCAGCCCAGGACAGGAAGAAAATCTATGCGGATAAGCATAGGGTGATCAGGGAGTTCAGTGTTGGGGATCATGTTTACCTCAGAGTGAGGGCAAGGAAGAGTTCCTTGAATCTTGGAAGTTGTGCCAAGTTGTCACCAAGATATTGTGGGCCATTTGAAGTGCTTGAAAGAATAGGGCCAGTTGCATATAGACTTGCATTGCCTGCTAGCACTAGAGCTCATAATGTTTTTCATGTTTCTTTGATTAAGAGATATGTACATGATCCTAACCATGTCATAAATTGGGATGTGATTCAGGTGGAACCCGAGGGAGAGTTCTGAATCAAGCCAATGCGCATCCTCAACAGGAAGGTCACAATGCTCCAGAACCGAGCCATAGGTCAGGTAAAGGTGCAATGGGAGCACTACAGACCTGAAGAGGCTACGTGGGAGTTGGAGGATTCCATGCGATTGGCACATCCATTTTTGTTCAATTTTGCGGAACACTGAGGCGATACCAGTGTAGCATTTAGTTCAATTTTGTAAGCACTGAGGACAATGCTATTGAAGGGGGAGGAGAATGTCACACCCCTAGTTTTGACCCCATCGCATTAGATGTATATGATGTATGTATTGTAATAATCATGGTGTGGAGCTAAAGGCCAAGGCCCCACCATTGATTGGGTGTGCTATGTTTTGGATTTAGACTTGTCACCGATGGTATATCGGGGCATGCGACACATATTAAGTTTATCATCATGTAAATATGCATCTATAATTAATTAAATGAACCGAACAGCTACGTTCGCGGCAACTAAAATGAGAAGGGGCATGATTTTCACAAGGATAAGGATGTGGGGGAATTTGTCAAACCTTGGGCCAATGAGGGAAAATACCCATGTGTCTACTTTCCTTACTCTACCAAACCACTTTCATTGAAGAATGGCTGCTGGTGGTTGAGGCAGTTATTATCTTTGGGAGTGGGGTGGCAGGACTGTCAGTCCTCACCCACACGCACACTCCACCATGGTTGACTCCACTATGCCCAAGAAAAATGATTGTGATCACCCAGGAAGGATACCATTCTCTCCACGATAGTGCTGAAGCTCTCACGCACTTCAGATCTACGTTCTCCATTGTTGTTCATCCATGCGATGTTCATATTCGCACAGGACCAATGTCCATTCATGTGCCTCACGCACAGGAATTTTCCTGGCTTTCATATTGATGCAGCGAGCTGAGAGTCGTGCTCTTTCATCCATGAATTGCTGTGAAGGGCCATTCATGTTTTCGGCTATCTCACAGACTGGTATGGTCATGAAATTGTTTCCTGCCATTTTAATGTTGAAATTGGAACCGTTGTTCTTCCCGTGATTCATGGTTTCCACCGTTCTCCTCAAAATTTGTTGTGTGGATGTGGTCTTCCCCATGCTGTGAACTTGGTTTCCTTTCCATCCGTGGACTGTGTAAGTTCCTTGGCAACCTCATTGCTCAGATTGGGTCGTTGATTTTCCCCACATTGTTGGCTATGATTGATGTGGTCTTCCTTGCATTTTGGGGACTGTTGCAATTCGCTTGAGAGTCATTTTGGCCACGATAGGGCCAAGAATGACTCAGAATTTGTCTTCCTTTTCTTAAGCTGTATCAGCTGATTGATTGCTGGAGTGCAATTGTTGGTCCTCGGACTGTGTAGGGAGCAGGGATGGGGGCTTAGTTTTGCTTGACAAACATGGTGGCTGGAAACCACACAGACAAAGCTAGAGGGCTGGCCTTCTTCTCCATCACCCTTGAATAGCACTAGAAGGGAATGCAGGGCCTGAGGGACTGTGTAGCAGAGAAGGGACTGATTTCTTATGTTGGGTGTGTTTGGGTGTCTTAGAGGTCAGGCTGGTTCTGGTGTAGGTGTTTTTGGCTCAATAATGAGCTCACCAGCTTAGCATTTAGCCTTTCCCTGACTCGTGGATGGCCTGATAAATCCAACTATGTTGGATTGGCTGTGTTTTGTGTATCCCTGGCAATGTGTAAGCCTTCTTGTTCCCTTATTCCTTGGAGAATCATGCCTAGCTCGGGGGTGGAAGAGTTGTTGAGAGATTAAGGATCACGCTGGCCTATGGTTGGGTGGAACGTTGCAGCGACGTAGCTGGTTGTGGAGCGAGTTCTTATAAGATAAGTGATCTTGCCCATTTTTACTTCTGCAACCATATTTTATGTTAATGATATGATGAACATGTTAAATGCATGCATGTAGGAATGTTGTTGGTTTCCGCTGTGAATGATGATTAATTGCATATGTGCATGTTTTACTTCAATGTATTTTCGTTCAGCATTTGGTTTCAGTAATTTTGTGCATGCTTATGTTCATGGGACTCTTAGCCCGGGTGATTTAAGTAATGGGTGTCGCGTCCTCTTGGCTGGTCGAAGGCTGGGGGATGTGACAATTGATAACATTGTCAAGAGAACCCATAAAATATTTCTGATACTTTTTCATATTGTTAGAATTTCATATATGAAAGGCTTGATGATGCATATATTATAGGGTACTTCTACCATTATAAGTTTTGAATCTGATTTGGTTTGGTTTTATTTATCTAATTTATTTCTGGATATAAAAAAGGATGTTAATTCATTCAATCTTATTATATTTCAACACTTTTCTGATTATTTTAGCTTAATTCAACAGTTTTCAAAAATCAAATGTCTTCTATGTTTGTAATTCAATGCAAATGAGGATGAGGATTCATGAACAACACTTATGTGTGTGTTGTGTTTTTGAATGATGGAGTGGCAGATAGATATGTTCCACTGTGTATTCAAGCTAGCATACAGATCTAATTCCCATTGGGTTTTAGTGTGGACATCATGTAAAAATTGCACCATTGTTGTTCAAGTCCAACCTGAGGTATATTTTGTATTTCACTTAAATATGGGGTCCTAAGAATATTTGCATCTAAAAGTGCATTTTAGTTGATCTCTTTTATTCTTTATTTCCCTTCAGGTTTATCGTAGCTTCTAGCTACCTGCACAACTCTGCTCACCTTTGGTTTTTGTCTATGTTTTTAGAAAGATTTCAACATCTGCAAAGCCAATGCTATAAGCTTTAAATGCAGATGATCATATAAAAAAATAGGGCTTATGTCATCTAACCAGGATTTAAGCTTTCCACCTTTCACATTATAATTGTGTTAATTTTTGTTGTTGTAATGATTAGGAGAGAAGGCAATGATTTTTCCAGTACATTTATGAGAATAACAATCTCTACATTGATATTTAACTCCATGAATTAAGTTACTTAGAAAAAATGTCAAATTACTAGAGGTCTATGTTTCCATTTATGTCCTAGTTGCTTTGAGTGTTTCGATAAATGCTACAGTCATCCTCATAATAGTAAGATAGATGATATTTAATTTCTAATAATCGATCTCTTCATGCCTATGCAACAAATGATCTAGAAACATGTTGTTATTGTCATCACTTCACAAGCTTTCGGTGTATTGTTTTCTTTGTTGTTTCATATATGAATCATGTTTAAAATACTCATATTGCATTGTCTTTGTTGTTTCATGTATGAATTGTTATATAATACTCATATTACTCGTTACTGAACCAAATCAAGATGCTCTTCTGGAAGATGCTTTCATGTTTCACTAGTTGATAGTTGTGGCTAACACCCATTTATTTAGAAGATTGACTATTTTTGGGCTATTTTAATGCTGCTCCATGTGTTTCCCACTAAGATTAGGGATTCTTAAATGCCCTGTCTTTGATAACACCATCAACTCCAATCGGGCCTAGTTTTATGTGGAAAACTCTACAAGGCCATCATATCTCATCAAAGGTGGCTCTCTCATAATATATTCTTTTAATTTTGATCTTCCTACTATCAATTCAGATGTGATTTCAAGGTTTGGTTTGTTTTTTTTCTTTGTAGTGCTAAGGCCAGTGCTTAACAAGGGAACATTTCCTACTCTCTTGCATGTTATGCCAACCAAACAAGATTTTCTGTTTATATATTAGTTCAAATCCAACACTCGAATCAATTAAATTTTTGCCCATTTATAATAAAATCAAGTAATAACAAGATGTAAAATACTTCATTCTTGTTACTTTCATTTCCATAGACATGAGATATTAAACATATATTTATAATTATATGCCTATACAAAGTCGGTTGTAGGTACACACACATGCATGGTCTTGAGGGAAAATTACCTGTGTATTGGTTGGATATTTCCAAAACAGATCCCAGTGATGGTTGTAGGTAACTTCCTAGGTCTTGATATAGGTACAATGTAATTCTTGATGTGGCTAATGCTCAATACAGTGCACAAGAAAAATTACTGTCAGTGACCAAACAATGGGATTCTTGGTTGTGGATACCACCCAACAATTCAAGCAAACAAAATGTAGTGCTTTGGGTAATAGACTCGATGACTAAATCTCAGGATGCCGCAAGGAATTAACATTCAAGTGAATTGCTAGCGAGGCATAGTGCATATGGTTTACTATGGGCTCAATCAATGGCTAGTGAAGGATTGAAATGTCAATTTTGGAAAGAATTGCCAACAACTATTTTCCTTGCAATATTGATAACCTCTGTCTCTCTTATGGATGGTCTGGTGTAGACAATTGTTGCGACCATCAAGGTGGCTTGAACAATTGACTATGTGCATGAGTTATTCATTCCCATTGATTGAAATATGCGTGAGAATGTTTTGCATTCCCATTGATTGGAATACACATGAGAATACACACTAAAACAAATCTAGCAGACAGAAAACCACAATCACACAGGAATTAAAAAAAATAGACACAAAGCTTTCCATGTAGAAAACCCAAAGTAAAAACTCCATTGAATGGTTACGCTCAGTCTTTCTTTCATAGAAATTGGAGAATTTTCAATGGTGTTTGGAATTTGGAACATTAAAGGTTACATTCATAGGAATTTAATTAGCAGTTCCTTTCTTCTCTCAACGACTGTGCATTGATTCACAGGAAACATCAAATTTACTGGGATTCATTGGAAGGATAGTCATCATTCTCTTCAGTGCCCCATCTACAATGTTGTTCCTCTCCATTTTTCCTTTTTCCAGTAGTGTTCCATCTAGAGTTCCACTATTTGAATATTTTTTAATTTTTAGTGCTTATATTAGTAGCATATCTCTTTGAAGGTGAGTGGTATCTTGTTTATCTATCGTGCGGCCCTTCATAATTACATCCTTGTACCTTTTCATCATCTTTTGTAGCCACAATCCTCACTTCTGTAGCAAAACTTCTAATTTTTCCCATTGCTTTGCATTGATCCGAGCCATCAATGAAATGATGTTTATAGTGGATCCGTTTTGGATTGCATGGTGTGATAGATATTTCCATCCATCATAAACAATGCTAACACCTTATCAAGCCCCTATTGATTTAATAGGTGTGGGGATATTACCCCCGTCCTTTTTATTTAAAAACAATGTGGTTCCAATATTTTTTGAACCGAGTTGTGCATACCCAACTAGTGCTTGTTCAACTAGAGCTAGACACATCTCAATGAATGTAAAGGATACCATGCAATATTAAGTGAAAGGAAATTGAGGTAGAAAAAATCATGTCGATAAGATGAATCACCATCCATAGTACCTTGTTGAAATATATTTCCCATTGGACCACTGGGAGCATGCCTCTTCCTTGTTGCTATCACTGATCTACTGTCAAAATCAGCCCCACAACTTTTTTCCATTAGATATATCTTAAAAAATGAAAGAGGAACATCATCTGTGTCCTACATCTTTCTACCACTTACTCCACATTCCAGTAGAATCTTCTTTTTCTAACTGATTTTTTTGGCTCAGAGATATATCTGGACATGCTCCAATTCCTTGTCTTGGGATTGGCCAACCATATGTTCCCGTGCTATAGTAAATATTTGGAGAAATATAAATATGCGTTGTCAGAGGAATATGTGGAATACCTTATAGTAGAGAAAATTGAGGTTGGTGATCAAATAATATTTTCAAAGACCCAATTTAAGAGCATTGCTTGTTGGTTTTAGGGTATTTATTTTTGAATGACCCCCACCAAAGGCTGAGTGTTGAGTTTACAAGATATTGCAAGCAATCTATTTGGGATGTGTCATTGGATCCATTTATTAGGTATCTGTATGACCAACATTCAGTTCATCCGTATCTATAATAAGAGCATATTTTTGTGTGAAGTACAACATTAGGGAAACAACAAATACAACTATAAAGGTGATGTGAATAACCAGAAGTGTACACTTAAAAGAATAATCAAAATTGTACACTTACAAAAAAACCAGAAGTGTACACTTGTATGCAAGGTAATATCTTCAAAATTGAAGCAACATTTTCAAAGGTTTTGCCACTTTCTGTAGGTAATTTTGGGGAGACCACTCTTCACTTTGATAACCTTATGCTATATTTTTCTCTGATTCAAGTCCAGGTGTTATTGTATCTGTTACCCACCTGCAAGGAAACCCTCATACAAGGTATAGTTTGTGTTATATTCAATACATGCAAAGATTAACTAATGAGATTTTATTGTTAGCCTTCATTACGGGATTTTTTTTCCAGAAGTTATGGTGGTCATTGGTTGTGTCTAAAAACTAATATGGGATATTAGGGTGATGTTTCCATCCAGAGTTGTCCCCTTCTTTCAAAATATGTAAACAATAAATTGTTCCACTACTATCTAGTCTAGTGTGAGGGAGAGGTTGTCTTTCAAAACCTGTAAACAATGAATTGTTCCACTACTATCTAGCTGAATATGAGGGAGACGTTGTCACATCACATAACATACAAAAAAAAACTATTTTTCAGTTTGGCTCAATTTTAAATTGGTCTCTGGAACTTAAATAATTAAAACCATCATAGAATTCCTAATCCTTGATCTATCAAGTACCTAAAATTCTTGGGCTATATTTTTTTTATCATTTAATATGAAAGAATAAATAAATGACATGGAATTAAATGATGAAAAAAAATCCACACCTCAATACATTTGATCCCTACCAGTGCTTGATAGGTTGAGTTTAAGATGTATCAATGTTTGTTTTTGAGCTTCTCTTGATCCATGATATTGGAAATTTGTAAGTGGACAATGTAAATTATTCAAGTCACACTAAGAATGAGAGGGTCTACATTTTAATATGAAAGTTATTATGTTTGGGAACCTACCTATTAAGCTTACTCGAAACCAGATCTCTTGTTGTAAAGTGGTTGGATTTTATCTCTAGTTATTTACTATGGAAATTTCATTTATAGAATTATGTACTCCTTAAATCCCAAGCTCTTTTTACTAAATTTGCTACAACAACTTTACAAATAGGTTGAACCATCGTAGGTTCACTTTTGGATGTGTGGACCATTTTAATCACGGGTATAAAAAAATTCATTGCATGGAATAAATGAATTTTGTATTTGCATTTGTATTTTGTGTCATTTTGGGAAAGTAGTTGTGAAAATGATAAATTTTATATTGTGTTTTGAATATCTTCACAGGTTGAAGCTCCTATTCAAAAGCATTTATCCAATACATGAAAACATTGAATCAGTAAGCACAAAAAAATGAAATTAAGAAGAGGACCTCCTTAGGCGCAAATTCTATATTATGTTTTAAATATCTTCATTGGGACTGTTGAATCTACTATACAACACATGCACAAGTCGAATCCATAGGCACAATAATGGGAGTAACAAGATTTCCCTCTAATGGATCCCAATGTTCTAGGGAGCTCAATACATCAGCAATATATTTTTATTGAAAAATGATAACATGCTGAAAATTATACATGGCACAAACTTACAATTTTACACCAACCATTACATCATGGGGAAAACATTCTTCTTTATTAAAAGAACCACACCATGAGTGACACCAAAACAGTTACAACCAACAAGCATACACATATCAAAGATGTGTAACAATGTACAAGCTTAAATTTTGATGAAATAGATGTTTATAACATTTCATTTTTCACCCCCCCTCCCCTGGAGTGGACATTTCAGTGGACAGTAGATCAACAAACATCCTATTTATATTTGATTGGTGGTTGATCGTAAAGGAATTAAATTCAGAAGCAATGGTTCTTGCTTCTACATGAAACGGTATTAAATTCCTTTTTCTTACTTGGTATATTCCCTTCATTTGGTTACATAGAAGGAGAGAGTTGGTGTATACACATATGTCATTGGCACTGTACATTTTGGTTATTTTTAGCCCTTCTATAAGCGCAATGTAATAAGCTTCATTGTTCATTGTCCTCCCATGAATATTTATTTTCCTTTGGAAAGAATCATCCAAAAAATTCTTGCGCGGGACATATTCAATGATGGCGTGTCTCAGGTTGGGATAACAAGACAGTTTAATGCACAGTGTTCATTCTTTCACCATAATGTTTGTATCAGACGAGCTGCAAAAGGAAGAAAAACACAAAAAGAAAACAATTTCTCATGAGATGTCAATAAATTTTTTAGATTTATCCTATAGATTCAATAGATAAGTACATATGAAATTACAGTGGGATATTTCCAAGGAAAACAGAAATCCCTAGTGAGAAACAGTTGAATTACCTAACCAGTTGGTTTGGTTTGTTGATGCTTCAACATGTACATAAAATAAATAAATAAAATATCAAAACAGGAATCCATATAACTCTAGAGATAAAATAAATACAGAGCTTGAGAGCTAAAAGAAATATTGATCTTAAACATGCAAGAATCATAGGTTGGATAGGCACACTTACAGAAGAAAGAAGAAAGGCGAATTTGAGAAGGGTTAGATGAATGCATGCACATATCAGCGAATGGGGGTGCACTCAACCATGCATAAGAGTTAAGTAGATGAAGGAACATGCATAGAAGGAATGTAGACTTAAACCAGGAAGAATGATACCATCGGTGAATAGCAGTCTAAAGGTAGCCTGAGTCAGAGGTAAATATTCCTTTGTTTAGTGAAACCCTCATGCAAACTGAGGCTTATATGGCCAGTTATAAATAACAGTAAAAGTGTGCATGCATAAATTTTAGTGGCAGTTGGACTAAGGATGCATTTACACATGCATGCCAAAGAGTTTATTTCGGTTTAAGGGGCACATTCATGAAGTTTAGTGATAGCTGAAGTGGGAGAGATTTATTCATTCCTGGTGGGAAGTCTACTTTAGTTAAAGGGTGCCATGCTCATGTATTAAAGAGAATATCAATTTAAGAGAGGCATACCTTGCTTAATATTTATATAAGGGGTGTGCTCTAATTTTCATGCATGGTCAGTAAATTAAGGGGGGCACATTTGGTTTGGAGGCTTATATAGTCATGGTTGAGCAAAGAAGATCAATTAGACATTCTTTTGGGGAGCACTATTGATCAAAATAGATCCCTCTTCTCCTACCATTATCTTACCACCACCTATATTTACTGGCAAGGAGATTATTGGCAGCCTATTGCACATCAACCATTACGGTGCAAAAAGTCTCTTGGTAATGCATAATAAGATTCGCTTAAACTTTGTTTTGCAATGATTTAATCTATGGTGAATATTTAATAGTTTCTTGATTATGTTTTGACTTTACTTCAATCATTTATACATGCATTCTTTCATTATTCTCTTTTATTTTTCTGGTTAAAGACCCTTTAAAATATTGTCTCAACCCTTATCAACTCAACATTCACAATTTAGTAATTTACCCTTCCTTCTAAACTGTTTAGGACAGTTAAAAGGGAGGCATTAGTATGTTGTTTTTCATTTATATTCCTATCAGATTTAGCAGATTAGATTGCATTGTGTGACATCAAGGACACCCCCCTTGGATTGGAAAATAACTAGTCCAAAACGAGAGGCACCAAGATATGATAGGAGTCGGGACTAGGGGGGGCTATACTTATTGAGCAGATCTATGAGAAAACATGGCTTTTAAGTTACCTTATCTAGGAAGTTGCACCTGTGGAGGATTTTATATTCAATGTGAGGCCTATTACTGTGTTAGTCCAAAAAAAAAGATAGGGGGAATTCTCTAGATAGATCAAAGAACTGGTGTTTTTGAATTATAGAAAAGTGATGTGATTGGAAGATGCAAATTATGATTATTGTTCTTTTTTTCAGATTTATGTGTTCGCAGATCTAGTATCCATTATCTGTTGTCTTGATCATTAAATAAGTTTTCAGATTCCTAGAGTAGGGTTAGTATTAGGAGTTTATATATGCTTACCATGTCTTAGAAATTAACGTGTAGTCCCATCCATCCCACCTCTTTAAGAAGTTAAGATAGTCTTCTAAAACATATCTTTTCATTTTTACTGCTAGTGGTGCATGCGTGCATTTACAGCTTGATTACTCAACTAAGTATTCCTTATCTATGAGAGGATAAGGTAAATCAGTGATATTAGATTATGTATGCTCAACTAACAAAAATATTAATATTAATATGTTTCCTGAAACAGGCATATCTCATTTCTTAAATCCACAATTTATAATATCTCTCACTAACTAGTAACTTGCTATGTGTTGTATTGTTATATTGCTAATTAGTAGTATGCCAAAAGGGAAGACAAGAGATTTTTCCTTTGGTACTAACATGCAATATATTAGTAAAATAATCATGAATAGTTGGTCATCAACAATAATCAAGTTCAGATACTCATGAAGTGATGGTCTGTTACCATCAACAAACTGAAGAGTATCGATTAGTCTGTTTACAACATCTCTAAAGTAGAAAAAAACTAGCTCCAACCTTTCCATATTGTGTATAGTAGAATCTAACAAAAAAGAAAAGCTAGGCAATGACAACATCATTTCTAATTTACTATGGGAGGTTTGAGAGTTTGCACTATTAGTGAGTCCTTAGTGGTAGTCTCTGTTGATCAATGGTGATGGTTACTCGAATGTGAAATCTCCTTCTCTTATGCATCTTGTGCATAATGATGCATGTGTGCATAGTTGTTTAACCTTATGCGGTCAGAGATGAAATTTCGCAACAAAATAACATGTATTTTCAATGTCATGAACATTTCCCATACAGAAGAAGCTCCTAAAAGTCAAAATTAAAGAACATAAATCTCAAATTTCTCAAAATTTGTCAGTCGCGGACCAGAACAAACTGAATCTTCCACATACACTTTTCACTATGTGATCAGAAACTTGAACATGAGACCCATTTCTCATTCTAACAAAACAAAAATGAAAGCATTCATATATTAAAAAAAATGATAATATTATCATTTCCAACTACTTATATGGAACAATTTGAGTGCAACCACTACCCCATCCAACAAAACAAAAAAGAAGCTGAAATGATGGACTTTATATTTAGAATGTTATGTCCAGCTATTTGATCTCATCCTTTCTTTCCAATCTATAAAGAGTGGTGTAGGATTTATCTGCATCCATATTCCTATTCTATTTTCAGAAATAATGAAAGATGCACACCTAAACAAATGATATAAATGCTCCCTCACACAGTGGAATAATTGGCAGAGACCCATTGTTATAAATGATTTTACCACACCATGTGAATCACACTTGTATGGCCTTCCCCTGTCCCAATGCAGACTCCTTAGACCCCTTGGACCATTTTTTGTCCTTTGATGTTTCCTATACCATCCCTATAAACATGTGAAAATTTCTATGCGTGACTTTTAAACCCCTTGCCGCGTATATACGCGGGTTTGACCCCTAAAACCGTGTACATCGGGATGTGTACAAAATCCAAATCCTTTTGGAGTTTTCCTTGACATGTATTTGACTCACTTGTCTCCTAGCCTTCCATATGCCTTGAGATTGCTCGGATTTGACCTTTCATTACCCCTTTGAAAATCTATATAAGGAACTCTTTGGATACATTGAAGGTAGAAGAGAATTGAGAGCAAAGAAACTATAGTCCATTGTTGCTAGAACTTGTGCTTGAGTCTACATCCCTTTGTCCCTTGGAGCACTTTGGTGTTCTTCCCAAGCTTGCCTTTTGCTTGTGAGCTTGCTATCGAGAGATGGAGGATTGAGGTGGTGGAGGCCCAAGTGGGGGATTCAGTTTCTCCGATTCACAGACGTGCCAACAGAGGTTGTATCCATTGTAATCTCTGATTTTATATTAATAGAAATATCTTTTCCTGTCCAATAATGTATGTTTGAATGAATATTTTATCCATGGATGATTTCAAATGCTTATACATTATTGATTATATATGCTAGAATAGATCTAACACCAATATATATTATGCTTGTCTTGTTTACTTGTTGTTGAGGAAGTGATTCATCAATTCAAGCTGAAGTTGGAAAGCTCAACGGAGATCTACTTCAACCGTCCAGAATAAGGTACGAGGTCTGATCCTTTAGTGTTAGATATTTGATTTCTATTGCATATTGGAAAGGATTGATTTCTAGAGTCAAGTTGTTTGTTGTGGTACCCTAATCCATAGGAATTTCTCTCCGTAATAGAACTGGCGACTCTGCTGGGGAGTTCCTAGTAGTTGTCCTTTGGGGTTTTTCTATCAGAATTCAATGACTTTGAATTGCACTTTTTCTCTTGTTTCTGTGTCAGGTATGGGGGCATGTTTTCCTGGTAAAGTCTGATTGGTGTCAAGTTTGTCTCAGCTTGTCTGTTTGCCTTGTTTTTATGCACATTTCTTCCTATACGTGAGTTTTTAACTCATAGTCACGTATATATGTGGGTTTCACTGTTATTTCTATGTACACACGTGGGTTTACTGCGAACAGTTGCGTATGCCCTTAGTTTTGCCTTTTAGAGGAAGATTGATTGTTGCTAGGTGAATTTGGATGATTGTTGAGTCTCCTTTGATACTGCTAGAGTCTGTATACACCCCTGTTTCTGACCAGAAACGTTTTTTTAGGGTAAAATTTATTTTTTAGAAGAATGTTCTTGTCATTGCATTTTTTATTTTTTGTTTTGGGATTAGTGCATTAGATTTCTTTTACCTTAGTACTTTGCTTGAGTGCTAATTGAGTGTGCTTGCAGAGTCTAGGGGTTGTAGAACCATTCTTTTGCTTTAGTATCTCATTTTTATTCCAAAAAATCCAAAAATATTTGATTATCATTATGCATTGCATCTTGCATTTTGCATAGTACTTGCACTAGATTTACTTTGGATTATTAGTCAAGATTTCATATAGGAAAGTTTGCATCTATCATTCGAAGAAAATTGTGCATTTCACGTAGTAGCATACCTTGTTTTTCATGGACACAATGCATTTGCATTGATTGTTAGGTGTGCATTTTGCTTCGTGTTGTGTCATAATGCCATTAGTTGCACGGCCATATACCTCTTTTGAGTAATAAAGCCAATTAAAATCAACGCTTAATTAAAATGAACTACACTATTTTATTTGATAGGGTTCACCAACAAGATTAGGTTTTAGGGTCTTGGAATAGTTCATTATGAGTAAATTCTCCAAGACCACTAAACAACAACATGTATGTTTCTGTCTAGGTGAGTGTGTGAAATTACTTGGTATAACCAATGTTTCTTAGGATCCTCCTCACAAAAGGGAGTTAAGCACGAGGCAGTGTGAGCGGTTATTGATTGGGATGACCCCTAGTCATAACTGAGTAGCACCGGAGATATTTTCAGGATTGTATTCATATCTAGGGGCTCTTTAGAGAGTTTCGGGATTTGCTACCCTGCCCATACA
The DNA here is from genome assembly GCA_001517045.1 of Pseudotsuga menziesii. Taxonomy (NCBI): domain Eukaryota; kingdom Viridiplantae; phylum Streptophyta; class Pinopsida; order Pinales; family Pinaceae; genus Pseudotsuga; species Pseudotsuga menziesii. The sequence continues at coordinate 652,327 of LPNX011154762.1, read as the reverse complement.
GTCACTCCCACCTACGACTGTCTGCCTGAGCATTGATTATATTGAGGTGACCTTAGTGTCCTTACCTAGGATATCGAGGGGGTACTTTGCACGGGTTATTCTGCGGGTGTCCTGGCCAGGTTGGGGTCAGACAGCATAGTCACTTTATGCGTTGAAACTGAGGGCCACAATAATTGGTTACATACCTCCGCTTGTTGTGTATGGGAGTCTCAGGCCTCTCCTAGGAGAGACATACCTGCTTCATTTGGGAGATCATTTATCCTACCCTTGATTGCTTGTGCTTGGCTTTAGATTTTATTGGTGTATGCTCTGTGCACATTAGCTTGCCTAGGGTTTGCGTAGATAGAGAGTCTTTTATATTTTTTGAGTCATTGTGGATTCAAGTGCAACGCCTCTCTGTTCTCATAGTTTAGCAGGACTTTCACCTTCTATATTTTCTCCTCCTTTGAGAGAGAGTGATAGAAAGTACAGGAAGACTACTTTTCACATTGATTCACACATGATGGGAGACCATGTTGAAGGTATTCCTGAACCACCTTCTCCCATTCAAGTGGAAGATGGGGAGTTTACTCCTAACTATGATCCTTCACCTGATTTGATTGAGTTAGGTCCTGTAATTTCTGAGATAGGTACTTTTCATGATGTACCTACTTCATCTAGTGTTGATCCCCCATTGATGCATCGCTGGTATGGAATGCCGGAAGATGATGAGACTCATTTTGAACCTACGAGCACTAGTTATGGTAGTTATGGTATGTCTGGTTTTCCCACACATGATTTGGCATTTCATATCGAGTCAGATTTTGAGCCTAGTACTATGCCTGGGGGCACTCTCATTCCTTTCCATGCGGAGAGGTTTGGGAGCACAAGTCACATTGCAACTTCCATCCCAGTGGTGGAAGCTACATCACATATTCCTCCTAGGCCTAGGGCTAGTGATCCTATTAGGATACCAGATCCGAGACGAGTGACTATAGGGAACAACACGTACATAATTACATAGGTCCCTTCCTCCTCTATCCCTAGTTCTTTAAATGTTCACCCTCCACCTCATTCACGTGATCCTTCGGGATGGAATGTAGCGACGAGTCAAGTCCATACTGTTGTTACTCAACTGGTTGTGTCTCAAGTTCAAGTACCACTCGTTGTTTCGAGAGGTCGTGTTCATGCTTCTAGAGGTTATATTACTACTTCTGAAGCATATATTCCTCCTTCTGAAATGTATATTCCTACTTCTGAAGCATATATTCCTACTTACGGAGTGTCTCATGGGACATCTCATGCGATGACTTGTGGACCTTATTATGGGATGCAGTATGGACAGGGTTCTTCACCTTATGGGTGCGGGTATCAACAACCCGATTACTCTCCAAATTATGGCTTTGTAGCTCCGAATAGTCAAGGTACACCACACTATGGTGCTTCCATGCCACCCTATATGGGTCAAATGAGAGGAGGGAACTATGGCCAAGGCCATGGTGGTTATGGTAACCAAACATATGTGAATCAGAACTATCAGGGAGCGTTCCATCGACCTACTCATCCTAGGCTCCCTTTCCTCGCAACATTAAATCTTCCTGACTTGTCACGATTAACGAACGATCATGTAGCTCATGACCTGTCTTGGATGACTGTCCCTACTAAGCTTCCCTCAGACATACCCAAATTCGAGGGCAAACCAGGAGAATATCCGAGCAAACACATTACTACCTTTCACCTATGGTGCTCTTCAAATTCCTTACACCAAGATTCAATCCATTTAAGGTTGTTTCAACGCACCCTTACAGGGCCTGCCGTGAAATGGTATATAGAGCTACCTAGGGGGGCATTCGTTTTGTTCGATGACCTAGCGATGAATTTTCTTAACCAATTCTAGCTACCAGTGCATTATGACATTGGTACAAAACTCTTGTCGACATTTTGGCAAGATAAAGCCACACATATCTTCGATCATATCCAAGATTGGTGTAGACGGAAGAGGTTGATTAAACCCTTTATACCACCGAAATTCCTCCTCGAATGGTTCCTTAAGTCGTTATACCTTATATAGTGAAGGATGTTTCTACATCCGGAGTACAAAATGAGGAACAAGCCATTTTTAGGGCACAGGAACTGGATTTGATTTATACTCAATCCGGTTTGTTATATGAGATCATTCCCAATGCTCCGCATTCTAGTTTCAACCCCAAAGTTAAACCTAGACCACATGCCGATGGCATTGTTGGTTGTGCGAGTGCTAAACCTGTGGATTCAGTTGTGAAACAGGTCAGTCAATCCTTAATCAACCAATCTGCTTCAGGACAAGCCATGGCTTCGTCTCAACCCACCCAAACAGTGAGTGTGCTTTCAGTACAATCGTCGGACCAGAAGGGTAACTAGCAAATCGGAAGGAATAAAAAGAAGGGTAAGAACAATTGTAAGGGTGGGAATAGGAATGAAAATGCTAATAATAATGACAAGAATGCCCGTAATGATGGGGAGGACAAGAAAGCTAAACGTAAGGTTAAATTTCCTTGCAAGTTGTGTAAGGAAGATCACCTCACTTACTTGTTCCCTCGTATCGATGAAGCCTCGATATTCTTAGCGCAAGGCCCAGCTATGTTGACTAACCCTTTACCTCACAATCAAAACATGAGCTTGAGGACCCATGATGAATCTAGTGGTGATCAAGATCCGTCAGAGGGCAGTGGTCGTGCTTTCCTTAACATGGTACGTGCTGCAAAAGTTGTGACCCATGTGAAGGACTATGGTTCGTCACAACCCAACCCAGGAAAGGAAGTTGATCCACCAGGGACTCCTTTGCGTCTTGAAAAACCTGTGGATAAACCTGAAGTTTCACCTCGCATTCCTAAGGGAGTCCTTAAGCGTTCAGGGAACAATCCCAATGCCCGAGCCACCCAGAAATATTATGTTGTCGAGGATTTGGGCCACACTCCTTATGCGATGTCTGCGCTATAAGTACTTCAGAGTTGTCCTTCATAAAGGAAGGCTTTGCTTTCTACCCTTGGTGTGAATGATGATAATTCTTCCTCCGTGATCAAATTTGAAACCATAGGACTTTAGCCTCGCTTGCCTTACTATGTGTCTATTTTGATTCATGTAGAATGTCTCAACATGACCGTCAAGCGCACTATGATTGACGAAGTTGCTGCTGCTTCTGTGATGTCTTTATCATGTTGGAAGGGTTTAGGTTCCCCTGAGTTGTCTAAATCTGCGACCATGTTAACTGCGTTTGATGGGATATCATTTAGGTTGCACAAGATCATTCCTTCCCTTAAGGTCTGTTTGGGAGGGAAGACCAATTCAATAGAGGTCGAGGTGGTTGATGTGCCCCTTGACTACAATCTCTTGTTGGGTAGGAATTGGATGTACAGTATGCAAGCCATAGCTTCTTCACTATTTCACGTTGTATGCTTTCCATTTAATGGGAATATAGTTATGATTGATCAAACATCATTCAAGAATCTGTCAGTTACCGCATCTTCAGGAGCTTCGATCCTGATTGTGGAGCACTATCAGTCGGCAACTGGGAGTGTGGGTGTGGGCATGTATCCATCCCTCATGGGAAGCTTTAGTTGTCCTGCATCTATCCTTATGATAGGGTCTTGTTCCAGTGAGGCTTCGACATCTATGAGATCAGTGTCTTTTCGCATGAGTCATATGGAAGATCCTTGGATTCTTCCTACACCGAATACTTCGAGTGAGCCCATCATGATAGATGTGCCATTGCCTGCAACTATGGTAGCTTATCAAGCTAATCCTGGATGTGTTGCAGAGCCTAGTCCTTTCTCTTCGCGGATGGAGGAGGAGGACCCATATGTGCTGTCTGCATGGGCAGTACAATCTTCTCATGTGCATGACTTCCTTGATAGTGTTTTTCCTTCAGATGAAGCGATTATTGAGGCCATGTCGGGAGTTGAGCCACCATGGCGAGAGTTGCATCATAGATCTTACTTTCTTCCCGAGCTTGACCGCTTGGAGCGTGAGGACTTTAGGGAGGTTCTTAGTGAGTGAATTGGTAGTCCCATGGTTCCATTAAGCTCTCCTGGTCTGATGGCTGATGGGAACATGGCAAATATATCTCCAATGATTCCTATCAATATCTCTTGCAATCCTGGCAGGATAGAGAATGTCTATATTGGGGCAGAATGTTCCCATGCGGAGATTCAAGAATACACCGAGATGTTTAAAAAATTTCATGATATATTTGCTTGGTCTTACGATGAAATGCCATGTATAGACCCTTGCATTGTTGAAAACGAGATTAATACTTATCCCAATGCTAAGCCTGTTCGACAACGCTTGCATGCGGTGAATCCTAGGAAAGCACCCGCGATTAGGGTAGAGATAGAGAAACTGTTGAAATCTAGTTTTATCTATCACGTTCCCTTGATGGAGTGGGTTTCAAACCCCGTTCTGGTTGATAAGAAGCAAGGAGCGATCTGTATATGTACTGATTTCTATGATTTGAATCGTGCCTATCCTAAGGACAATTTCCCCACACCATTTATTAATTAGATTTTGGATGAGTGCACGGGTAGCGAGGTTTTTTCCTTTATGGATGGCTTTTCCGAATACAATCAGATACAAATTAAACCCAAGGACCAACATAACACCGCATTTATTTGTCCTTGGCGAACTTTTTCATATCGAAAAATGCCTTTTGGCCTTAAGAACGCCGGAGCTACTTTTCAGCGAGCTATGACCTTGATCTTCCATGATCTCAAATCGATTATCGAAGTATTTTTGGATGACCTTGCTGCTCATTCTTGTATGAGAATGCATCATTCCTATCATTTGAGATTAGTATTTGAAAGGTGCCACCATTATTTGGTCAGGTTAAATCCTCACAAGTGCATCTTTTGTGTGAAGTTTGGTCGCTTATTAGGATTCATTTTTTCTAAAGAGGGTATAAGAGTTGACCCTTTGAAGGTTGAGGCAATACTTCAGTTGTCTCCCCCAAAAAAAAATCGTCATCTTCAATGTTTACAAGGCATGGCAAACTTCTTACAGAGATTCGTTGTCAATTTTTCCAATTTGACTACAGGCTTCATGCGTATTTTGAAGAAGGACACCACCTTTTGTTGGGATGAGTGAGCCGAGGAGTCCTTTGATGCTCTCAAGCGAGCCCTGGCATCATCCCCGATGATTAGTCCCCCAGACTATAGCCGTGAGTTTCTACTTTATGTGGTCGCGTCCATGGAGATGATTGGTATGGTTTTGGTTCAATAGGATGAGGAGCTCCAAGAGCATGTCATAGACTATCTGAGCTGAAATCTTATTGACGCAGAGATCTGTTATTCCCATGTTGAGAATCTTGCCTTAGCTACCGTACATGCGGTTCAACGGTTGAGACATTATATTCTCCTTCGCCACACCTTGGTTGTAGCCCATGTCAATCTGTTTCAATCCGTCCTCACTCGAAGGATGATTGGGGAAAAATATAATAAATGGATTGTCATATTGCAATAATTCAAGCTCGAGTTTGTTTTGGAAAAAATGAAGAAATTGTTAATTTTTGTGGAGCTTATATCGGATTTCCAAAGCGAGGCCGAGGAGTTGGTTTGTGAAGATACGTTTATCAATGAACACATCTTCTTAATCTCAACTCTAGACACATGGTATGGGGATATCATTATATATTTACAAACATTGAAGGTCCCTACTCACCTCTCACGAGATGAACGACGACGGTTACATCACATGTCTAAGAATTACCTCATTGTGGATAACACTTTGTACCACCGTGGGGTAGATTCCATTTTATGATGTTGTTTAACTCATGAAGAGGCTGAGCTAGTGCTGAATGATTGCCACAGAGGGGCATGTGGTGGTCATCTATATGGCCTTTCTATAGCCCAAAAAATCTTAAGAGCGAGTTATTTATGGACGTCGATCTTTAAGGATTTTGTATATGCGGTCAAAAGGTGCCACCCTTGCTAGGTGTTTGCACATAATATGAGCTCAAAACCTGCCCTGTTACATCCCATCATCACCATCAGTCCCTTCACAAAGTGGGGGCTATATTTTATGGATTGCAACCCAGCTTCAGCTAGGGGGCATCATCATATGATAGTGGATGTCGACTACTTCACGAAATGGGCTGAGGCTATGCCTATAGTTAAATCCAATGGTGAGTCAGCTGCGCACTTTGTATTCAACTAGATTATTACTCAGTATGGGATTCCGAAAGAGCTTGTCACTAACCATGGCTCGCACTTTCAAAATCATATGATGGAAGAGTTGGCATCAAAGTTAGGGTATAAACAAGAGCATTCCTCCTCATACTACCCTTACACGAATGGACAGGTAGAAGCCCTGAACAAATCACTCAAATCCATTCTCCAACAAACCATCGTACAAAGCAAGAATAATTGGAACATTATGTTAGATCCGGCTTTGTGGGCTTATAGAACCGCCGTTAAGATTCCCAAGTGTTTTTCTCCATATCAACTTGTACATGGAGTGGAGTCGGTATTTCCGGTTGAGTGCAAGATTCCTTCTTTGAAGCTAGCCATAGAGCTCTTACCGGACACTTACCCGTTGGAGGAGCGTTTGGTCCACCTTGAGCAACTTGATGAGCAGCGTCGAGATGCCTTGGTGGATCTAGAAGTAAATAAGCATCGCGTAAAGGTCTAGTACGATAAGTCTGTCCATCCAAGGAGGTTTAGTGAGGGAGACTTGGTCCTTTTGTGGGATCAACCGAAAGAACCCTTAGGGGTAGGAAAGTTTAACCCCATGTGGTGTGGTCCTTACGTCGTCAAACGTGTGTTAGAGAAGGGCACTTATGAGTTAGTGGATTATGAGGGAACGGCTTTGGAGGAGCCTAGAAATGGGCTCTATATCAAAAAGTACTATGCATGATTTTCAGCCAAGACTGGTTATTGTATATTATTGTACAGTTTTGCATAGGTAGGTATTTTTCTTATGGTGATCGGGTTTGTGATTAGTTTCTGTTTCTTTTGGCAGATGTCAATGGAATCTTCCACCTTCATAGGATTCGTGGATGGTGCGAGCCGTCACACTGAACACTCAGCCTCTGCTGCTTGGGTGATTTATACTCCTATGGGTCAGGTATTGTCTTCAGGAGACGTATGTTTACGGCCATCTTCAAACAATATTGCTAAGTATATGTCCGTTATTGAGCTTCTACGAGATGCCATTTTACATGGCGTTCTCTCTCTTGAGGTACATCTTGATTCGGAGTTAGTAGTCTCACAGCTTAATGGTTTTTACCATGTTAGAGATCCGACATTATTAAGAAGATTCCTACGTGTGAGATTATTAGAACGGAAATTTGACAATATAACATACATACATATTCCAAGAATTAATAATCAAGTTTCTAACTCATATGCTAACTATGTGTTAGATTGGCATTTGTTTCATACACAATAAGCTCATCACAAACATAAATTTTTACACATGTAAATAAATAAACTGATCATCATAAAAGTTTTTATAAACATCCAAAATGTGGTAATACATAGTGTCATAATACAAAAATGGGGCTCTTAAGCCACCAAAATATAATACACGGTAGTACAAAATGTATCACTCCCAGGTATCTAAGCCTGTGGAGGAGGAGGGGGGTTGCGATCGTGGAATGTCATTACAGCTCTAGCTAGCCGTCGAAATAGATGCACCCATGCTCATGGTACACCCACCACCTGGCGCTGCATGGCCTCAGGAAAGTCCTCGACTTGCGACATGGGTAGTTTGTGTGTCAGTCTCATGAAGTTGGTATGAATGCTTTGGAGCATCCGCTCCGCATCCACACTCGTGATATCGTGTCCTCTTCCCCTCCGTCTATGACGAGGGAAGCCTTCAGGACGTCGTGGTCCCGCATCTGCATGCATATGGTCTATGTCACTATGTATTGTCACCCAAAAACATGTCTTTTGATTCCACATAATCAAAAAACACAAAAAAAATTAATAACTCAAAAAAATTTAAAAGAGGGTCGAGATTCGTTACCAATGTCACCATATGTCGATCTTGGTGGTAGCGGCATGTCCAGGTCTCCCCGAAAATATATCCCAACATAGGGGTAGTCATCGATGGCAACTATCTATCATCACCACCATGGAAAGAAACCAGCTGGATAGGGGTTAGACACCCTACCTCCACCCAGTCTGTGCATCACATCTGCCCAACACCATTGGGCTGGATCTTGAACCCCGTGTAGAGGAATGTCAACTCTAGGGCTCAATCCTAGAACACGCTCGAAGAAAAACATGCTCAGTATGCTGCTGAAACCGACTTTTCGCACTCTGCCCATCTTGCACTCACTGAACTAGTGTTTCATGTTTCCCAGTAGCGCAATGCTCCAATCGTATACCGTGGGTCTCATGCACTCCACTACATAGAACATCAGAGGCTGCGAGGCCTGGTGGAGTGAAGCCAAGCCTATTGTCCTACCTAGTGTCAGTAGGATGGCGTTTAGGCCCAGCACCTGTATGGATTTAGTTAGGATCTAACTCCCCACCTTCTCCGTGTCCAGATAGCAGTACACCGCAATGTATTCATCTATAGTCGGGCCACCTCCGGGCCCGCGACAACGTAGGTTCACCACTTTCCCCCATCGGGAAAGTCCAGTAATAAAGTATATGTCCTCCACTTCTATGGTGAGGGACATCCCATCTATCTAGAACAACTCTGAGTCTAGATCCCAGTATTCCACTAACATCTGCAATAGTCCTGGTTTAGCTCTTACGCCACCAAGACACCAAAATTTGTAAATCCCACATGCACGTAACGCTTGTTAAGCCATTAGATCTACCCTTACTGCCTCTTCTACATCACCATGTTCATGTTCTCTCCATTCTAGGACCATCCTGCACATAAAATTTAAGTTTTGTCCATTAGAATACTTCCAAATCATTGAGCGCAGCCGCGTACGTGACTGTTTGCCAAACAGCCACGTATGTACGCGACTGTGAGGGTGTTTTCTGCGTATATCTAGCCATATACGCAAAAAAACCCTCGATTTCTGTGTGGGTCATGGCGCATATCTTAGAATGGCCTAGAAACCCAAATATACCATGGAGTTTGACAAAATTTGCATCAAAATGAAAAAGTAGAGCATGGGTAAGTACCTGGAAAAAATAGTAGTGGATTCCGCCGACTGGATCTCTTAGAATTCACTGTTGAAGTTCTGAGCTCAAATGGGTAAAAATTTCAAATGTTTTATAACGTTTTGAATTTTTTACTATTTATAGAAATTTTTCAAATTTTTGAAAATTTTTACCCCCTTTCCTATAGTTTGGACTATTTCTAATCCTTTTGGACCGTTTTTGGACTAATTTATGATGTAGGAGACCTTTTTGAGTGTCGTCTCAGCCGTTTGATTGACCCGTTCGTGCCGATTTCAGGTATCATGTCTAAACTAGTATATAGGTTAGGTTTCATCACCATTTTCATTTTGCATGACCTTATGACCATTTCATTATATCCTTAGGTACGAACCCACTCTATTATGTCATAGAACCTTCTTGTTGTTTTAGAAGTGGCATGATATGATTGGTAGAGCTTGACCTTACATGGGTACCCTAGTTAGCGCCTTATTTGTATTTGGTGCCCATGCTGACATTTTGTCCCTTAGGGTGTGGGAGTCCGTTGTATAGTATTGCCATGACATTTCGCAAGAGCTTCATACTCCTCTTGATCTTTTGTTGGCCTATTTCCCTCAGGACTCCCTTATGTCAAGTTGTAATTGCATTATCATGATCTTTGCCTACCTTATTTAACCTTACGTCGGCTTCTCTGACATTGAGTTTCAGCCATATAGCCCGATCTTCTCTCATGTCTAGCCATGCAGAGCCATTTTATATATCCTTTGCAGCTTGATTCCCTATTTTTACCGGGAGGGGATTCTTCCACGAGTGTCGCTATCCTACACATGTATCCTTGCATTGAGAATAGCTATGTTCCACTGCTTGGAACTTGTTTTTTTTCCCATATGACACTCGTCTCCTCCTAGTCTGTAACTATAAAGTAGTTTTATTCTTTTTCAAGATTTTTAAATATTTGAAAATGTCCAAAAAAAAAACCAAAAAGCCATACATAGAAAGATGTTATCTTTTGGCAGCTGTCGAGTCATGCCACCTTTGAACAGAGCACTAAATATCACATCCGTTCATTGGGTTTATAGTTTGACTTTAGGAGTTGTACTCATTTTATCTGATTTTATCTCCACCGACTGGTTAAGCTTCCAGTCCCCATGGAGCCTCTGTTGATGCCTCCTGTGTCGCAGAGATGTCCCAGTTCTGTATATCGAGCCTATGCTTCCTTTATTTAGTCACCATTCACCGTTATGCTCTTGTTCGAAGGAAGTTGAAACCTGAGTTGGCCATTCCTCAGTTATCTTGACTTTGCATGTCATCCATTCCCGGTACAGTTATTGGTTCGTGCACCTTATGATCGAGTACTTCCACATTATACAGCTTTACTGAGTACCTCGTGTTGGATGATGGGGGATTCCTTAATGCCCTCCTTCCAGTGGATTTCATCCCATCGACTTCAGATCATTTATTCTAGGATTGGAATCTAGAGTCATTTTTTAGTGCCTTGAGACTTGCAGTCATCAGTGGCAGGTTCTCTCACCATCAACAGTTTTTGGGAATACACAATGTCCCCTGATCGATGGATCCTCTCAAGTGTTCGACCTCAAAACATTTATTCACGCTTGTTAGTTTGCACTCTAGTACCTTGATTCCCATTTTCATTATCGACGGGTGATCTCGCGTTTGTTAACGGTATACATCAGTGGCCGGTAATCAAACGATGGACTACTATGTTTGACCTCAACACCTCTATTCACATAGTAGTACATGTACTCGTAGCGGTTTGTGTAGAATACCTTCCAGATTGGTGGCATCTCTTATATGCTACCTCCTTGATCATGCCAGTGTTCATGATATTTCATCTCTCGTGACTTGATTCTAGTATAGGTCAGACATTTCCATCTATTATGGAGATCTTGATCCATTGTATATCTTCAGCCATTATGGAGATCATGATCCTTTGTATATCTTCATCATGCAGATTCTGATCTGTGTATATTGTACGTGGCAATGACCTCTTACGTGATATTGTGTATCATGCCTATTCATGGCCATTGCACTCTTATGTATCCGGGACTGCTATATGTATTTGCAGTTATGTGCAGAGTTGTATCATTGTACTATGTTGATTGGGTGGCTGGTCTTCCATTTGGGATCCTTCATCACTCCACTCTTGGGATGAACTTATAATGTATTTCGGCCATCGTATGACCCCTCTGACCTCACACATTAGGGGGCATCTGTTATAACTAATTTTACCACACCAGGTGAATCACACTTGTATGGCCTTCCCCTGTCCCTCTGCAGACTCCTTAGACCCCTTGGACCATTTTTTGTCCTTTGATGTTTCCTAGACCTTCCCTATAAACATGTGAAAATTACTATACGTGACTTTTAAACCCCTTATCGCGTATATACGCAGGTTTGACCCCTAAAATCGTGTACATCGGGATGTGTACAAAATCCAAATCCTTTTGGAGTTTTCCTTGACATGGATCCAACTCACTTGTCTCTTGGCCTTCCATATGCCTTGAGATCACTCGGATTCGACCTTTCATTACCCCTTTGAAAAGATATATAAGGAACTCTTTAGATACATTGAAGGCAGAAGAGAATTGAGAGCAAAGAAACTATAGTCCATTGTTTCTAGAACTTGTGCTTGAGTCTGTATCCCTTTGTCCCTTGGAGCACTTTGGTGTTCTTCCCAAGCTTGCCTTTTTCTTATGAGATTGCTATCGAGAGATGGAGGATTGAGGTGGTGGAGGCCCAAGTGGGGGATTCAATTTCTCCGATTCGCAAACATGCCGACAGAGGTTGTATCCATTGTAATCTATGATTTTATATTAATAGAAATATCTTTTCCTGTCCAATAATGTATGTTTGAATGAATATTTTATCCATGGATGATTTCAAATTCTTATACATTGTTGATTATATATTCTAGAATAGATCTAACACCAATATATATAGTATGCTTGTCTTGTTTACTTGTTGTTGAGGAAGCGATTCATTAATTCAAGCTGAAGTTGGAAAGCTCAACGAGGATCTACTTCAACCATCTGGAATAAGGTACGAGTTCTGATGCTTTAGTGTTAGATATTTGATTTCTATTGCATATTGGAAAGGATTGATTTCTGGAGTCAAGCTGTCTGTTGTGGTACCCCAGGCCATAGGAATTTCTCTCCGTAACACCCATTTAGTGAAAAATGCAGTGAGGAATCTAGCAACACAATTTACTCTACACAGTTTCATTTCTATAGTTTCTTTTGAGTATGAGATGGAGAATATTTCAAGATTCTCCATAACATTCTCACTTTAGAAAGGGGAAAGGAGGATCCCCGAAATACAATGAAAACGCTTATGATCTCTCCTTTTCTTTGAATGGAAGAACAGGGAACCTGCCCCCTCTAATATTAATGGATAATGTATTCACAATCAATATCTTCACGTAGATGGAAGTTGGAATCAATCAATAAAGAACTTCAATGAGTTACTTATGAAGAAAATGTGGATATATATAGTGGAACATTGATTCGAACATCTCTTTTACTTTCCCAATAAGTCTTTCATAGATTGAATCAATGTGTGTCAAGCCTTACTGAGAAAGTAAAAGAGATGTTTGAAGCAATGTTCAGCTGTATATCCATAGGGAGACGTATTGGAAAGTAAAAGAGATACACTGGAAGATGGATAAGTAAAGGGTTACCTCAATGAACTCCTTCAATGCCTTTTGATTCTCTATAGCGGTGAACCTTTGAGAATCACTGGGCATTTCAAAATTTAGATAAAATCAGAGCCAAATATTTATGTTTTCATCCTTTGTATGTAGAAAACTTCTTCTTTGTAGGTAGATGAAGATGATTGAAGTAGGTCAATCGCTTTTGTGAATCGATGTTGTCAATTGATAAATTCTATTTCAGTACATTACATGTTGAGTTTATAATCAATATTATACTATTGTATTGATTGTTGGTTTGGCCGGTTTGGTGTCGTGCAACTTAAATGTTCTTCACTCACAATGGTGTTATATAGGTCTTCATTTTGTTGAAGCATTCCTCAGACCTATTCGTACTCTCTGTGTTTTTCGTTGTCAGAAGACTTGATCTATTTAATTTTATTCACAAGAACTCTGATTTTAGTCACGAGAACTCTGAGATCGAGTCGTTGGGCAGACGGAGTGTTGATTATTGTTCCATTAACTGAGGAGGATGGGTAAAGTTGGGACCCTTTTTCCTATAGTGATTTGATCAGCCAAAAGATGAGATATGTTGCCTTATCTATATTTTGATGAGATCTGTTGCCTTATCTGGATTGTATGGGTAGAATTTATAATCGATATCAGCTCTTGGTTGCTTGTTATGGACGATATGAGAAAAGTTAATTTTTGGTTGCATGAGACATATTGATTTGCTACAAGCCATGATGACGAAAGCTGTCAATTTTGTTGGTGTGTGCAGAGAATATGAATGTGTCAAAGTCTGAGGGAATGGGAACTAGAATGTGGAACAAGCAACCAGGCTAGAGCGTTTCGGGCTATAAGAAACATGAACCCACCCCGCTTTCCAGTTTTGGGTAACATGGCTTTTCTAAGATAACAGACCAGGAAATCTTAGGGAATTTAATTACGAATATGTATAAAAAAATTACAAACCAAAATTTATTTACCTGACTAGATTAGGAAAAATCCTGCGACCCCATTCTGAAATTCCTTCAACTCGTAATTGGCTCTATTTGACTGAATCCCATAATAGGATATCTATGGTTGTGTGAAGAAAATCGAGTGTAAACATTTACATTTTATCAACCTTCAATCCTCCCTTTTTAACATTATAACTAGAAAAAATGAAATGCAGAAAATAATGGTGACCACGACATCTTATTTACCTCCACCTTCTTAGGAATCGTCACACCAAGGATCGGGGGATGTGAATAGGGCCGTGAACAGGGGAGACAAATCAGATCAATGGGTCGAGCGGGACCTTGCCTCCACGAGTTGAGAATCCTCCTTCACTTGAGCAGAGAAGATGATCTAGTCATAAATGATCTTCATCAGCACAACTCTTCAATGTTTCTTACAAATGGAGTTTATTGAACAGGGCCATGAACAGGGGAGGGGGATCAGATCAATGGGACGAGTAGGACTGAGCAAGAGTGTCGACGTTCAGAAAGAATTGGTTGGTATAAAATTAATGCAGGATGTGGTGAGCAAGGTGGAAGGAAGATGGGGGTGGCGGAAACAGGACGAAGGTGAACGGAGATAAGGGTTGTCGGTAGCCTAATTGTTTTTAAATTTCGTCAATGGACGAGGTAGGGACAGGTCGTAGGGACCCACTCCAGGTGGCTTATACAACATGAACGTACATGCTAGATAAGCTCAGTCGTATGTGAACATGATACTAGGTGGTATGATTCTCTAACACGACCCATTAATCCTAACTTAGTGTAACCATATCAAAATTTGAGGCCTTGGAAACTAAGGCTCAAGTCACCTCTTACAAAAGTTTATTTCTCCATGTAACCAAGGTAGGAAGGAAAACCACATGGGAATAAAACTTTCCCTCTAAAATGGACTTGGAAAAATCTATAAATGTGAATATAAATCATCACCATGTATCACCCACTCCAAGGAGTGATCTCATATAGGTGAATTTCTTTTATGTGAAGTTCTTGGTGAAGATATTAACATTTTTCTCTGTAGATGGGCAATATTGCAATGATATCACCTTCTCATGCACCAAGATCTGGATGTAGTGCATGTGTATCTCAATGTGCTTGGTCCTCTCTCTCTATAATAGATCAATGGAAATATTAATTTCACTTTGATTGTCACACCTAATGGAAGTGGGTGAATCAAATGAAAAACCAAGTTTTCCAAGAATGTCTTGCAAACACAAACATTGTGTAGCTGCATTCACTGCTCCTCTATACTCGGCCTCAGCTAATGAAAGTGATATAGTATATTGTTTATTACTATAATAGCATATGGGACCATGTCAAAGCATGAATACATAACCTGAAGTGGACTTTATGTCAATGGAATCTCCATCCCAATCAAAATCAGTAAATCCAACTAGTTATAGTGGAGAAATAGCAACATGGTGTATCCCGAAGTGTTTGGTTCCTTGCACATAATGCAAGATCCTTTTAGCGTCCTTCCAATGGATATCATGAGAATCCTTCATATTTCTTGCAAAAACACCTACTACATAATTGTTGTACAATATTATACACCTTATAACCGAAGGTCAGGGGTTACCAACATACTCAATTAACTTGCAAACAATTGACTTCTAGAGTGCAGTAATGGAAATAGGAGGATGAGAAAAACTTACCCATTACAAAACGGTTGATCCTAGCTTGTCCTCTTTCGTTCTACTTCACCTCCAAAGTCTTCAAGGTTGCTCCTCCTTCACCTGTCAAGAGTCAATCTTCCAGATACAAGATGATTTATATATATATAAGCAAGTTAGATAAATATTTATCAAAACAAGATACATGAAACACATATGGAAGAAGGATTCTCTTTATTATCAATAATGGAAAGAGTTCAGATTACAACCCAACACCTGAGACAAGGACTCCTCTGCAACCAAAGGATTCTGAGTTTCACTGCTCCAAAGACTTCTGTATAAAATCCACCAGCATGACTTTGCTCTCCCAGTCTATGCATATAAAACACCCTCCCCAAGGCCTGTATTTATATGGATGAAATAAGGCAGTTTCGAAGGTTGAGACAGTTAATAAAATTAAGGTAAATGGCTTAACTAATCTCAAGTAATCATGTGTTTTATTTTTAAATGTCAAAGATAGGCATCTGCGGGTATCAAGAAGGAAAACTCGCGTATGATCCGTGACTTCCCATAAGAGCAACCCATGGATACATCCATCCGCGACTTGCAAACACCAACACTCATGGATGATCCACAAGTTGCATATGGATAGGGTCGTGGATATGTCTTGACATATCTAAAAAGGCAAAGTAAACCACTGGATGGATAATGAATGTCATTTACAAGAAGCTCATCTATAGTGTTTTGGGCAAACCTCAATCCATAGATGTCCTTTTGTGTGCCAACATGAGGGATGTCGACACTCGGACAGAGAGGTGCCATTTAGGTGGATAATA
Source organism: Pseudotsuga menziesii (assembly GCA_001517045.1). Taxonomy (NCBI): domain Eukaryota; kingdom Viridiplantae; phylum Streptophyta; class Pinopsida; order Pinales; family Pinaceae; genus Pseudotsuga; species Pseudotsuga menziesii. Next base: position 636,136 of record LPNX011154762.1, on the reverse strand, counting down.
GATGCCCCCTAATGTGTGAGGTTAGAGGGAAGCAATGGCTGAAATACATTATAATCATCAGCTTTGGAGAACTCAGAAATCCAATGGAGCAGAGAGAGTACCTGAAACAAATACATAGTAATGTCATATACAAAGTTACATCTGAGGATGTTATGTTCAATTTACTAGAACACTAGCTCCTTTACAATATTTGAGTACATCATATGATACGGGTATAAAACCACGTATATTACAAAAGTGGATCAAAGTCACAATATACAATAATGAGTCTTCAAAGATCTGGAAGCTATCCATAGGAATAGAACATAATCTGGCGCAACTTAGTCCATAGGTGAGGAACTAAGGTCTTCATAAAGGATCCCAAAGAACCAGTACAATCCAAGCCATGTGAATAAGGGTAAGATGAAGTCAAACATGGAAAGGATTCAACAGTTTGTCAATCAATAGGTGATAATCAACAACTGAAGCAAAGGAATTCACCAATGATGAAAGTGAATCCTGAGGTACTATCATCAAAACTCGAGGTCTTTGTCATCAGGAAGTGTTGAAACGGAACCATGCTATGATAAGGAAGGAAATAGATCCTCCAACAGATCACAAGAGTGACTAGGAACTAGGCAAAAGAAGGGAAACACAAAGAGATAACAGATAGGATCAGGCGATAGATCAGACATTGGGAAGAGTCCTTGAACAGGGAGCACAACACAGAGATGACCCAAAGCAGCGTATAACTTATAGATAAAACAACTAGACCTATCTGTCATGTAGGAGACATGATCAGATTCCCCAGGTATAACGGACAAGAGAAGGAATAAGAAAATCCAAGTGATAGCCGAACACAAGTGGACACTGAAACATGGATATCGAAAAACAAAGAGTGCTATGTTCAAGGATGACATGCTGCCATTACTGAAAACAAGAGAAAACTTCTTCCTTACCTTCCCTGTTAAATTTTAACGAGTCCAGGAAATTCAACTCAGTTCCCTCTTCATTTTTTAACAAGATTGAAGAGATGGGAAAATAATGCTTGATAGTGTCACTGAATCGTGGATTTAACGAGCCCGAACTAGTACATGCTCAACAGTGTTTTCATAGTTTAGAGAGTCTGAAAACTCCAAAGAAGACTCCAGGGGGGTCCTTTTTCATACAATTTAGTCTCGTAAGGCCAAAAAAGTATAAAACAAACCAAAGAAGAACTCTCTTAACTTCCGAAGAAGAAAAGGTGCACCTTTTTCATACTTAGTCAGGAAGGTCCGAAAAAGGTTAAATTACCACCTACCCAACGCTCCTTCAAAAGTAGCATATATCCTAAGTTTTAGGAGTGTGAAGGAAGGCAAGATCACTTAGAAAGATCCATTTGATTACGAGAAATGGGGCTTACAACAATACACTCGATGCTTTCTTCTTTAGGGTTTAACGAGCATGACAAAGACATAAAGTACACTCGGAATATTTTTCATGTTTTGGTCCAGAGCACAAAAAAAGAGAAAACTAAGCTCATACCGGGAGTTCCTTTTCCGTAATTTTAGTCCCTCAGGTCCGAAAAAGAGATAAACCTATGCCTAAGAATACTCTTATCAATTTCGAAGAAAAGAGAGTGATCCTTTCTCGTATTATTCCACATGGTCCGAGAAAGAGATAACCTACCACCAATGTGGATGCCCATTCACATATTCTTAATGAGCCTGAATGGACAAGTTTACTCGGCAATCAAGTCTATTTTGAGGAGTCAAACTTGGGCCTAAAGAAACTCAAAATCTTTCCCATGAAGTTTTAACGAGTCTGGAAAAGTCAATTCACGTCCTCCTTACTGTTTTTAACGAGCTCGAAGGAGATCAGAAAGAATGCTCTAAATGCGAGGAGACGAGTGTCATAAACATGCGAAATTAGTTCCAAGTGCAAGGAACAGACCTATGCATAATGCAAGGAAAGTGAGCAAGATAAGGACACTCGAGGAACATCTCTTCAAGGTAAAGGGTGTCAAGTTGCAAAGGCAAAATGATACAAGGCTGGGCGATAATGAGAACAAAGATGAGGGCTTATACAATGAGCTAAAAGCATGGAAGCTGGCATCAGGCTCAAAAGCGCAAGCAGGGCACATGCAAATGCAATTACAGCTTGAACAACAAGACAAGGCTAGTAAACAGTTGTGAATCCAACTACAAATCCTGTCTCCAAGAAACAACAACATCAGGATCATATTCAGAAGAAAATATCTAAGGCAGGTCACTTTGGCAGAAACACACATGACTTTGCTATCTTCTATAAAAGGTAAACTCAAGGCAGAATCAATTGAAGAAGATTCTATAGCACCAAGTCTCGAGGGTTTATAATCAGTAAGATCAACCTCATAAGGAAAGCAAAAATCAACAAGGGAGATAGAGTCTGTAGGAACAAACTCAATATCACAGGAGTTGAAAACTTCATACAAAAAATCAAACTCGTCAGGATCATTGACTTGCTATTTGAAGGAAGAGTCAAAAGACTCAACAAGACCAACATAAGAAGAAAGGTCAGGCTTACTAGGCAAATCAAGGGTAGACATAGTCACAACTGAATCAACATCCGAAAGAAGGTCAGACTGTATCAAAGACTCTAGGAAGACTTCATCCGAAGGAAGGAGATCATCCGAGATAGGACACATGTACAAACTTTAAAATGGATTGACAGAGTGGAGATTAGGCCCCACAATCTGTATAGGATGACTCACCCGTTCAACTGCTGGGACCAAGTCCCGAAAAGGTAAGCATGAAAACAAAGGCTGCTTCTCAGTAGCAATTGAACACAAAGGACAAGAGGCCACATAGTTCACCTATGGTGGGTTAGTGTCTACAAAAACACTAAGAACCAATAAAGGAAAGACCTCGTCTCTAGTTGGGTCAGGAGAAGGATCAAGAAAATCCAATTGATCGATAGTGACAATTTCTTTGCCATGATTAAAGTACATCACATGAAAAAAATTTGACACCACAGCTTGCATGGCATAGAAATAATCACATCCAAGGAGCATATTAAAGTCCAAGGGGTCTTCTATCACCATGAATTCAACTAAGACGGTCTTCCCACCCAAAGTAACAGGTGTTTGAACAAGAATTCCTAAGGCTATACAAGTTCTTCTATCAAATGCCAGTAACTGACTAGCAGTCGACACAAGGCTGGGAGATCCCATGCCTCGCCAAGCACGAGTAGACAAAATACTAACTGAGGCTCCTTCATCAACAATACAATGAGCAATCATGTAAGGTTCAACTTTTACCTTTATCTGGAAAGGTGCATTAGAAGGAAGGCACGGCTCAACTAGGCTATCCCAATCAAAGGAAGCAATCTGAGAGCTTGGTGGGGGTTGATCTGAAGCAAGCTCAGTGCCCCCTTGTTCAGTAAGTTCTGAACTAGCAGTGAAGAAAATGTGACTAGCAGACACTTCACTCTCCAAAGGAAGAGTGGGATTGATCGATACTGGGATCGATTCAACCGCTTCGTGAAAGTCACTCTCCGAAGGGAGAGTGGGATTGACCAAAAATGACATTGGTTCAATCACATCAGGATCACTCTCCGAAAGAAGAGTGGGATCGACCAAATCTGATATTGGTTTGACCACTTGATCAACCAAAGGTTGAATAGGTTGTTGAGAAACTATAGTCTATTCAGGAGAAGGAAATTCTTGAGTCTCGGACCACACTCTTTGCACCTCTGCGATAGCAGGGCACTGGTGAGTAAGATGATCTCCCTCGCATAGCTTACAAGGGAACTTAAGTTTGCACTTCAAACGACCAGTTTTCTCAATGGTGTCAACATGACTAGCAGTGGCTGACTGTTTGATCTCAACATGACCAGCAGAGGATGAGATTTTGCCCCCAGCATGAACTACAGAGGCTGGGTGACTGGGTCCAACCTGTCTAAGAAAGGTTGGTTGTTGAAAATCTTCAGAATGTTCAAAAATAGGATGACCATGAATCCAAACTCTTCACACCTCCGCGATAGAAGGTCATTTATAAGTAAGGTGGTCTCCCTCACAAAGCTTACAAGGAAACTTGGGCTTGTGTTTTGAATGGGTAGTCTTTTCAACAATGTCAACATGACTCGCAGTGGTTGAAGGATTGTCTTCAGCATGAACCACAGAGGCTGAGAGACTGCCCCCAGCATGACTTATAGAGGCTGAGAGACTGGATCCAACATGGCCTGCAGAGGTTGGATGGGCACCACCAACATGAACAACAGAGGTTGAATGGTTAGGATCAACATGCTTTTCAGCAGTTGAGTGTGTGCCCCCAGCATGAACAACAGAGGCTGGGTGGATGGATCCAACCTGACTTACAGAAGTTGGATGGGAAGGTTCAACTTGAACAACAGAGGTTGAACGGGTGCCCTTAGCATGAACTGCAGAGGCTGAGTGACTGGATCCGACATGACCTGAAAAGGTTGGAAGGATCCCACCATCATGATCAACAGAGGCTGGATGGTGAAAATCAACTTGACTTGCAAAGGTTGAGTGCTTAGATCCAACATGGCCTGCAGAGGTTGGATGGGTGGCCCCAGTATGAACTACAGAGGCTGGGTGGTTGGATCCAAACTGACTTACAGAGGCTGGATGGGAAGGTTCAACTTGAACAACAGAGGTTGAACGGGTGCCCTCAGCATGAACTGCAAAGGCTGAGTGACTGGATCCGACATGACCTGAAAATGTTGGAAGGATCCCACCATCATGATCAACAGAGGCTGGATGGTGAAAATCAACTTGACTTGTAGAGGTTGAGTGCTTAGATCCAACATGGCCTGCAGAGGTTGTATGGGGGCCCCCAGCATGAACTACAGAGGCTGGGTGGTGAGGTTCAACTTGACTTGCAGAGGTTGAACGGGTGCCCCCTTGCTTATGTGCCTTCTTCCTATTCCTCCTTTTTTTACTCATTTTAGACTGCCAGTTACTAGTATCAGTACTTTCACCGCATCAGGTAGAAGGAGGAGGAGAATCAACTACAGGTGAAGGGGAAGCAGTGTTTTGATGCTCTTGATATAAGGAACTTACTTGAGAAGCATCAGGAGCATTCAGGATAGTTGGAGTGGAAAAAAACCAAACCAGTAGCCCTAGGGTGAATCTAGGAAGATTCAAGGTGGCCATCAAGGGAACACCAACATTCCTCGTGAGAGGAATATTACAAGAAGTTCCCATCATGGGGATCTCTTGGTTGGTGTTCAAAGGGGTGCTAGCCATAGATTCAAACCAGGAGACAAAGTCTGAGGTTAATAGGCAACCAAAATTACAAAGCGCACACCTAAAGGCACACTAAGTACAGACAAACCACACAGCACTCATTAAAAATTCCTAAAGCCAAACAGACAAACAGGTATAAGATATACTTTCCAGAAGAAAGCTGATAGATAGTTACTTGGCGTCCCTATAGATGTTCTTAGGCACAAGCGAAGGAATCACCCATCTCCCTCCCACACTTTCTACCGGGTTTACCTTCCAAGCCCGTCCAAGGTCAACCAGAAATAACCTTCCAGTGTACCTATGTATGAACCCTAGATTTCAAGAGACTAAAGGCTACCTTGGCTATACCAACATTCTCGGGGGACAGTCGGAAGCCGGACTCGTACGCATGGGCAGGGTAGCTGAGCCTGAAACTCTGTCCAGGACAGAATCCCCAGATGCATAAAAGTCCTGAGTTACGTTTTGACAAGGATTCGGAGGGTTATCTCCTCTGTCCAAGCCTCCATGCGGCCTCGTGCTTAACTCCCATTTGAGAGGAGCTTCCCAGATACAGTCGATAAAGTCAATGATTTACCTAGTGATTGGCCAACTACGTCTGAATTTAACACTTGTGGGGATTTTAAACTCCCTATCTCACAAGTCTAGTATGAGCTAGTTGGTGTATGACCCTATAAAATAAAACTATGCAATTTTTAAATTATATCGTTTATTTTAAGGGTTGTTTTTAGTCAGAGGGTAAATGGCATGAAACTTATGTGGTGTTTTGACTCAAAGTTGAAACAAAATGCCTAAGCAAAGAGATATGAAATGCAAAAAGAAAAAACTATTCTCTTTATTTTTCAAATAGAAACTTGAAAGCCACAAAAGAACAAATCCTTTATATTTTTATTTTTTCAAAAACAATGATATGCCATGCAATCTAGACTAAAAACCTAATCTACATGCATATAAAGCAAACATGTGTTTTTGTCTTTTTCTTTTATAAATGCAAAAGAAAAATCAGCCTATCAACTAATGCAAGCAAGTAATGAAAGCAAAGAAAATAGACAACTACTCTACTCCCCACAAACAAACCCTAGGTTTCCCTAAAGTTAGATATCAACCTCTCTTAAAAGGAAGGCTCACAAAGGTAAACAAGTCAACAACTTTGGAATGAAGAGACAGAGCAAAAAGACTGACATAAACAAAGGTCAAGAAGTCCCAAGTATCAATCTAAACCTACAAACAAAGGCTGCTCAATACCTTGTCCAACAAGGTCAAGCCAAAGAAGGAGGTGGGGGGGAAAGCAGCAAAAACAAGTATAGGTTCTTTTTAATTTTCTTTTATAAATTCAAAAGAAAACTACCTACAAAGAAAAGTATGCAGACAAGAAGAACAAAGCAAAAGTAACTTTGCTATACAACCACCAAACAAACTCTAGAAAGAACTAAACTCAATATAAACCCTACTTGGAAGGAAGGCTTGCATAAGAGACAAGCCAACTACTTTGGCATGGTGAATTTAACCAACAAAACAAGAAGGAAACCAACACCAAAAAGCTTCTGAAATCAAACAAAGATCGCTAACATAGGCTGACCAGAAACATAAGCCAAAAATCAAACCAAGCAAAGGAGGTGGGGGAAAGAGCAAAGAGCAAACTCTAATGCTATAAAAGCTTACCACAAAGATAAAGAACAAGCAACAAGGATGACACTAACTCCCTAGATCCATGCACCTACAATGCACTGTACTTGAGAAAACTTGAATTAAATAAACTGTATAAAACATCAAACTGAAGCAAACAAGCTGACAGAACCAAAAGACAACCAACAAAGGAAGGCTAGGAACCCTATCTTGGGTGCACACAATGACAAAAATCACTACAAACTTATAAAGGAAAATGACCACTAGCCACTGTCGGAAGACAGACTGGAAAAATAGAGCCTAAGACCCTGATCATAGATCTAGAAAAAGACACCTTAACCCTCAACCCAAACAGGTCAACCACTTCAGCATGCAAACATAAAATAATCCAAGTAAAAGAGACTCAAGGGCTTTCGGAAAAGCACAAAGTGTGATCAACAGAGGCACTCAAAAAAGCTACACAACATTCATAAAGAAAATCAACTCACCAACAGGGATTACAGAAAGAAAGGAACAAGCAAACCTTAACTTAAAAATCCCTACTTCTAGGCATATCCGCGACTGTATAGAAGGGCGACCCACGAATGATCCATGACTATTCAATACAACAACCTGCGGATGTAGGTTTGTATCCGCGACTGTGCAGAAGAGAAACTCGTGGATAGGTATAAATTTTTTCTCCAAAAACAAGAAAAATTCCCAAGACTTTCAAATACTAAGGCAAGTATGAACCAGGATAAAAGATCACACACAGACTTCAAAGCAAAGACTGGTCAGGAGTGACAGAAACAACCTACAGCAGTCTAGGCATCCCCAGCAGAGTCGCCAATTCTGTTGTATAGGATTATACACCTTATAACCAAAGGTCAGTGGTTACCAACATACTCAATTAACTTGCAGAAAATTGACTTCTAGAGTGCAGTAATGGAAATAGGTGGATGAGAAAAACTTACCCATTACAAAACGGTTGATCCTAGCTTGTCCTCTTCCGTTTTGCTTCACCTCCAAAGTCTTCAAGGTTGCTCCTCCTTCACCTTTCAAGAGTCAATCTTCCAGATACAAGATGATTCATATATATATAAGAGGTTAGATAAATATTTATCAAACCAAGATACATGAAACACATATGGAAGAAGGATTCTCTTTATTATCAATAATGGAAAGAGTTCAGATTACAACCCAACGCCTGAGACAAGGACTCCTCTGCAACCAAAGGATTCTGAGTTTCACTGCTCCAAAGACTTCTGTATAAAATCCACCAGCATGACTTTGCTCTCCCAGTCTATGCATATAAAACACCCTCCCCAAGGCCTATATTTATATGGATGAAATAAGGCAGTTTCAAAGGATGAGACAGTTAAGAAAATTAAGGTAAATGGCTTAACTAATCTCAAGTAATCGCGTGTTTTATTTTTAAATGTCAAAGATAGGCATCCACGGGTATCAAGAAGGACAACTCGCATATGATCCGCGACTTCCCATAAGAGCAACCTGCGGATACATCCATCCGTGACTTCCCATAAGAGCAACACGCGGATACATCCATCCGCGACTTGCAAACACCAACACTCGCGGATGATCCGTGAGTTGCATATGGATAGGGTCGCGGATATGTCTTGACATATCTAAAAAGGCAAAGTACACCACTGGATGGATAATGAATGTCATTTACAAGAAGCTCATCTATAGTGTTTTGGGAAAACCTCAATCCATAGATGTCCTTTTGTGTGCCAACATGAGGGATGTCAGTACTCAGACGGAGAGGTCCCATTTAGGTGGATAAAAATAATCCAAATCAGTTCGAGAGTGTGTGAGATACAACAAGCTCCCAACTAGTTTCCTATACAACAAGTTGTCCACCAATTGAGATGAACAAAAATCACCTAGTTTAAATCTTGAAAGGAAGGGAAACTTGGATGCCTTACATTCAGCCATTTTGAAATTAAATAACAGGTATGCAGCATATTTTGATTGGCTGACCTTAATACCTACATCATATTGCTCAACCTCCAAGCCAAGAAATTGTTTCAATAATCCAAGGTCAGTTATTGAAAACGCATTGTGCAATGAAGACTTAATTGAACCTATATCAGAAATACAACTTCTAGTGATAAAAATATCATCAAAATACAGTACTATGATATGAAATGAATAATAAAAATTATGCAAATATACATTAGTATCATATTTTCATCTTTCAAATCCTGGTGATAGAAGAAAGTTTTCCATCTTGGCATACCAAGCCTTGGGGGATTTCTTGAGGCCATAGAGAGATTTCTTCAACCTGCAAACAAGTGAAGGATCATGAATGAAACCTTCATGCTACTGCATATAAAAATACACATGAAGGTCACCATCAAGAAAACCACCTTTCACATCCATAGGGTGCACCTCCCATCACTTATATGCAGCAATGGCCAAAACTAGCCTGATAGAGTCCATCTTTATAACCGGTGCAAATGTATCTCTATAGTCCACTCCATGGACTTGAGAGAATCCTTTGTCAAAAAAAATGGAATTATACTTCATATATGAACCATCAACAGTCATATTTTTTCTATAAACCCACTTACATTGCACTAGTTTCCTCTTGGGAAGTAGAGGAACCAACTCCCAAGTTTCATTTCCTTACAAAGACTTGAAATGTTCTTGCATGGATTTTTTCAATATTGGATCATGTGGTGGTTCATGACATCAATGAGGATAAAATACAGCCATCATGAAGAACCTCTCTGGAATATTTGAATCACAAGTGGAGAAAGCATTGTGAAATTGAGATCTAGTCTTCCTAGAGTCTAGTGGATCTCCAACAATATCACCAGCTTCTTATATGGTTTTATCAGCCCATTTTGGCCTTGTGGGTGATTCATTACATGCATGCATGTCATAGTATTAATATTCCATATAATAATAATAGAAATAATAGAAATAATCATCACTTACATCATCATTAAGTGGAGGGTGTGAGCAATCCCCCTTAACTAGTTCAATCTCTTGCATGGGCTCTTCTTCGAACTGTACACTTCTCTCAATGAATGTTTTATGAGATGAGGGATCAAATATCTTGTATCCCTTTTAATATTCAGCATATCCAAACATTATGGAATCCTTTCTTTGATGCTGCAATTCCTTTCTATTCTTGGTAGGAATTCTATCCCAATCCTTTGAGCCAAAAACCCTGAAATGAGAAACATTGGGCTTATGACCACTCCAAGCCTCAAACCGAGTTTTCTCTTCCAATGTTTTGTGTGGAAATATATTTTGAACATATTCATCATAATTTATGGCTTCATTCCATAACTTAGGAGACAAATACTTATCCTCCAACATGCATGTGCCCATCTCCTTCAATGCTCTATTCTTGCACTATGACACACCATTTTGCTGAGGTGTGTAAGGCACAAAATGTTGCATTTGAATTCCATTTTCCTCACATAGATGTTGTATGTTCTTATTAACATATTCCTTTCCATTATCTGTCCGTAATACCTTGATATTATTCCCACTCAAGTTCTCAACCAAATCCTTGAAAACTTTGAAGATCTCATAAACTTCATACTTTTGCTTGAGAAAATACACCCAGCAATATCTTGAGAAAACTTCTATGAATGTTAAGACATAACTTGAGTTTCCATAGGAGAGTGTGGTAGGAGGTCCTATAATATCTTAATGGATCAAATCAATAACTTGGACATCCCTTCTTTCCTTTCCCTTGTCGTACTTGCGCTCTGCATGCTTCCCAACAATGCATCCCTTACATGTGCCTTTGGAAAAGTTGATGCTTGGAAGCCCTTCAAACATGTTTTCTTTGCTCAAAGATTGAATATATATGTAGTTAAGGTGTAAAAAACTCTCATGCCATAGCTTGTTGGTATCAATTGCATGTTACAGGAGCGCATTCCTTGAGTAGTAAGGAATAAAGTGTGAAAGCTTGTACATCCTCGACTCATGGTCTACAATACCCACTACAACAACTTGGCCTGCAGAAATTTCTGAAATTTCCACATCATATTGAGTGAATGTCACTTTCTTAGCTGAACCTATATGTTTCATTTGATATACTGAGATTAGGTTAGCTACAATATTAGGCACATACAACACATTATTGAAGTACCCATTATCAAGTTTGATCCTGCCAATCCCTTTGGATGGGATCTCAGAGTCATCACCCATGAGGATGTCCACTATATGGATGTAGTCCCAGGAAGGAATATTGTGCTGAATCCATGTACCTTAAGGAACCTAAATCTATGATGAAGAAGGAAGAGCCAGAAGATCCAACAACCAGTGCATGGTATCTATCCTTGTCCTCGGAATTCGAACCTCCCTCTTTCTTCCTTGTGCCTTCTAGCAAGGGGATGTTGTTATTCTCAAGAAGTTGCACCATTATGTCAATGATTTTATTCATGCATGCACTCTCTGGATGCAAACATTTGTGACAATAAGTGCATTTTTTCTTCTCTTTCTTATTTCCTTTATCCTTTCTAGGATTTGAACCCCCATTAGTGTATTTGGGCCTCTCCTACTTATTATTATCTTGTTGCTTCAAATCCTTGGATTTCTTCTTTCCTTAGGATTCATTCAAAACCCTGCAACAAGGGATTGATCCTTGGTGGATTTGATGGTACCCATTTGAACCAACTTGTCTTGTTCCTGATTAAAAGACTCTATGAAGTCTGCCAGGGTAGGCATTCTCCAATTTCGAACTATTAGCTTACCTGAGTGGAATGTCAAGAAAAATATTGAATATTCAGGCCCTAACTTCGAAATAAGCGACAAGATCAGCTGCTCTTCCTTCTTTTCAATGCCACACTTTTTCAACTGAAGTACCAAGGATTTGAACTTGGTGAAGAATTCTAGGATCGTCTCAAAGTGAGTTGGGCTCAATGTGATCAACTCATTTTCGAGTTGGTGTCCTCTCATCTCATCAGTATTTAAAAATGATAACTGGATACTGAGCCACACATTGTTAGGTGTTGTAATATTGTCTACATGAAATAAAATATCCCTCAAAATATTGAGACAAAGCATCCCGAATACTTCATCCAACTTGTTGAAATACTTGGATTTTTCCATAGCAGAGTTGAGCTCATTATATGTTCCCATGTTTACTTTGTAGAGACCTTTCAACCTAAAATAGAACACCATTTCTTCCTTCCATTCAAAATATTTGAATGGGGTGAGAAAGACATGAATTTTCTCCATTTATTCTTACGCATTGAGTGACAAATACACTAGAACAACCTGCAATGCAAACTCTCAAATTTTTCTGGAGGAGACCCCAGACAGAAACTCAAACTCTATGAATTCAATTTGAAGCTCCAAAAATCTTTGATACCATTTGAAAATATTATTCATGGAAAGATATAGGAGCTAAGAGAATCCTCACAACTCAATAATTTCACAAATCATGTAGAAAGCAATGTAAAAGAGAAAAATTAACACATAGAGATGGTGCCAATAACCGAATTTTCTATTACTGTCCAACATGTAAATATGTCTAGAACATGATTATAATACAATACGTGAAAATCATTATCCTTTGGAGGAAAATTGGAGGCATACATGTGGCAGACTTAGATTGAACCTCAAAACCCCCTATGTGGAACAATGAGCTCCTAAACCACAAATGGCCATGTGAAGCCGATTGAAGAATGATAGAACATAACTAAGGGTAGGGGCATACTAGAGTGCATGGGTGTGTTGGAGTGACTCTAGGAATCATTTAATGGTATGAAAGAGAAAAAACCACTCAAATACAATGCATGGGAACCTCTAGTCAAACCAATTCCCTGTTTTAAGGAGTGGCAGATACCCAAGAAAAACAATATCATTAATGAGGGTGCATGAGTCTCATGAATGATCAAATGTGGGAGCTTGGGTGCATTAATGAGTCCAAACCCTTGAGATACCTTAGGAGACCATCATAACCAAAGTTTGGACTATATAACATGAGTGAAAAACAAATGAAGGTGTGTCCTAAGTGGTATGTTACCGTGTTAGTAGGTGGTATGATTCTATAACACATGTATTAAGATATATGTCAAACTTTTACCTAATACTTATGCAAAAGAATAATGGTTTCTGAAAAAAATTGATGAGACTCGCGGCTATGTTGTTGTCGCCAATGAAGCTCACAAGAAGCGTGTCTTCTTGGACCATATAACATGAGTGAAAAACAAATGAAGGTGTGTCCTAGGTGGTATTTGACCATGGTACTAGGTGGTATGATTCTCTAACACATATATTAAGCTGGATGTTAAAATTTTACCTAATACTTTTACAAAATAATAATGGTTTTTATACTTGACAAAAATTGATCAGAATCACCATTATGTTGTTGTCACCAATGAAGCTCACAAGAAGCTCTAAAGAAGGTGACCTATTCTTGACTTATGATTAGATGAATGACAAACTAGGGGTAGGAAAGTTTGAATCCATGTGGCATGGTCCCTACATTGTTAAACATGTCTTAGAAGAAGGGGCATACAAACTAGTTGACTATGATGGAGTATCTTTAGGAAAGCCTCGGAATGGGATTTACCTCAAGAAGTACAACACTTAGGGTTATTTGATGTATGTACTTTGTGTATATGTACCATATTTTGGTGTGTGGTGTGTCGTTTTTCTTGTTTTGCATGTGAGGATTACATTTTACTTACAACTACGTACCCTTGTTTTGTGTTTTGATGTGCAAAATTCTGTCTATTTTGGATTTGCTAATCGTGCTAGTCAACATAGCCGAAACCTATATTCTACAACTCGGTTGGTTTATTTCCCCACCCACAAGTTAGTGATATCAGGTGGAGTTTTATTAGGTCAAGAAACTAATAACATTGTTAAATACCACATCGTGATAAGACTCTTGGTCAAAGCTTCCTCCTTTGGAATATGCCATATTATAATTTACCTTGGCTCCCAACTCATGGTGTCTCAACTAAACCATGTTAATTCCATTTGCAATCCTATGTTACTTTGTCTTATTGAAGAATAATCCTTTTGGAAAGATAATTTGAGTTTATTCAATATCAACATATTCCAAGACATTTTAACACA